>CM037851.1:168434557-168867690 GCA_021234595.1 Delia radicum | reverse complement strand
AATTTTAAATCTTTGAAATACCTATATATTTTATTTTAATAGCAAACCTTTTCATATTTAAATTTTCATATTACACAAAATTACTGTGATAATGACACACACACAACTCTTAAGATTACAAATAGTAATATTATTAGGTAACCTTCAGTAAATTTATAATAAAAAATAAACTAAAAAAAAAAAAATATAAGAAAATTGTTGGTGTGATTGTTAGTTGTTGCACTTGTATATTTAAGTCATTATTCACAAGACAATTTTCTATTGCTGTTATGTTATTGTAGCCTGGAGACAATTGCAATTTGAAAATTATTTCAATTTAGAAAAATTGCAAATGTTTGATCTATTACGAGTACAAACCGAACCAAGCGGGAACGAATCATTTGCGTTAGAAACTTTGTTAACCTTTGATTGTTTAAGATGAGGGTGTTTTTCTTATATATACACTTAGAATACTATGTAGGTAAAGACTACTGCAAATGTAGTTAAAAACAACTGAAATTTCACTTAAAGAAAGGACGACTTACATTTCAGTAAATTCACCTAACATTGTCATTTGTTATATAATGCTCAAAAAATTACTAACAATTGTAGTAAAAATGAAAAACATTTTAGTAAAAAATAAACATTTATTTTTTTTTATAATAAACAAAAAACTGTAAAAAAAATTAATGTAAAACAGTCATTTGATGTGGTTTGTTTTTTTAAATGAACTACAAGGTTAGCAAAAAATTTAATTTTTTCTACACATGACTGACATTTACATTAAAAATAAAGAAACTGTATGACAACCCAAACAACTACATATTTCTAAAGCAGAAGTTCCCTGAGTGTATATATTTTGTTTTTGTTATTGTTTATTTTCTTTATTATTTATAAAATTTTTAATATAAAATGATTTTTTACAATTAATTTAAGTAAAAATTTGATTTAGTTCTAACTTTTTATATAAAAAAATTAAACAGGCATATTTTTTTTAAATTATTGAAATTAGAAAATCTTCTTGTCCCAGAAAAAGGGAACATTTATTTAATAATTAAAATTTCAAATTTTGTATTTTTGTTTTTAACCGAAGGAGAAAAAACTGCAAAATGCACTTAAAAATTACATTTGCATAAAAACATATTTTTCTTTAAATAGTGGTAACTTTTGAACTACAAATCAGAAAATAGACAAAAACCGCTTTCAGAAAGTTTTTAAATGTTTGAAAAATTCGGACCACTTATGGATCTTTGACTCTTTAAAGTTCACTACTTTTTGCTTTTTTTTTTTTTTAATTTTTTGTAAAATGAAAAATGCGAATAAGAATAAAATCGCGAGCTTTTACAATTTTAAAAATCTAAAAACGCAAATGTCCATTTGACTCCATAGAGTCTCTCTGTGCATAATTTGAAGAAAATTGGATATATATATATATATATATATATATATATATATATATATATATATATATATATATATATATATAGTTATTGTTTAATTTCTATGTTATTTATAATATTAATACAATTAATTTAAGTAAAAATTTGATTTAGTTTGCTTTTATTGTTTCTTTTTGTTTATCATTAAAGCAACACATTTACAGTAATTTTGAACTATTAAAAAACAACTACAAATTAAGTAAAAAAAACATTAAGATACACTCAGGATTTGTATACTCATAAAATTTAAAATTACTGAATTTGAAGTCTGACTTTACACTACATTAATAGTTAAATCATCAGTAATATTTAGTTATTTTTAATTGCTAAAACTCAACTGAACAATGTAGTATTGGGTATACAAGTTAATAATGTCGATTTAGACAACATATGGCATAACTATCACATATGGTTTGTGTCAATAATAAGAAATATGGTATTTTGGAGGGTAAACATCTGTCATTAAAATTCAGTATTCGATGGACGCAAAAGTGTAAACACACATTTTTTTCAATCGCTATAATAATTTCGAATTTTGTGCCTAAAAAAGATGTTTTCCGGGGAAGTCTGATAACCTTCTTTCATTTGAAGAAACCAGCTGCTGATAGTCATCGACTGTTGGTAGAAGCTTACGGTCAACATGCACCAACTCAAAAAATTTGTTAATTATGGTTTGCGCTTTTCAAAAGTTTTGATTTCGACACAGAAAACAAGGAGAGGCCTGGTCAGCCGAAAAAGTTTGAAAATGAGGAATTGGAAGCATTACTCCACGGTGATTGTTGTCAAATGCAAGAAGAACTTGCCTTATCACTGGGAGTCACACAAAAAGCCAACAGACATAAATAAAATGACTGTAAAACAGTAAAAACTACTACATAAAACTACTTTTTTTGTAACTTAAACTTGCTGCTAAAATGACTGACACTTTTTTTCGGTTACAATTTTCGTACCGTTATGTTTTGTTCCTATATTTCGGTTATAGTTAATGTTTTTTTAGAATACGGTTACGGACTTTCAATCGGTTAAGGTTTTCAATTTAAATCGGTAATTTAGAAGTTAAGGGTTTTTATCGGTTTTTTAAGTTTTTGAAAAATAGCGGCTACTGTACAAGAATTTAGCCATTTGTCAACTGAAATTCAGTTACTACGACTGAAATCGGTTGGTACAACTTAATATTGGGTTCCAAGGCACACCACAAAGAATAATTTATCCATTTGTCAACTGCAATTCGGTTACTACTACTGAAATCGGTTGGTACAACTGAAAATTTCAGTTGATACACCTGAAATTTAGTTGCAACAACCAAAATATTCAGAAATCACATTTTAATATGGTTGTACTAACCGAATTTATTGGTTGTAGCAACCAAAATGTACTTCTCAATTCAGTTATTACTTTATTTTTCTGTGTGTATTTCAATTATCGACATATGGATCGAAACAATAAAGAGCCACACGGTTTAGAAAAAAGATCAAAAGATTTTTTGTTTTACACTGAGAGAATTATCTGCATGATATCAATGAATTATTGCATTAGATCTATGAATTGTCACTGGAACTCGTCCATTGAAACTTTTCATTACATTTATACAGTTTTTCATAAAATGTAATGAAAAATTAAATATTATTTATTGAAAATTTCACACGGATAATGAAAAAGTTTCGTTTAAAATAGTTTCATTAAAACTATGACCGTTTTTCATAAGGTTTAAGAAATTTTTCATTCACATTGTGAAGAAAACTTAGTTTAGTGATAAAATATCATTAAAACTCATCTAAGGAATGCTCTCCGTGTGTGCAATCATGTGCAACTACTTTTGTAAAACTTTTATTTTTATTTTTTCAATAAATAATTTTTTAT
Organism: Delia radicum; assembly: GCA_021234595.1. Classification (NCBI taxonomy): domain Eukaryota; kingdom Metazoa; phylum Arthropoda; class Insecta; order Diptera; family Anthomyiidae; genus Delia; species Delia radicum. The sequence goes on along the minus strand of CM037851.1, from coordinate 168,864,412 downwards.
GTAAATCTTTTTTCCACTATAATAGTATCTTTTTCAGATTTTTATTCATAACTTTGGATCTTGTAAGAGTTCTACATAGAGATTTGGCAATGTCATAGTGGAATAAAATATAATTAACATATATTTTTTTGAAAATAAAAAAAAAAAACTGTTTTTTGAAATACAGTGTTTTAAACCGCGGATTTTCGTGTTTTATATAAAGCAGTTTCTTTAAAAGGAGGTATCAATGAATTACGTAGCTTTAACCGATAAAAAGATGTGAACGATTATATGAGACAACTTTTGTTAAATTTTTGATTTTTTGTAATATTTATAAACGCGATATTTCCACAACCGTTAGATCTAAGAACCCTAAACTTGTACGATGACATATTTATTGATGCTTACCTTCCATAACAGGTTTGCTTGAAGGGGGTACAGGTCGAAAATTGGATATTTTTTATGGTTTTATATGGAAAGTGTTTCGTTGCTTGAAAAAAAGTTTTCCGAAATTTAATTTCTACAAACATTTAAAAATTATACATATTTTTAATTTTCCTGAAACTTATGCACGAAGGTTGAGTTTAATATGTATTTTATGCAATTTTTTAACATATACACCGAGAGAATCGGTTCTCTCCGATCTTAATGAAATTTGGTTATGTGATAAGGAAAAATAAGGGACACGTGTTTTCTTAGCAGACAAATCTCACTTTTAAGGGCTTAAAGGTGGGTCAAAGCTAATTTATGGAAACTTGTCTGAAACTACTGTAATTTAAATTTTTTTGAACGCAGCTTTGATTTACTCGAGAAAAAAATTGTATGTCTATATTGCGTATGTAGTCTGTTAGGGTAGCTATTTATTTAAAATAATGGTAAAAAAAAGCTTTTCGGAAAAAGTCGTATAAACGACGAACAATTAAGAATGCCCGAAAAAGCTATGACAACCTTTCGAATAAATTTAGAAATATATATATTTTTAAGCTTAGTATCACTTAAAACATATTTTTTAACAAAAATCCTTGAAAGTTATAGGACGTTTTTCGTAAAAAAGAAAAAAGGAGGTTATTCTTGACCCCACTTTTTAACCCCTAAACATGAGGTTTGACCGCTAAAAACTACTACTCCATCATTTTTTTTTTTTTTTTTTATTACATATCCAAATTTTATTAAGATCGAAAAGAACCCATCGGGAGACTCCCCTTGTAAGTCAATAAATATGTCTCATTACATTACATTTGATTTCAAAATAAAAAGTTTGACAAAGTCCTATCGCCCGTAAAAATATATTTGCCACAAAAAATAACAAGTGCTATAAATTAAACACGTGGATATGGTTTTTTATGCGTCTTGGATTTTTCCAGCGCATTAGACTATGACCCTGGTATACAAAAATATTTTAAAAGAAATATTCTTTGCAAATATGTAAAAATTTCATTATAATAAAAAAAAAAAAACATTAATAATTATTCTTATCTCTGCAATAATTATCTTTCGTGTCATGCAAATGTTCTCTCTCATCAACATATTGTATTTTTAATATTGTTTTTACTCATATTATTTTTTTATTGATTTTTATTTGTGTAATTTTCATTACATTCAGTATTAAAAACGTACAAATTCTTTCTTTGGTGCATTTGCCTGGGTCGCTCTTAAAGTTTTCTAATTCTACTATAAATACAAGTTGTCCACTGTGATACTTTTTTTACTTAAATTCGGTTTTTATTTACAGGAACATGTAATAGTTTTAATTAAACTATTACACCGGTCGTAAAAAAAATGTTTCTTGCATTTCTGTTTTAATGCATAGATTCTGATGCTAGACATCGAAAACCACCAAATTATTCGTTACTAGCTTTTAAAGTTTGTTTTTTCTGTTTTACGTCGAAAGACCACTGTAAATGTAGTTAATCAAATGTTTGATTAAAGGGTCACTTATATTTCATTTGTTTTTTACTGTTGATAAAAAAAAAACAAACCACAAATGTAATAAAAATTTGACAATCGTGTTTTTGTTTTATTTTATTTTTTTAAATAAAAACAAAAAAACTGAAAAAATTAATTTAAATTCATTAGTTTTCGATCGAACTTACTTTTTTGGCTATAGCCGAACTTCGTCCGAATAAATCGTGATCTTCGGTTAATGTTGACAACGAAATTTGTTTAAAGTAGAACTAAAAATATTTAAACATTGGCAAATCTCAAAAACAATAATTTAGAGTTTTTTTTTCAAAAATATGAAAAAATGAGTTCAATGGGTTTTAGGAAAAATGAGAATGATTAAAGTTTTTAGTAAAAAATATATAAAATAAAATATATAACGAATTTAATACAAATTCCTCTGTTTGCAATCGAAATGAAAGAATTTTATCTGAAAATTACTTCAAATACTCGGTGTTCGGACAAGTTCGTCGAAAACTAGGCCGAACATTACTTTTTGGCCGAACTCCGACGCCGAATACTCGGTCAGACACTAAAATTTATAATACAGTAATTTGATTTTTTTTTTTTTGTTAAATGAACTACAAATGTAGTCAAAACTAAAATTTATTCTAAAAATTACTGCTTTTTCACTTAAAAAAAAGATACTGACCTTTTCTATAAGAACAATTCCGAGAATCTAAGGATAACAGCGGTAAATGCATCGTTGTCGGATCTATATTTACGCTACAAATTTTGAGAGTACCCCATATATTATTTTCCTTTTCTGTTTTTTTTTATATTATTTTTACTTAATAGTACATTTGAATATACTACGTTTGTATGTCTTGCCAGCTTGATGGTAAATTGTCTAGAAACTACCAATCATTTTGTTAATTTTTATCATTATTTCTATTTATTTTAATGCGAGGGTGCTTAGAGAAATTTCTTACCATAAGCTAAAAATCTATCGATTTTTATAAAATCTATCTTTTTATAGTTGACAAACAGATGCACAACGGGCATGAGAAGACGGTTTTTTGCCAAAATCAATAATGCCGGTGTGTTTGGTAGTTATTGAAGCAGTTTTCGTAACATTTTCTTGACGAACAATTGACTACTCTTCAATTGACGGAGTCCCAAAGTAAAAATTTTATGAAAATATTCAACTTTAGGCACTTTTTGGACATTTTTTTAACTAATTTTGCAAAGATTAAAATTCTCTTTATGTCAAGTTGGATTTTTTACTGGGACAATTGTAATTACCTGTGACAGGAACTTTATGCACTAAAAAAGTGTGTTTTAGGTGCCTATACTATGCATTAAAAGTCTTTAACTATGCATATAAAATTAAAAACAAAAAATTTTAAATTTGGTTAACCCTCTAACCGACCCTACGCCTTTTTCCAATGAATTTTGTACCACATGCTTAGAATTAAAATTAAAAACAAGTTCTTTTACAATTTGTTTTACGTTGTCTAATTATGGCGATATTTCCCTAAATAGGTTTAGAGGTTATCTCGAAAACTAATGATCGAATAGGAGTAAGTTTAGGCAAAAAGTATTTATCTTATTAAGCTTCAATCTTAATTTGTGTTTATTATCAATGGTTTTTAGTAATTTGAAATAAGTTTTTAAGGTTTTTAAAAATTGTGTTCTTTCAAAATAATTACTTTTTGAAATTTTAACTTTGACACTTTCTCGCTTTCAAACCGTGCACGCACACGTAAAATTTCTTCACAAAAAATATGGTAAATTTTGATTTCTTATAAATTCTATAAATTACTCATTTGGCGTATTTGTGGACTATTTCATGATAAGTACCTTAAGGTATTCTTACCGGTTAGAGGGTTAAGAACAAAAACATAACAAAAAAGTTGTGTCAACGAGCATATAGATTGAAGAGGGTTTAAGCTGCTCAATATGAGTAATTTAAAATAATTGTCTTTTCACTTTAATTTTCTTTAAAAATATCTAAAATCCTAATCAGCTTTTAAGAAGATGGCAGTGCTTGTTAAAATTATTTAAAAAATGTATAGTTATTTTTTATATATAAAATAAAATTGAAAGTGTTTGTTTTTACAAAAAAAATAAGAGAAATGTAATAAAAAATGCATTTAAAGCTAAGTACAAAAATATGCACTAACAAATCTGCCATTTTAACGGAAACTCTTTTTTTCGCAAAGATATGATGTTTACCCTGTTCTCAAACCAAAGGGAAAAAACATGCATTTGCATGAACTTCCGATCCCTAATTACCACAACATGGGACTAAAAAAAATATTTCATTAAAATTTCGAACATTGTAGTAGAAATAATCCCGGTTTTTTTTGCTATTTACCTTTTGCAGAAGAGTTGCAATGCACGATATAAACAATATATAAATGCAGATATATCGATCTTAAGTTTCGAAAAAACTCTCAATTTTTGAAAAATATCCTGGGCAAACTTAATATATTAGATAGCGGAGTTAAATGGTCGCAAAATGATAATATTGAAAGTTTACTCAATTGTTTAAAGAATATTTAAATCAAAAAATACTTAAACTTAACGTGTTGTATGCTTTTGGCTAAATATGTAACACTCTTAGTGAGTTGGATTAATGTATCTTTTCCGCCATTTGGAATATTAAATTTCTAAATACAGAATCGAATTAAATATTCTTATATATTCCTGAAAAGTAATTTAGGGTCAAATCGATGTACTTTTGAAAAATGTTGACGCCATATTGGTTCCGCCATTTTGAATTTTTAATTTTTGTGTTAATTTTTCAAATCACCCACCCCGAAACCTCTTGGTGCATTACTTCAGCTAACTAACTAACAAAGGGAACGACTTTTGAACAGAAATGCAAGTTGTTACTAACTTCGTTGGCTTTATATCGTCCGCCATTTTGATTCTGTAAGATATAATTGAAGAATCAGTTGCCGTAAACCCAAGTCAAGACAAATTTTCTGTTTGATCGCATAAAAATTTCATTTTTTGGCCGTCATATTGGATCCACCATTTTGGGTAAATTTAAAAAAAAAAAAAAAACCGTCTAAACATTGTGGTGCTAAATTTCAGTCAGCTGTGACTGCGGAAAAGACTTGTGAAAAAGGTACATGTTCTGAATATTTTTGGCGGCTATATTTCGTCCTCCATTTTGAATGTTTTAGAGTCTTATTGCAAAATCAGAATCAGTTACCCTAAAAAAACCTTCTGTTTGATCGGATGAAAATTTAACTTTTTTGGCGCCATATTGTATCCGCCCTTTTTGAATTTTGAATTTTTGAGTTAATTTTTAAAATCACCCCCACCAAAATGCACAATTTCAGCTAGCTAAGACAAAGGGAAAGATTTTTAAACAAAGATTGCAAGTTGGGTCTAACTTCAGCGGCTTTATTTCGACCGCCATTTTGAGATTAGATTCTAAAATCTAATTGTGGACTCAGAATCATTTACCGTAAACCGAAGTCAACACAAAGTTGTTTCCTGATCGGATGGAAATTTTCTTTTTTGCCGCCATATTAGACCCGCTAATTTTAATTTATCATTTTTTTAGTTCATTTTTTAAATCACCCACCATCCGATGTATTTTCAGAAAAAATACAATTACCTTTCTTTTCTTAATTAAACAAAATAAATCCAAAAATAATTCTGTTGATTTAAAAAAAAAAAAAAAACAGATATAATCATTAAAGATTCATCTTCAAAGTCTTAAGAAAAGTTCTTAGAATGTACTATAGGTCAAATACCGACTTTTTCTGTGCATGGTATTTAAACCAAAAACTATAAGAAACTTATAAGTAAGTTTAAAAATAATAAAAAATAAATGAATTTAACCCTTTAACGACCAAAAGTCAAAATTAACACTTTGCAAATTCCCAGCAAAAAAGGGTTTTAATGCAAATATACCACATTTTATTCTTTCATTTCTTTTTATTATACTAAAGCATTTAATAGTTACTTATATCTAATTCATTTTCTAAATTTAAATCAAATAGGGCCTCTTCATTTTCATCAATTTCTTCACTCACATCAATTTCGTTACTCTCATCAATTTCATCATCTTGGTTGCTATGGTGAAATTTTTCTATGGGTTCGATGCAACATAATAGTTCAATTACATCAGGAGGAAGTGTGAAACGTTTCCGCTTAAAAATGTTGTGGAAATAAATCGATCTGAAGTGTCGACAGCCCTATTAAATACGTCTAACAGCTTATTGTTGGGGTTGTTTCTGCGGGCGTGATGCAATCTATCGGCTTTGTATATTTTATGTCGCGATTCAGCAGCGTCTTCTCCAAAAAAACCAAATAAAAGTGCAGTATTTTATAGTATTTGTTTTGAGTGTCTGAAGACTTTATTCCCAATTCTTTTTCCATATTTCGCCCACATTTCTGATAAGTTTTTACAGAAAATGCGCACTTTTTCTGTAATACATTTGGTGCAGTCATCGGGAATTTCATCTTTACCAATTTTGTCGACTATAAAATCCACAAGTTCATTCTGCTTTTCTTGCCTTTAATTTTCGTTAAGCCAAATTTCAAACAACTCCGCTTTTTTAAAACACAATAACCTAAAAAATATGGTATTATTCGAGAACGGCTGAAATTGGATATTGAATGTCAATGGGAATTGCTTTATAACATTTCAATATATTCATGTGTGATTGCATTCAATCCGCCGATCTTCGCGAAATTTTAAAAGCTTCCACAATGTTACATTTTGAAAACAATCGCAGCACTTTTAAGGTTATGTTAAAAAAAGTGGCTTTATTTCAAGCAAGTCAATCAAATTTATCACCTTTTTAGCAAAAAACATTAATACTTACTGAATTTATTGTTCTCCATTTTCACTTTCTTCTTTATAAATCGCGAAATTATTTAAACAAGCAATTGAATCTCTGAAAGCAATACAGTCTTTTCAACAAAATTTATTAAGTGATTACAATGCAATGCAAACAAAGGAAAAAAAGAAGAAGAGAAAAAGCTAATAAAAACGATTATTTCGTTCCACCAATACAGAAGACATTTCATCATCAGCTGATGAAGATGAATCCATTAAATCCTCAAAAACCTTTGTAGCACAAAAAAATGCCATAGATGCTTACATTTTAACAATTTTTTTTAACAAATGTTATAAAAGGACAAACAATATTTTTTTTTGTTGTTTTAAAACAAAAAAAAGGGTAAAAATCACCTGTTTTTTAGGGCAGTGAGATATTGCCTGTGATTTTTTTTTTAGGGCAAACAAGCCAACTTTTTTTTTGGAAAATAACATAATATACCTCGTTAAGGGCAAAAATGTTAAATTTTTTGTCAGAAAAGAAAAAACCATAAGACATTTTTACTTCAGAATCTAATAATTTTCCTATGGGAAAAATGTTTCAAAATCTGTGGATTTTTCTATAAGAAAAATGTCTCAAAATCTGAGGATTTTTCTCTATATACAATTTCTCAGAATCAAAAGATTTTACTTTAGGAAAAATTTCTCAGACTCTGAAGATTTTTCTATAAGAAAATATTCCCAGAATCTGAGAATTTTTTCTATACGAAAAATGTTTCTGTATCTAAAGATTTTTCTACAGAAAAAATGTCTCAGAATCGAAGGATTTTTCTATTGAAAAATGCCTCAGAATATAAAGAAAAATATTTTACAATCTGATGATTTTTCTGCAGAAAAAATAACGCAAAATCTGATAATTCTTCTATAGGAAAAATTTCTCAGAAATTAAGGATTTTTTTATAGGAAAAATGTCTATGAATCTGACCATAAGAAACCCTAGAATTCGAGAATTTTTCTACTGGAAATATGTCTCAAAACCTGAGAATTATTTTTAAAAAAATTTTAAAGAGATATCGTGTGAATCTTTAAGATTGTCTGCCAACCCTCGCATAATTTTTTTAATTCTTTTTTTTTTCATTTTCTCATCATATATTTTTGTTGTTGTTTCAACCCATTTGCAAACAAACCAAAATGAATATAAGGAAAAGTATAAAAAAACAAAAGAAATTATATTGTCAACGATTTTGAAATTGTTGTCGTGGAATAAAACCTTATTTTTGTTTGTTTTAAATCAGTTGTAAACGCGATTTTCAAGATACAAGATGTTTATAAATCAACGTCGTCTTTGTCTAATATATTTTGTTTTTCAAACTGCAATTTGTAGTAAATCATTTAAATTTATAAAATTGAAATTTAACAATTAATAATAATTTTAAAAGCTAATATACAAAATAACATTTTAGAAATTGTGTCGTTTAATATTTTGCATACAGTCGGTGGGTAATAAATTTTCATATTTTGTGTTTTTTTTTTTTTTTTTTTTGAAAAACTACAAAAGTGGTATTTTGAATTTGATCAGAACCTCATATATACCATACAGGTTAAATATTTAAATAAAATTAATACTTATAGATTTTTTTTAAATTAATTAAAACAAATAGAGTGAGTGTCTGTGTGTGATTAAATATGTGTGTAAATTCCAATTATATTACGAAATAGGTGAATTGTATCAAACTACATACTACCGCATAGACTAAATTAAACTAAACATTCGTACAACATGTAATCAGCCAACCATTCAACCAACCACCCACAAATTGAACGTGACATTTTTTTTATTTTTGCACATTCTTCCTCTAGCCACTCCTCCAACACTTCTGTTCTTCATATTGATCACCCAATTTGTCCCACGCTACTAATTTGATAATAGCATGGTCCAATGTAAATGTGGTCCATCCACAACACGTTGCAGTAGTAGTTTCTCTCATCTTCTCTCTTCTACTTTCTAATTGTATTATGTGATGTTATTGTTCCATATTGCGATGTAGAAGAGTAAGACGAAATCGTGACATGGAAGGCGCTTATAATAAAAACATTACGTTCCTTTTTTTCGCTCCACTATATTTATTATACCCTATACTACTATGTAAGGTATTATGAGTTAGGTTTAATGTTTGTATCTGTTTATCTATCAAATATAACGAAGCAAGATATATTCCTCCAGGGGATGTTGTCACTTGGCTTGGTCGTAACGCTCCTTGCACGACCATCGTCAACATTTTCTCTGTCAGTTAGGCCTTTTGAATCAATGTCTCTGATAACGCCGAGAATTATCTGCATGACATTAATGAATTTTACTTAAAATCAATGAAATTGCAATGGAGTTCGTCCATTGAAACTTTTCATTAAGTTAATGCAAGCTTTCATAACATTTTATGAAAAATATCATTTTATTTATAAAAAAAAGTGTAATTGACTCAATAAAAAACTGATTTCATAAAAACCATGAAACTTTTCATTAATTTTAAGAAAATTTTCGTTTGTTTTGTGAAGAAAAATTTCATTGTTTTACTGAAAAATTTTTTTGTTTTACTAAAAATGTCATTATTTTTCGTCCAACAAAATTCCCTGTGTATGTCAGGTATTATGAGTTTATGCTCCATTCGTCTTTGCGTTCCGTAACGTATATGTAACGCGCCGTTCCGCATGACAGTTTTGAGTGGTTAGTCTTTTCCGTAACAGCATACCAACTGCTTTTGCTAACCCATTATAATAATTGTTCATTATCATAATGTATCAAACATTTTTTTTATTAATTTGTATAATTTAGCTTATAAATTTAAAAAAAATGTATTGTGTTGGTTTTTAAGTTTTTTTTTTTATGTGAGAACAATCAGCTGTTTTTAGCTGTCACTTAACGTAGTAAAGAAAATTCTGATTTTAACAGGTTCGTCCGGCACGCAACGTTACATTACAGACAAACTAACGACACACACGCATTTTCATAAACCAAAAACAAATCAGCTGATTCGTCACGGAACATTACGTATATACTAATTCAGCCTTTAGGGTTGATGTTTGTATCTACCAAATATAACGAAGCAAGATCCATCCCTACAGGAGATGTTGTCGATTTTTTTGGTCAGGTCGTGGTCAGGACGTAGAAATCAAAGAAGATTACTATTCGACTTGTAAATATCCTGGGGCACAGAGGCATATCGGCACTCTAAAGAGCCAATGTACGTGCACGACTAGAAGCTACCTTGCGGAATATGAAAGTGTCGGTATAGTTCCAGCAACTTTTAAGAACACCTTCACTTCCCAGGAAGGGGATTTTGGATATAGTGGCAGAAGTAACAGGCCGCTTATTGGGCAACGCGCACAGATGTTGCGATGACAAGGAGGAAAAACTCATCAAGCACTTTCCCTTCTCGTGTCTAACGCTATCGTGGCTTAGAAAGCTCTCACTGGGACCTGCGAACTCGCATGACCTCTCGGGTGCTGACATTATGCACCTTCTAGACTTCGTGGGAAGCTCGAACTTCAAAACGTACCTCAGACTCTACGTGTGCACATAGTGCCAGCTGTTACTTCAACCTAACCACACAACTAAGTAGTCAAGTTTAAAATAGCCAGCGCTCCTTGTGAAATTTTGTTTACATTAATTTAAGGCGTTCCAACTTCTCTTACGTCAAAACTGGAACGCTCAACAACAAAGTTAAATTTAAAAATAACAACATCCATTAGGGAAAATTCGTGAATTTTATGTGTTAAAAAGACAACAAAACTTTTTTATTTAAACCAACGTTCAGGTTTACTCTACTAATGCTGTACATTATGTTAGTCAAAGAAAGTTAGGTTAGAGAATACAGAAAAGGGGAAGTAGTGCCTACGGATATTAAATTAGTAATGTTTTTCTGAAATGTAAATAACAGGAAAGACCTCAGCTTTATTCTAAATACGGATAAAATGAATAAAAAATTAATTTCTCCTTTAATGTGTTGTGTTCCATCTACAGACGAAAACAAGTAGTATAAATAATCAGGCCATTGGCTGAAGTGAAATAGTTTTTTTAACCGATTCGGAAAATCTTATCATTTGCGATTTTTCCAACGGACATCACTTTGGATTCATATTCCCATAACATCTGATTCCTTAATATCAACACTACCCATGCGTACAGATGGCGTTGGGGACTCCACGGCCAGTCTTTGGGCCAACAAACAAATATTGGTCTTACGACCAGTCGTTTAGGGGGAATTTTGGGGGTAGAAATATGATTAAAAGACGTAAATTTGCTTTTATAAAAATTAAATTTTCTGTTCTATTATTATCTTTGCCAATTTTTTGGCATAATTTTAACTTTTTTTAAGATTGCTGGCTGTTATAATAAAATTTTAGATTTTGAATATAAATACAGTAAAACTCTAACGAAATTAGTCTCTTTTAATATTTTTATTCAAAGAATTTGAAATAAAATCTAAAAAATTTAGCAGATTTTAAGAAAAATAATTTTTAGGGGGATTTTTGTGATAGTAGAGTAAGCCTAGCGGATTTTTTGTTGACAATTTAGGGGGATTTGTAAAAAATACTCAGCAACATTGCCTATGATCGAAGGGAAATTAATGTATAAATAGGATCATTTAGAAATCGAGAAAGACCGGAACCTTAAAGCTTGTTGAAAGATACCCAATGTATAACCTTTCTTACAGTCCGATCTCTGAAAATTCCTGATATAATTCGAGCTTGATATAATTGAAAAAGAGAAGATGTACCCCCTTTCTTATAGTGCGATTTCTGAGAAAGCTTGATATATCCTGACACCGAAACCAATAAGTTTTGTCCCAAGCTTAATGCCACACACGATCAAACGGCTTATAATATCTGGAGCAATCACTTTTCTCTCACCTAATCGGTAGGACCGACTCCAAAACTCCGTGAATCGGACTCTAGATATTTTTTACACTGAGAGAATTATCTTCACTTCGGTAATGAATTTCTTCAAAGCTTTAATGAAAATTGTCACTGGAACTCGTAAATTGAAACTTTTCATAGAATCTATGAAACAGGTTTAATTAAAGCCAATGTTTATGAAATGTGTCTAGAAATAATGAAAATCTTATGATTATGTAGAATCGTTTATGAATGAAGCAGTTTCATAAAATTTTGTAATATTAAGAAGTTTTCTTGAATTAATAAAAATCTTCGTGATTGTATTGCAACATAACTTCGTGAATGTATTGCAACTAAGAAAATAGACGGCCTCATATGATTTTTTAAACAATTTTAGTGATGTCGAAAATTAATAAAATGCTACATTGAAATAATAAAGCAGTTTATAAAGTAATTAAATTTTAAAACTAAAGTTTGAAATACACTAATATCCCGGTTTCTGTTTCGGTAATTGGGACTGGAGAAATGAGACGCAAATCGAAACGACGCAAACCGAAACTCGATTTCCAATACATGACCCATTATTTTAATAAAAACAATTTATTTTTCAATAAAAAATTTCATACTTGCTAGTCGCTGAATGGATCAATTAATTGGTGATTTATTTGGCATTGTTTGATTTCAATGGTAATTGTTTGGCATTACATTTGCTTAAAAACAATGCCAATGAAATTTTGTTATAATTGGCAATGATCAATGCCAATGCTTTTAACAGACAATTATAATGGTTTGTTTTAATTATCTACAAAAAACTGTATTTACATACTTATTTTATAAATGCTCAATATTTTATCAACTATATATACTAAACAGCTGATCAAGTGAACAAGACTGAACAGTTTACACGTGATAAAACTTGAAAAAAATGGCGAATACATTTATAGTTATGGCTAAAATTTAAAATTTTTATCATTTTTAAAAAACACTATAAACAATCATTTTTTCGTCAATTACAATTGTTTTTAGTATTATCCAATGCCAATAAAAAAAAATCATTGACATTGGAATGGTAATGAAATTTGTTGGCATTGCCATTGAGAGCAAGTAATGCCAATTGAATTTCAATGCCAATGAAAAATTCCCAAGTATGCAAAAAATACTATTTTTTATTTATTATTTGTAAAAGAAAGTGTTTTTTCAAATAAAAATATTAATATTCATGGGAAAAACTTAACAACTGCAGCTTTATAAGAAGTAGTCAAGTTAATTACGAAAAAAATTGCGTTTTGCCTGTTTATGTTAGTTTAAAAAATTGGACTTCGATACAAAGTTCACATTAACGACGCAAATGAAAGCATTTCGACTCAACTTCGAGGTCATGCAACGCAAATTTAAACATGATCGATGCAACTTCGCGGTCACAAAAGATTTTTGAACGTCAAAACTTCGAAAAATCGTAAATCGAAGCGACGCAAACCAGGGTTTTAGTGTTTATGAAAATTAATCAAATTATGAAATTTAATGAAAAAATAAAAAAATTTAGTCTTTAAAATAATTTCATAGCTCTAGGGAAAATTTTTATTAAATTTAAGAAGAAGAAGATGAATACGAAGTGATAAATATGGTTACCAAAAAGGTCATCCAGCCCAGTTATCTTACTTACGGAGTACACAAGCTTAAAAGAATATCTGTCTAGCTTCGGAAGGGGTTTATTGCTTTCCGTCCATAACGAATTTCCTGTTAATAATTTGGCCAGATAATTTCTTTCTTCAATCATGGTCAGGTAATAGTTGGTAATAGTTGCCTTACTCTACAACGAATGATCATGATCAACTAATGATACTGCCACGAAGATCAGAAGAAATGCTTTTGGACATTTACGCCAATTAGTGTACGCTTCTTTTATTTCGGTAACGGTATTTTAGGTGTAACGATATATCTGTTATTTCGGTAACGGGTTTTTAGCATTAACTGTATTTTAGCTGTATTGGTAAGTTATTTTGGTAACGTTATAATAAGGATAGCGGTTTTGTAGTTATTTAGGTACACAGAGAAAAATTTAGCTATTTGCCAACTGAAATTTGGTTACTACGAGTCAAACTCGGTTATTACGATTTTGAGACGGTTGTCACTACTCAATATTAGTTTTTGCAACAAAGTTCGGTTAATTCGACTAAATTTTAGTTGCAACAGCAAAAATATTCTGAAATCTAATGTAAATATCACTGTACACTCAAAAAAAAAAGTTTGTAAAGTTAGCAAAAAATTTTGCTGAGTCAGCAAAATTTTAGTCAGGAGGATGCTTGCAAAAAAGTTGCTAATGTCAGCAAAATCTTTTGCTGAAAATCAGCGAGCTGATTTTTAGCAACAAAATTTGTAGATTCAGCAAAAGTTCTGTTAACACTTAGTAGATTAGAAATACAAAAGCCTTGCTAAAAATTAATAAATTTTTTGCTAAATTTTAGTAGACTGAAAAAAACGCAAAAAATTTGTAGAAAAATTGTAATTTAGTTAATTTATTTGCTGAAAATCATAAAACATGTTTTTGTGATTCTTTTAAAAATAATTTACAATAATTACGAAATATAAAAATTTTCATTTTCCACATTGACGACATGAATTTATTTAATATCTGAAAATATATAGAAATAAATATATATAACATAACAAAAATTGTCTTTCAATTACTTACATCAATGGTTGTCTAAATGATGCTATCGCAACTGCCGAAGATAATTATAGAAACGAAATGAAAAAATAAACAAAAACAAACGAAACGAAAAAAACAACCCTTTTTGCAATACGAAAAAGGAACCATAAAAAAATCTACCTAAGATGTGTGTCTTTGTCTTTCAATTTACTCTGTCTGTGTGTCTTTGTCTTTCAATTTACTCTGTCTACATTTCATTTTCCTCTTCTCTACTACATCTTGACATGCCGCGACATCTACTTCATTCTGCGTATATCTTTCAATCTGGTTGTCGTCCACACTATTAATGTGCTTATCAGCACAATTTTTTTTTAGCAAATTTAATTAGTAAAACATTAGTATATTAGTAAAGCATTAGTATAAAACAGTTAAGTGCTGAATAAGTATAACAAAAATTTTAGCTGAAAACACGATTTTAGAAAAAAATTTTGCTAAAAAATAGTATACCTGATTTACAAGACGTTTTACTAACTTTTCTACTAACTTATTTTTTTTGAGTGTACTAACTGAATTTATAAGTTGTTACTATTAAAATACACTTCGATTCGGTTGGCATTTTATTTCTCTGTGTGTAACAGTATTTTAAGTGTAAGGTTATTTTAGTTACTCCATTATGCCCGAATTCCAATGACTTGTTAGCTTATTATCAAACTTTTGCGAAAATATATATATTTTCAGTGATTATTTTTTCTGATATTGTCAGATAATTTCGGTAACGGTATTTAAAGGAAAAGTGTTTTAGCTATTTCGGTAACCGTAGTTTAAAGACATTGATATTTTAGTTCTGTTGGTACGGTATTTTACGGTTTACGGCATTTAAATTATTTCGGTATCGGTAACTTAGGGATAACGATAGTCCGTTGAAAGGGTTTCAACTGAGATCCCTGGTTATTCGTAAAACAGTAACAATTTACTTTTGGTTATAGAAAACTGTAAGATTCTGAGAGAAACCATCAACTTCTAAGAAGATTCAGATTCTGACAACTTTATCATCAAAAATTTAATAAGTTTATTTACTGAAAAAGCTTTAACTCGTACCTTTAAACTGTTTAAGTGTTGGTTAGAGTTAATTGCTGATTGTAAAGTGCGTCTAAAGTCTTGTAATAATCTTTTATTCATTATCTTCAAAAAAAAAGGATTACCGGCCTACTTCGACCCACTTTCATAATACTTGGACGTTACTAATGTAAGGTATCGTATAGTTGGTAATTTCCGACTATTGTTTTCTTAATTGCTTTTAAATGCATGAATGAATTGTGTAATGTTTTTAATTTAATTTTTACAGATCTTTTGATAGTGAATAGTATTTTTCTATACAATATATTTTCTATTTCAGTTTGGCTTGGCACGCTACTATGTTATTTTTTTACATTTTAAAACTATTTTTAGAATTTGAGATCAATGTACAAATATTTTAGTGTTATTTTTTTTTTTTCAATGCTGGCAAACAATTTTGGAATTAGTAGTGAACTTTACCAAATTTGAAAAATACCATGTCTGATTTCAGAATTATTGTATGTAGAACATTTTATGCGCATCCATTCGGAAAATATCTATTTGTACGCGGTGGCGTATGAAATTCTCAAAAAATGTTTCCAGAAAGGATATATTCATCATTAAACTTTGATAATGAATGGATCTTTGGGACAGCCCTTTTAGCTTTTAAATAACTAAGAGGTCGGTCCCAAAATTAGCCGACCTAACAAAGAAAACACAACAAATTTGAGGAAAATTTTCTTTATTTCTCAACATAATCCTCCTTTTAGCTCTATACACATTTCTCAGATTTATTAAATAGCTTCGATACCCTGTTTAAAGTAACAACTGTCTAGCTCCTTGAAATAGCCATCAACCACAGGCTAAAC
Source organism: Delia radicum (assembly GCA_021234595.1). NCBI lineage: Eukaryota > Metazoa > Arthropoda > Insecta > Diptera > Anthomyiidae > Delia > Delia radicum. Next base: position 168,848,277 of record CM037851.1, on the reverse strand, counting down.
ATCTTCATTGTTGGCAAGTCTTTTACCATCGAGCCATTTTTTCAAGTTTGAAAATAGAAAATAGTCCGAGGGAGCTAAATCTGGCGAATAAGGTGCGTGATGAAGCAATTCGAACTTTAATTCATTGATTTTGGTCATCGCAATAGTAGATATGTAAACTGGTGCATAATTGTCTTTTTTTCCTTATTTCATCACTTAAACGCTGTAATAAGTTAGAATAGTACTCCCCGTTGATTGTTTTTAATTTTTGAAGATAATCAATAGAAATTGTCACACTTGCATTCCAAAAAACAGACGCCATGGCCTGCAGATGGAACAGTCTTCGCTTTCGTTGGACACGATTTTTCGATTCCAGTCTACTGGTTTGACTGTTCCTTTGTCTCAGGTGCGAAGTGGTCGGCCCACGTGTCATCTATGGTTACGAATCGCTGTAAAACCCGACTTTATTGCGGTGAAACATCTCCTAACACTATTGAAACCTCATCACGACGCTGTTTTTGTTCTATTTTAAGCAAACGCGGCACCCATCTTGCGCACAGCTTTCTCATCTCCAAATTTTCGGTCAATATGTAATGTGTAGCACTTTTTGAAATGCCTATAATTTCATCCTGCTCGCGCACTTTCAGCCGAAGATCACCCAATACCATTTTGTCAATTGGTCGACCACTACGGTGTTCTTCTTGGCAGCTCGTACGGCCTAGTTTAAACTCTGCCACTCAATATTTTATAGTAGAAAACGAAGGAGCAGACTCCAAAGTATCATGAAGCTCAGCTTTATGCCTTTGACGAAGAATGTTGATATATGTCCCATTTCTACTTTTTGTCATTTACGGAAAACCTGCAGGACGATTTTAACTAAACTTATTGTGATCGACAATATACATTAGAGGCTTTTTACCGATACCTATATATTGTAGCCTAATAGTCTCAAAGTCTTACAAGGTCAACTAAAGTTAAAAAATTAGTTTTTTTATCCCTCTAACGGGTAATGCTGCCTCAGGGCAGTCGTCATAAAATGTACTACAAATGCGTCAAATGAGCTATAGAAAACTAAATTTGCTAAATATTTTGCGAAGAAATTTTTCGTGTGCCGTCCACGGTTTGGAAGCGAGAAAGCTTTAAAATCAAAATTTCGTAAAATTTCAAAAACTAATTATTTTTAAAAAAATATAGTTTTAAAAAATCTAAAAAACCAATTTAAGTTGACTAAAAACACTTTATAATAAAATATAAGTAAGATTAAAGCTTTATCTTTAATAATAAGAACTTACTTCAGTCGAAGGACTCACAGGATTTTATCAGGTTTCCTCTAAAGGAAATCGTCTTAACATATAAACTAATTCACGGATTTTTATGAAATTTTGCAGAAATTAGACATTAAGTATTAATAGCAAAACGTTGAAGTTTGAACAATATAAAATGAAAATACTTTTCGCCTAATTTCGCTTTTTCCAAAAAGCGAAAATCCCGATATCTTCTTAAATAGGAGCATGAATTTCGTTGCAAAACATCGTTTTTTACGTTTTTGTTTTTAGTTTTTAAATTGTTAAAAATAAGTTTATACAAAAATGGCTATTATTTTTGGATTAGGCATAACTTAAAGCAAAATACATAACTAAAACTTAGACAAAATTTTAACCCATTGAGAAGCGACAGCCTATTAATGATTTAGCATTAGTATTATATTTATACGATAGTTGGAACAGTAAAGCGCCAAAAACAGCTGAAAATTTATTCTTAGTTGAATAAATTTTTTCGAAAACAAATCTTCAGCGGTTTAAGTTCGGTCGTCAAAGGGCTAATATTGATTGGACTGAAACCTTTAAAATTCGATTATTGAATGACATAACGGTGAACAATTTTTGCCATATTTACAAATTCACTTAAATCGTTTATTTTTGATGGCTCCAAAAAAAAAATGCTAAACAACGTGACGCCTTGAAACTTAAAACATTTGTTTTATACGGTTGCCACTTTTCACCAAAATTATTTTTTTAAACTACTGCCGCCATCTATACGTCAGGTCGGCTAATTTTGGGACCGCCCTCGTACTTTTTCTAGTGTGTTTTTTGGAAAATGTTTCTGATTTTAAGCCAGGAATCGTACTTGCAACCCTCTACTTGCAGAGCTTGACTACAACACTAACAGTACTCAAATTGATTAAAATTAATTATAATTATCATATTTATTAATTTACGTTTAAGTTTTTGACATAATGGTCCTAATAACAACTTAATCAAAATTATATCAATTTATTTTTAATTATTTTCTTTAAAATTTTCATATCGAATAAACAAACTACATCATGTTGTGTGTTGTTGTTTATGTCAGGTTTTTATTTTTAGTTGGCATTAAGTAGTGCATATCGCCAGTAATTATTTATTTTCAACACGAGAATGTAAAAAAAAAAAAATATTTATATATATTACAACTGATTTCTGTTTTCATTCATTTAGACAACTAACAACTATTAGACATGTTTTTGATTTCACTTTTATAAAATATTAAAACAAATTAAGTTTAATACAGAGAAATTTTAATAAATATTATACACTTTTTGCTATGGCGCATTTAATGCATTTTTAATTACAAATTATTTTACAAATTAAAAATAATAAAATATTCAAATCATTCGACGAAAAACTTTTCAGAATCTAAGAATTTTCTGAATCTACTTAATAAAAGCCTTTTAAATATCTTTAATTTTAAGTTTTCTAATAATGATCTACCTGACCATGTAATATAAAATTTTTATATCAAAATCTAAACTGTTTATTTCTTTGAAAAGGTTTTTATAGTAAGAAATCGAGAAAAAGTTACCCATCTCTTACGTTTTTTTAAGAAGTAAATGTAATTTTCTATATAGAAAAAAGTTCCTAAAACCCCAAAAAAAAGTGTCATATACGTACAAGGGAACTCTGTTGGGTGGTTCCTACAGACTTCGATGAAATTCGGATATAAGATAGAGGGGACAAAAGTTATAATCCATCAGTCCAATCGAGTATTTAAAGGTTAAAAATGGGTTTAAACGTACAAATACCTTTCATTTGATATCAAATTCGTATATTGTTTCTTGAAAAGAAGCATGAAAAGACGCAAAAAAGGGATAGTTGGTTTATTTTTGACTCAAAATGTTAAATGTTAAATATGAAATTGGTCCACTAATGCAGTTACTCCATTACAGCTATTTGTGTTTAAAAGCGGTTTTAGTTACTTTAACTGCAATTGCACTTGTTTTATTAAGGGGAAAAAATATTTTTTCTTTTGTCCCTTAAGCAAAAAAAAAAAAGAACTCTAAAGAAAATGAGAATTTCGCAGTTTTAAATTTAGAAGTCTTTGATTTAAAATAAAATCAAAAAATTGTTTGAGACAATGCAAACTAAAAATTAAATATGTGTGAATTAAAATATTTGTTGATTCAGTAAAAGTTTAACTGAATTCGGTCGTGTTGATGTAACTGTAGTAACAATTAAAATAATTCGTATCTATTTAATTAATATTATTTTCAACTATAGTTTTATTCACATCTATTAAAATTTTAATTGAATATTGTTTACTATTGGGAAAAATTAGGAAAAAATTGATTAATTAAAAACAAATCGCAAAAATTACAAAATTTTAAAAAAATCACCAAAATTGTGAAAAAAAAACGCCAAAAATTAAAAAAATCCCAAAATAAACGCCGAAATTCGCAAAAAAAATCACCAAAATTAAAGAAACGTGAATTTTCTACTTTAAACGATTTTTTTTAATTTTGGCGATTTTTTTAATTTTGGTGATTTTTTAAAATGTTTGCATTTGTTTCTATGTTGTTATTATACGTTATAAAAACTGATATTTTTTTAAACTAAATTTTCAATTAAACATGTCATTGAAAGTAAGTTTGAAATCGAACAATAGTTTAATTGAAATTTTTTTGACAATATTTTTTTCTGTGTATTTTGACATAATCTTTTAAAATGGAGATACCACTAAGACTCAAAATTTATTTTACTTGTGCCGTAAAAGTCGTTACTTTATTTATAGTGCAATCTTTTTATTTAAATTCGGTTTGCTACGCACGCATCTGGTAACATAGTTTTCAGTATTTTGTTTTACGATATATATTACGATATCTCAAAATCCATTAAAGCGACTCGTGTTCCACACACAGAGACCATATTTTTTTAATTTTTCGAAACAAATTTAAGCCTCAAACTTTGATCTATATGCATAATGTGTTAACTTGGTCCAATGTGACTCAAATTTTCTCAATTTTTTTTTTGTAGACTAAATGTAAACAAATTTCGATCGGCGCACCTTGAAATGCGACATTTTAAAATCAAGCAGCTAAACCAGTCTTTGTGTTATAACGATGTTGTTTGTTTTTTTTTAGAAATTTTAAAGGGGTTTTCTTTAACATTTGAAATTGTCCAAAATATAAATCAAAGTGAACTGGAAATATATAATTTAGTTTAAATAAGACCTGGACGATGTCAGGAATATTTTTAAATGTTCCAATTCTATATTTTTTCTTTATCATTATTTCGTTTAGACTACAATCACGCTTGCTTAGAAAATTTACAATTTTTTTAATACGATCTTAAAAAAGTCGGATATATGAAAAAGAGGAAAAATAGTGAATTATTTGTTAAAATAATTCAAATAAGTGGCAGCCTGGGTTTACGACATAGTGTCAAAATGGTTTTCAAAATGTGTGTTTTCTCGAGCATTTTAACACTGTTTTTAAATAAGTCTAAATTACCTAAACTTTAGACATATTTTCAGACAAAAATGTGTTAAATTTAACAGCCAATTTTAAAAATAAATACGTTTTTCATATATTTTTGCTGCTTTATCACCTATCCGAATTTCATTAATTTTAAAGGGAACCCATCGGAAAAGCTTCCTTGTAAGTGTCAGGCAATTTATATATGATATTTGCCTTTTAATTTGTTTTTTGGACGGTTATAAATCTTTAATTTCCCGAGTTAAAACGTCTGCATAAAATAATACATTATTTTATATACACTTATAAGGTTTTGTCTGCCGGTGCATTTATCCGGACATAATTATATAAATTCATATATAAAATTAATTTCGTAGAAAAAATTTAATATGATGTCATATATAGTTGCGTATAATTGTATATTGTATTTAGAATACGCTAGAACTAATCCAATTAATAATTACGTTATATTTATATAACTAGACATTTCAAAATAATATATACACAATTGTATTTTAGATAAAATTGTATATTACCCCATGCAGAGTCACACTAGAAAATTTGTCAATCATATTTTGGATGTAAATATGTATTACATCAATGCAATATTACAATTACTTGCCTATATCTATTTGTATATAATTTTATACACAAAAATTTACCCCAAGTTTTGTCTTTTGAATTGACTTCTTTCTGGTTCTTAACCCTAAAAAAAGAACTTGTTTCATTTGTAACATTATGAGTTCTTAATTTAGTCTAAGATTTTGTTCAATGTAAAACTCTAAATTTAGTTTCAACGTTTTTTTCCGTGTTTGTTATTCAATAGTGTAAGTTAATAAATGCCACAAAATCTTCATTTTCATTATATCTTCATTTTCAAATTTTTTTCTCAAACAACTTATGGTTTTTGGTAATTTCAAGAGAATTTTTTGAATATAATAAAATGTCCAAATGAAAAGGAATTTGTTACAAATTATAAAGTTGTAAAAAAAGGATTAATAGATATTTCGGATTTTCTTGAAGTTTCAAAATCAAAAATCGGATACAACTATAGCTTATTTTGTATATATCAGTATCAGTTCAGATATAAATTTATACCGTTGTATAAAATCGTATTAAATTGTATCGCGTCATTATTCGGATGTTATTTAATCTGATATTATCAAATTAAAACTAAACTAATGCAAACTGATATAATTATTATGGCCATTTCTCGGATAAATCTGTATTAAGACTCATATTAAATTTCGTATGATTATATAAAGCATCATATTAATTTTAATCGGGTTAATAAAAGTCGAAACTTTTTTACTTCTTTTTACATTTATCAAGTTTTAGCTACCCTAGACGTATATTAGCACATAAAAATATAAAGTAACGCAATTTTATTTTTCACGGTTTTCAAAAAGTTTTCCGCATAATCCTTTTCTTATTTAATTAAACTAAAAATTAATATTTAGCTAAAATTTTAACGTAATTAGACAATAACGATGCATATCCAACTTAAAGTACACAAACGTTTTCAAATTTGACGTGTTTCGCGGATTTTGATCAACCAGATTAAAGCGTTGTTTCGCGATATAGACATCAAAATTCGCAAAATAATGAACACAATAAGTAAAAAATGAAAAAATGCATTTTAAGGAAATGCACTCTATGCGGGAGGTTTTTGTTTCAAAATGACCTGAGAAAGCGATTTCTATTATTAATACATGATTGCCCATTACGTGTTGATATGTCAAAATTTAGCAAAAAAAAAAAAAAAAAAAAAAAAGCTGTAACTCCAGTGTGCACATATTTTTATAAGTTTCCCCGGGTTACACAAAAAACAAAAATATATATAATCAAAATTTTCCAAATTCTAATCATTAGAACTCAGGCATAATGGTGCTAAAAATGTCGGTGTGTATTGACATTACCTGAGTAACTTAAATAACGCTACTCTTAAAATACCGCTACCGAAATAACTAAAACCACGTTATCCTTAAAATAATATTACTGAAATAATTAAAATATCGTTACCGAAATAAAGTAAAGAAATAAGTAAAACAATAACTGAAATATTGTTACTCCTAAAATATCGTTACCGAAATAAAAGTTACCATCCTTGTTTTATACACATCTCCTTAAGAGACATTAAACTTATTTAGATTTAAAATAAATTTTATATATATTGCGAAATTTCATATTACTTTCAAAATAATTTTTTTTCCAAAACTGTTGTACTTAAACATAATATTTTTCTTTATTTTTATTGTAAATTTTTAAATTACCTAATTTTTTGCATGATTAGTTCATATACATTAAACAAAACCTGTAAATTATCAAACTTGCTTGAAAAAATGCATTTAAAAAAAGTAAATAAATTGCGAAAATGGTGTGTGCTGTAAAAGTTCGAAGAGCAGATTTGGAATCTGATGATCAACTTGTATAAGATCCAGTCAAAATAACTTACAACACAAGAACTCCGTTAAAATTCCAGCGATTTTTAAAATTTTAACAAAGTTTTGTGCAGTAAATAAAAGCCATTGACTCAATCCATATAAAACCATCAAAAAATATCCAATTTTCGACCTCTACCCCCTTCAATTTTAACCAAACTTGGTATGTGTCATATAAAGATGTCATTGTAAAAGTTTTGGGTTGTTAGTACTAACGGTTGTGAAAATATGGCGTTTTAAATTGTAAAAAAAGACCTAAAATTTAACAAAGTAGTCGTACTTTATCGTCCATATCTTTTTAACGGTTAAAGCCACGTGATTCATTGATAACTCATTGTAAAGTTACTGTTGTCGTGCTTTAAATAAATTAAGCAAAAAAATAATTTTTTGAAGGCAAACTACATTTTTTTAAAATACGCGGTTTTTAAAAAAAATGTGTTTTTTTTTAATATTGTTAATTTAATGTTAATATGTTATGTTAATTTAATTTATTCCATTATGTCGTTGCCAAATTAATATGTGGAGCTCTTACGGGATTTAAATATATGGTTAAAGATTTACATAAAAAAAATAATTTATTAAAAAAAATTATTATAAAAGTTTTGCAAAAGTATTTGCAAATAATTGCTCATATCCTTTTAACGTGTTAAATTACAAGAATTACTGGTTCACAAAAATAATTCACTTCTTAACGGTAAAATGTTTTTTTTTTTTAAATCAGTGGTTCAAACCGCTGTATTTAAAAAAACTGGTTTTCTAAAGTTTTTAAAAAAAATATATGTTAATTATAAATTATTCTTCTATACCGTTACAAAATCCCTATGTGATACTCGTGTATATTTCTGAGTTATTTGCTTTTTAGTTAAGTTTGTTCACATTTTTGTTCATAACTCAGGATACCGTAAGAGCTCCAAATAGGGATTTGGACACGGCATAAGGAATTAATTTATAATTACCATATATTCTTTAAAAAATTTAAAAAACAACAGTTTTCAGAAATACAGCTTTGAACCGCGGTTTTTGAAAAGAATGTATTTTGCTGTCTAGAAGTGAATACTTTGTGCGTAATAGTAAAAACCATAATTTAAGTAGTTTTAAATGAGGTAACAATAACCCGTAGCTTTACCCGTTAAAAAGACATGGAATATTATGTACGACTACTTTTTTAAAATTTTCGTATATTTTTCATATTTTGAAACGTGATGTTCCAAGATTTGCTGGGATTAACTGCCCTACATTTGGACGAGGTTATCGTTATATGATGTACATATTCTATACTAAGTTTCGTTGAAATCAGAAGGGGTGGAGGAAATCGAGTGGTTGATATGGAAATACATCATTATCTCAATTTTTTTCTAAATGGACTCACTCATACCACTTTCAAAATATGTGGTTCATATGGTATTTATATTTTTCTGAAAGACCACTACATATAGCTGCGTTTTATGACAATTATATTGGTTATTATTCTCCCCACAGACCCCTCCAAATTCGACAATTTTTTACTAAAATTTCAACTTTAACCAATTTTTTTTTCTGAGTGCACCACCGAAATTTCCAATTGCAGGTTCTACAATTTAGTCTAAATAGCATAATCCGTTTTTAACATCACCTCAAATGTGTACAAGACAGCAATAAATGTAAAATATCCAGTGACCGAAAATAACAGTTATTTTCAAATTTTTAAACAAAAAAAGCAATTAGAAGTAAATGTCGGAAAACTGTTTCAAGTATACCATTTTGATTCTTATAAACTAGTCTATAATAAAATGCATTGCTTTTTAAAATTTTGATTTTTATTTATTTTTTTAGCAAAAATAAGTTTTTTTTTTGATTTTTATTTTTTCGAGCAAAAATAACAGTTAATTTTTGGTTTTTATTTTTTATTTTTTCGGGCAAAAGTAAGTTATTTTTGATTTTTATTTTTTCGGGCAAAAATAAAAGTTATTTTTTGATTTTTATATTTTCGAGCAAAAATAAAAGTTATTTTTTATATTTATTTCAATTTCTTGAGTTGAAATTCCATAAGTTATAAATTTTTATTTTTATAACGAATAAATAACAAATAACGCAGTTATATTATATATATATAATATATAAATTTTATGGTTGCCTTTTGTAATATTTTCGAGTTTTATAATCAGTAAAACTTATTTTTAATATGACGATTTTTTTGAAGAATTCTTGTTTTAAAAATGACGATTTTAGTTTCCAAAAATTGGCGCACTGCTCATACAAATAGAGATGTTTGTCTTGTAGTTACCCAGCAAAAAATTTCCAAAAAGGTAAGCGGGTTTGTAATCAAGCATTTTGGGCAGAACGCATTCCTTACTAGATTACCTACTCGATTCTTTTAACAGGGCGTGAGACTAAAATAATTGATTCTTTAGAATTGATTATTTTATTTACCGAAGAACCATTTACTTTATATTTTTAAGAACTACATACATTTTTTAATAAAGAAATAGTTCCATTGTAAAACTACGAACTGTTTACACAAAAAAAAAAATAAATAAATAGTTCCCTAGAAAAAATAAGAAGTACTTTCATTTAAAAAAAAAGAAGTAGTTCCATAAGTAAATTCAACTTTCACTCACACGTGATTCTCAGTCAAGTCACTCAAATATAACGATCAAAACTCATACGGAAATAAAATCCTAAAAAGTGAAACATCGAATTGTTATGATAAAATGGGTTTGTCATAATTTTGGAGCTATAAACCACGAAAATATAAATTTTTCAAAAAAAAGTACGATTCAAAATTGAAAAACAAAGATATGACTCACACACAATCACCCTCGAAAATTTTTTTTACACTCACTCACAATAATGTCAGTAATTTCAACTTCCACTCACAATTTTCTGCTCACGTGCGCTTCCCTAATTTATACCTAACCACAGTTTAACAAAATTGAGGCAACATGCAATTTCTGTTTTTAGTATTATTTTAACGCAAATAAAAATTTGTTTGAAAAAATATATAAAATAAATTCTTTAAAATTGCATAACTTCTAATTTCAAAATTAGGAACTACTTCCAATGACGTCCTTTTATTCAGAAAAAGATTATGATTACTCTTGATTACAAAAAGTTAAACATATAAGTTAATAACATTGTTATTTTCTTTTAAGTAAATAATTACTTTGTTATTGAGTTCATGTTTTCTGGTTTAAATTTAAAGAATTGATTACAATACTACTTGCTTTTTTGACTCTATCGTTGGAATGAGTTTGGTATTGCAGTTACTAAATTTGGCAATGAGATATGTAAGCAAGTGTGGGCATCACCTTCTTTTTGGAATGTGTAATTTTTTCCTGGGTAGATACTTAAAAAATGTATAATAATATATATTAATACAGTTATCACAAAAAATAACATTGCAAAATATTTGCTGCATATCTATCATCACTGAAAAATCATAATAACAAAGCTAATAACTTTTATTTTTGGTTAAAAAAAAAATGAAAACCAAAAAATGACTTTATACTTGCTCGAAAAAATAAAAATCAAAAAATAACTTTTATTTTTGATCGAAAAAATAAAAATCAAAAAATAACTTTTATTTTTGCTCGAAAAAATAAAAACCAAAAAATAACTTTTATTTTTGCTCGAAAAAATAAAAAACAAAAAATAACTTTTATTTTTGCTCGAAAAAATAAAAATCTATAAATAATTTTAACTTTTGCTCGAAAAAATAAAAATCAAATAATAACTTTTATTTTTGCTCGAAAAAATAAAAATAAAAAAATAACTTTTATTTTTGCTCAAAAAAAAATAAAAATCAAAAAATAACTTTTATTTTTGCTCGAAAAAATAAAAATCAAAAAATAACTTTTATCATCTGACTTTTATGAAAAAAGGAATAATTTTTACGGTCCCTGAAAATATCCCATTTTTGGAAATTTTTTACAGTTTTTCTGGGAATTGTGGGATTTTTTTTTAGTCTTATAAAAACAATACCAAGGTACAGCTTAGTATTATTGTTCAATAAAAACAATACCAAGGTACAGCTTAGTATTAAATTTCACAACAATTCGTTCATTAACAAATATTATATTGCAAAATAAAAGTTTAACATTTTCACAAAAATTAATAAATAAATTTTTTGACGGATATCCAAAAATTGTATCCGATTCAGTTGAAACTTGGCACATAACATTTGGATTTGATTACATGAAGATGTGCCAAATTTGGATAAAATCGGTTATTATTTAGACATAGTGATTATCGCGCACAAAGCTATAGCAAGTTTAAAATGAACTACGCAGTTAAGATCTTACAAGTTTTGCTGGGTTATAAAGGAATTCAGCTCAGTTACTTTAGTTATTTAATAAATTCTAACAAAAACCAAAAGTTTAAGATATAGCACGAATATTATTATATCAATCGTATTTTTAAAGTCAAGGTAAATTGATTATAGTTTTGGCGCTATCATTAAATATTTATACAATACGTATATTTTCGTTATCATTTAACTATTTTTCAGGTTCATTTGTTGTGTTACTTAATAACAATCACCCGACAAGCTTCTACTAAAACTATGACTAAATTAAGTTTTTTTTTGTTCATATTCAAAAAAACTATTAAAAATTAATTTTAGCCATAATTTGCGTTTTAAATTGTTAACGACAACAATATAATAATTATTTAAAAGCACGTGCCTTTAGCTAAAATAAAAGGTTTTTATTTATTCTAATGCATAATTTTGTTTAAATATTTTCTATGAAGAAACACAAAACAAAAATAGTATAAAATTTAATACTACGTCGATATTTTGTCTGATGTTTTTATTGTTGCTGTTGTAGTCAATTTGTTATTTTACAAAATATTGTAGTATTATTTTTCTAAAAATAGTTTAAAGATTAAAAACCAGCCAAAGCGAACATTATTTATGTGAAATTTATAGAACCCGACCGAATTTCATCATTGTTTTGCCAAAAAAAAATGATTAACTTAATGATTTAAGTGTTAAATACTGATTTTACGACGGTTTTTTTAAAAACAACTAAAATTACTGCATTTTGTAGCAATTTTCACTTTTTTACTAACAACTGTAAAAATAGGTGTTTTACTGCAATTGCAAGTTGTTTTTGTGGTATTTATTTGTTTAACAGTTTAAAATAACTTTATTGAATGATTTTCAAGCTAAATATAGTTAATATTTCGAACAACACTTTTATAAATTTTTACACTTTTATGTTAATTATTTTTCATATTTGTAATTGCAATGAATATTTTATTTATAAATAACTGATATTTCGGTTATTTGCAGATGTTAAACTAACATTAACGGTCAAAAATAGCCGAAATGGTTGTAAATTTTCAATAAAGGTGTAGTAACATATTAAATGTTGTAGTTTTAGCTGAAACTTTTAGCGAGTTTTTGCTTTTTGTCGAATGTTCGGTGTCTGTGCATCGGCATAAAAACCTGGCTTCGGTAAAACTCAAGTAATTAATGTAAATGCCTTGGTTTATTAATTTACCAACCTGTTATTATGTGATTAAATTAAATGATCTTACGAGACATTTTTATAAAAAAAAAATATTATAATTAAACTCTGCTTGCGACCGATATAGATATGAAATACAAATGTATCATTTACACTATCGACAGATGTTTTTAACACTGTTTGTATTGAATACAAATTTTAATTATACAATATGACGCTAAAACGTTTAATTTATACTGGGATTTTTTCTATAGGAAAAATGTCTCAGAAACTGAGATTTATTCTATGGGAAAAATATCTCAGAAACTGAGAATTTTTCTATAGGAAAAATGTCTCAGAAACTGAGAATTTTTCTTAGGAAAAATGTCTCAGAAACTGAGAATTTTTCTAAGGGAAAAATGTCTAAAAAACTGAGAATTTTTCTATAGGAAAAATGTCTCAGAAACTGAGAATTTTTCTATAGGAAAAATGTCTCAGAAACTGAGAATTTTTCTATAGGAAAAATGTCTCAGAAACTGAGAATTTTTCTATAGGAAAAATGTCTCAGAAACTGAGAATTTTTCTATAGGAAAAATGTCTCAGAAACTGAGAATTTTTCTATAGGAAAAATGTCTCAGAAACTGAGAATTTTTCTATAGGAAAAATGTCTCAGAAACTGAGAATTTTTTATAGGAAAAATGTCTCAGAAACTGAGAGTTTTTCTATAGGAAAAATGTCTCAGAAACTGAGAGTTTTTCTATAGGAAAAATGTCTCAGAAACTGAGAATTTTTCTATAGGAAAAATGTCTCAGAAACTGAGAATTTTTCTATAGGAAAAATGTCTCAGAAACTGAGAATTTTTCTATAGGAATAATGTCTCAGAAACTGAGAATTTTTCTATAGGAAAATGTCTCAGAAACTGAGAATTTTTCTATAGGAAAAATGTCTCAGAAACTGAGAATTTTCTATAGGAAAAATGTCTCAGAAACTGAGAATTTTTCTATAGGAAAAATGTCTCAGAAACTGAGAATTTTTCTATAGGAAAAATGTCTCAGAAACTGAGAATTTTTCTATAGGAAAAATGTCTCAGAAACTGAGAATTTTTCTATAGGAAAAATGTCTCAGAAACTGAGAATTTTTCTATAGGAAAAATGTCTCAGAAACTGAGAATTTTTCTATAGGAAAAATGTCTCAGAAACTGAGAATTTTTCTATAGGAAAAATGTCTCAGAAACTGAGAATTTTTCTATAGGAAAAATGTCTCAGAAACTGAGAATTTTTCTATAGGAAAAATGTCTCAGAAACTGAGAATTTTTCTATAGGAAAAATGTCTCAGAAACTGAGAATTTTTCTATAGGAAAAATGTCTCAGAAACTGAGAATTTTTCTATAGGAAAAATGTCTCAGAAACTGAGAATTTTTCTATAGGAAAAATGTCTCAGAAACTGAGAATTTTTCTATATGAAAAATGTCTCAGAAACTGAGAATTTTTCTATATGAAAAATGTCTCAGAAACTGAGAATTTTTCTATATGAAAAATGTCTCAGAAACTGAGAATTTTTCTATATGAAAAATGTCTCAGAAACTGAGAATTTTTCTATAGGAAAAATGTCTCAGAAACTGAGAATTTTTCTATAGGAAAAATGTCTCAGAAACTGAGAATTTTTCTATAGGAAAAATGTCTCAGAAACTGAGAATTTTTCTATAGGAAAAATGTCTCAGAAACTGAGAATTTTTCTATAGGAAAAATGTCTCAGAAACTGAGAATTTTTCTATAGGAAACATGTCTCAGAAACTGAGAATTTTTCTATAGGAAAAATGTCTCAGAAACTGAGAATTTTTCTATAGGAAAAATGTCTCAGAAACTGAGAATTTTTCTATAGGAAAAATGTCTCAGAAACTGAGAATTTTTCTATAGGAAAAATGTCTCAGAAACTGAGAATTTTTCTATAGGAAAAATGTCTCAGAAACTGAGAATTTTTCTATAGGAAAAATGTCTCAGAAACTGAGAATTTTTCTATAGGAAAAATGTCTCAGAAACTGAGAATTTTTCTATAGGAAAAATGTCTCAGAAACTGAGAATTTTTCTATAGGAAAAATGTCTCAGAAACTGAGAATTTTTCTATAGGAAAAATGTCTCAGAAACTGAGAATTTTTCTATAGGAAAAATGTCTCAGAAACTGAGAATTTTTCTATAGGAAAAATGTCTCAGAAACTGAGAATTTTTCTATAGGAAAAATGTCTCAGAAACTGAGAATTTTTCTATAGGATAAATGTCTCAGAAACTGTGAATTTTTCTGTAGGAAAAATGTCTCAGAAACTGAGAATTTTTTCATAGGAAAAATGTCTCAAAATCTATAAATTTTTCTACAGAAAAATTCTCAGATTCGTAGACATTTTTCTAGGGCAAAATGCTTTTGGATCTACAAATATTGAAGTAATTTAGAATCTCAAGTTGCGCCAGAGATTTGTTTCTAACTAGAAAATAATATGCAAACATATAAATGCTGAAAATCAAAAAAATAATACTAAAAATTTGTCACACTATCATAACCCACAATTATTCGGTCCAATTAAAAACTCTCCGTCTTAATTATAAATCACATTTTATGAAACGCACCAGCTGCCACCTGGTTATGTCAGTCAAACAACCCACTCGCACAAAATGCCCCTACTAAAAAAACTTTCAACAAAATTACGAAACGTCATTTTTAAAATGTTTTTATTATGCCTAAAAATTTTACACACTCTTCACACATTTGTAAATTATTTCAAATGAAACATATTTTATGTACACATTAATTGTAATGTTAAATTATAAAATTAGGTCCATTAAATTTTTTTTTTTTTTTTTCCAAAACAAAATTTTTCAAATACAAATTTATTGAATATTTAATTGATATATTTACAATTATTTATATTAAAATTTATTTCTGTCATGTTTTTTTCGGAGAAAAACTAGCTTAATTTGCAACAGGTGCTGTATTGTACATATATTGAATGAATGACAAAATATGTTTGAATGAAATTATAGAAAAATCCTTTAATTCCACTACATGGACATAAATTTTGCAATTTAAAAGTATTTTTAAGTTTATTTTTGCTACAGTTTTGAGTTCTTTTTAATAAATTAATCAGTTAGATTTAAGGAAATGTTTACTTAAAAATTTACTGCATTTATACACTTATGTAAAAAATGTAGGTAAAGCAAATAGCTATTTTACAATTGAAAAAACGTTTACTACATTTGCATTTAAATCAACTGCAATCTGAAGCTTTTTTAACTGCTTTAAAATGCTTTTAAATTAACTGACAAATATAGTAAAAGCAAAATGCAGTTAAAACAACCGACATCAAAATGATTGAAAAACTGTAAAAACAACTACAAATACAGTTAACACAACGGCCATAAAAATTATTGGTTAAAATTAATGTTAAAAGTAAGATAATGTTTCCAATTATGGCCTGTTCCCTAAAGTAGACGTTTGGTTTTTTCGTGTGGTATGAATATGTCGAAATTGAATATGTCAAAAATTATTGATTCCATAAAAAAAAAACAAGAATGTGTGATATCAAAGTGAACCTTTAATATATTTTTTTGATTTTTCTTCAGCGATGGCAGGCAATACCACTAACATACCGTTATCGATTCAAAATTCTTTCAACTGGATATCGTAATAGATAAAATATCGTTACCAAAATAATTGAAATACCGATGCCACTAAAATATCAATATCCTTAAAATACCGTTACCGAAATAACTAAAATAATAAAATGCCGTTACCGAAAGAATTGAAATAACGTTAACCTTAAAATACCGTTGCCGAAATAAACTCGCAAGATCTGAAAAAACATCGTTGCAAATAGCTATATTTTCCCAAATTTTGATCATAAAACTAGCCAGTCATTAGAACTCAGGCATAATAGTGCTAAAAATATCGGTGTGCATTCACATTACCTGAATAACTAAAAAACATTATCCTTAAAACAGGTTACCCTTAAAATACCGTTACCGAAATAAGTAAAATATCGTTAACGCTAAAAACCCGTTACCGAAATAACTGAAATATCGACACCCCTAAATTAGCGTTACCAAAATAAAAGAAAATGGCGTTACCCTTACCGATATCGAATCGGTTACCATTAATTTTTTCCAAGTATTAGTCTTTTTAAATGGTGTAAGCATCACTTTAGCTGTTCTTGTCTATTTTGTACAATTTTCCAATATGTTGCACAAAAAATATATTGTTTGTTTACCGCAATTAAAAAAGTTAGCATTACATATGGTAACCGCTTAAGCAGCTTTAAACGATACATAAAACAAATTTAAAATAAGTTTTTATTTTAATACAAATTTTTTTTGTCAACTTTACTTCATTTTCTAACAATTTTATATGCTTTTAGAGTGTTTTTAATTTAGGTCCAGTTTAGGGTATACTTTTTAAATTAGTTCCTACAAGAAAATGATCTATAGCCGGAAAATGCCCAAGGACTAGGCCTACAAGCTGGGTCCCAGGTGTAGGGCCACATTAGGGTACATTAGTAAAACAATTACCAATTATTAATTTAACAACAATTTTAAATTTATGCAATACTCTTAACATAATTTTATTCTCGAATAAATGACACAATTGGTAAACAATATTACACAAAATACTACTTTTATAAATAGCTTTTTAGTGAAACTCTCTATTTTCTTTTGATGAAATTATTGAACAGCTGAAGAAAAAACATACAATATTATTATAAATATGCTTTTTTTAATTTTTTTAATAAAATTTGTAACAAGAGAAAAAGGTTCCTGACATATTCTTTCTCGAGAAATTTGCAAACATGCGCCATATTGTTTTATGTGAGAAGTACTTAATCGAAAAACACACAAACTTGAAAATTATTGTTTTTGCAGTTGCTGTTTTTTTTATGGTTTTAAAAAAAGCAACTGTCAAAAACATTAAAATTTGTGTTTGCTTAAGTAAAAGAACTACAATTATAGTTGAAATAACTACAACCTCTTTACTACACAAATAACTGACATGTAGTTACTGCAGAACATTTTTTTTTTTTTTTTTTTATTTCTTTTATCATAAAATTCAGATGCAAATGGGTATTTTTGAACTATTAATTTTTTAAGCAAATATAAAATTTATTTTTGATTTTGATTTATTCGGTCAGAAATAAAGGTGGTTTTGTTATTATTTTAAAAATTAACTATTGAAATTAATAACTTTTATTTTTGCAAAAAAAAAAAAAACAAAAGTAAAAGTTATTAATTTTTTTTATCAACTTTTTCTATCCTTTTTCAAATTTATGGGAATTAAAAATTCCCATGACGGTAATTTTAATCAGAATTCCTCACATGTTAATAATCTTGATACGAGGGCGGATCAATAAGTGCGTGACTTTTTGAACTTCCCTCGTAGCTGTATGAAATGCAACACTGCTCCCATCAAGTACCACCTGTTAATAGACTACTGTCAAATTTTGAGCAAGTTCCGTCATTTACTTTGCGTTTAAGAGCTGTTCAAAACATACAACCCGTGTATTTTTTTAAAAATGGAAAAAAGTGAATTAAACATTATTTTTTGCGGAAAAAAAAACCGCCAATCGAACCAAGGAAAAGCTTGATAAATACTATGGGGACTCTGCACCATCGATTTCAATAGTAAACAAGTGTTTTACTGACTTTCGTTGTGGTCGCACAACTACTAATGACGCTGAACGTTCTGGACGGCCAGTTGAGGTAAATACACCCGAAACTCTGCACCATCGATTTCAATGGTAAAAAAGTGGTGTACTGACTTTCGTTGTGGTCGCACAACTACAAATGACGCTGAACGTTCTGGACGGCCAGTTGAGGTCAATACACCCGAAAATGTCGAAAAAAATTCACGGTATGGTGTTGACCGATGGAAGAGTAAAAGGTCGTGAGATTGCTGATGCCATAGGCATTTCATATGGCAGTGTGGTTTCGATTTTAAATTATCAGATGTTTGCCGCGTTTGTTCTCAATTGACCATAAACGTAATCGTGGCCAATAAGGTGATGGCAACAGTTTTTTGGGATGCAAGCGGGATAATCCACATCGATTACCTTCAAAAGGGAAAAACAATAAACGGCGAATATTATGACAACTTATTGGACTGACATATGGCCAAGAAATGTCTATTTTATGGACCTCGAAAAATCGTATTTTTTGGAAGGGATACAAAAATTGGAGAAACGTTGGACTAAGTGTATTGAGCTAAAAGGAGATTATGTTGAAAAATAATTTTTTTTTTTTTGCAAAAAAAAACTGTGTTTCATTCAAAAAGTCACGGACTTATTGATCCGCCCTCGTATGAGCTTCTCAAAAATTATTTTAATACATTTTAGAATAAAAAATAACTGTTATTTTTGTTCGAAAAATAAAATTCAAAAATAACTTTTATATTAGCTTGAAAAAATAAAAATCACAATTTTAAAAAGCAGAGAATCTTGTGATATATTTTTGTCATAGAATGGGCTCTGTTCGGTCAATAGGAAGTAGAGATGGACACGTGAGTGCTTTTTCACTCACGCTCACGAAGAAAAAATTATAATCACGCACGAACAATTTTTCACGTGAGTAGTTTTACCTTGACTAACGCTCACGAAATTTTCGTTTTATTTTTGTGCATATAAAAATTAAAAATTAAGTAACTTAAATTAAAATTGTTACACTCATTGTTCAATATTTGGTATTGTAAATTATTACGGATTACTGGTTAAACTACAAAATAAATTTTGTAAAAATTTGTTAATATTTTATAAAAAATATTATTCTAAATTTTTATGAAGTAACAAAATCTTGTCAACATTCTCTCCAAGAAATCGGCTTCTTTTTTCCTCAAGAATTCTTCCTGATGAAGAAAACACACGTTCGCTAGTTGCTGAACTGACTGTAATACACATTATTTGTGTAATCTTACCTTGAGCAACAGACAGTGGACGAATATCCTTAGTTACAAAGTTTAAGCGCTTAAGAACGATTTCATTTTTGTGTTTCAGGAACTTTTTTACATGCAAAACGCTTCAAACGAAGATCGAAATTTGTTTACACAGTTGTGAAAAAATACTGCCGTTAATAATGCAAAGAAATGCTACATTAATAAAAACTAAAAAATTATAGAAAAATAAAAAATACAAAGAACAAGAAATTAATTTAGTTTTTTAGTTTGTGCAAAATAAATGTGAATTAAAAAGTTCAAAAATATGTAATCAAAAAGAGTGTTTACAAGTATTGAAATCTAAAATACAAATCAAAAAGTATCGAGTAGTATCGAGTACTCAATTCAAAAGTATTACGTAGTATCGGGTAGTCAAAAGTAGCAGGATTTCACAACACTATTAACTACATCACGCAAATTTCGTGTCACGTGCCCATCTCTAATAGGAAGTAAACCTCTTGTGATTTGTCCATCTTCTTTAACAATTAACAATCTATCAAACTATTATAACTCTTATACAAACATTTTTTATTGTCAAAATCTTATTTAAAATAGATTTTAAGGACCCATTACCAAATGTCCAAATGCTAAAATTTAACCATCAGTTTAATTAAAATTGTATATGGAAAACAACAACCTGTTAGTAGCTAAATAGACATTGTAAAAATGGGACTAAAAATATTTTTAAAATAATTTTCCGTTATTTTTCTTTTATATTTTCTTTTAAAATTGTTCTGCCATCGGACGATGACTTGTCAGTTTATTTGAAAATATTTTAGACAGTGATAGTTTTTAATTAAATTTGCATGAATAAAATTGTTCTTCTCAATTAAAAAAAATGAAAATATACTAAATAAATAAAAATGGATATAAATTCATATTAATTGGATCATATATTTTATTTTATACAAAAATGATTTTTTTTTTTTGATATTTACAATCTGATATTTTACTCCTCATTTTTCATTACCCATACTAAATTTTGTGTATAAATGAGAGGGTGACACTTGTTAAAAACAAAATTATTTTAATATTCATAAATAGGGCTAGGAAGTTTATATCCATGTAACTCAGAATATTAATAATTTAAGAACAATAGATACTATTTTTGGTGGTATCAGCATTTTTGAGGTATCAGAGCATTTTTGTGCTCTACTCAATTAAAAACTACCATAATTTACCCAGATTTTGCGTGTAACTTTTAAAAGTTTTTCAACTCTTTTTAGACAAAACTTTTTCAGCACAAAGAAAATAGCCTAAAACTTTTGGTGGATGATAATACTGATGTTGCAAAATCTCCTACATGTTGAAAAAAATATTTACCCTCAGTTAGGAATAAATGGTAGCTCTTCAAAATCTGTAACTCTATTGTTTCAAAAAATAGAAATTTCAGAGATTTTTAATTTTTGCGCTTTCAGCGTCAACTTATTTGCAATTTTTTTAAACTAATAAAATCAGATTAAATCGATTAGTGTGCCTTCAGAAATAAAGAAAATATGACAATACATATCTCGTAATGTCTATGCGTGAAGTTCTTAAAATTTTATATATTTTGCTGGGCACTTCCGCAGTTTGAGAAACAATTAGTTGCAGTCATACATGATCGGTAAATATATTTTTTAACAAGGAATAATATGCACATTATAAAACATAGTTATGTACCCGGTAAGTTCAACGGCTCATGACTTACAGCGTTTTTTACCAAATTTTCACAAACATGTATCCATAGAAGTTGGCCACTGTATATGATCATATGCGCCATCACATATTTACAGATTAAGCTACAATATAGGCTTGGGCATTTTAGGTCTTTCTTAAGGTCGCTCTTTACAGTTCATCTCCTTTCAATGAACTAGTTCGCTCTTCTAGTTCAACAGTTCTTTATCCTAAATTGAGCTGTGCGAGACGAACTATTTGAAGTGAATTGAATCAGCTGATGCGAAACAAAATGTGTAACTTTCTATTAAATTTACTATCGGAAAATAATTCAACACTTTAAAATATAATTAAGCGGGACATTACATTCGCGGCAGAGAAAACAGACCTTTTTAAAAAATTCATAACTCAGTCAAAAACAAACATTTTTTCAAAATTTTTTTTTATTATTGTAGAGAATTGAACAAATTACAATTGAACAACATGGTTTTATAGAGCTCCAAACTGGCGGCAGAGAAAAAAACGGGGGCTCGTGGTTGCAGCGCTGGGAGTCGCAAAAATTGTTCGATCTGGAAAAAAATGACTTTTTTAAATCTGAACAAAATTGGTTATCGTATGACACGAGCTTTTTTTTTCAATTTTTGGTGATGTTCCAAATTTAAAAGTGTGTGAAAAAAATATTGACTAAAAATTCATAAAAAATCGAAAAAAAAAATTAAAAAAAAACTCGTGTCATACGATAGCGAATCAAGTTTAAAAAAATACAAAAAAAAAATTTGTCAAAAAAATGTACCCGCTAGTGCCGCAACCAGTACGAAAAATATGGTTTCTAGATAAACGCGTTCAAAGTTTAATTTTTTCAATATTTTTCACAAAAAAAACACTACTTCACGCTGCAAAAGATGCCAAATAACTGAGCATATCAAATAAAAATTCCTCTGTTTGTGGTATAAAGATGCCTTTTTTTTCAAGAAATTCAAAAACACAAAAAAACCCACCCTTCAAATAGGTACGAAATAACAACCACCAAAAGTCAGGTAGCAAGTAAAACAAGTATATACCAGCTGCCGTAAGTAGGTAGCGCGAAAATTAAAAATGCACTCTCCCTAATCCGGCTGTAACTTTTGAACCCGCAGGAATTTTTCCATTAAATTTTTTTGCAGACCTAAAAGAGCTGATGATTGTGATCCAGCTCACTAGTTCAATATAACTAGTTCGTTTACGAAGTACATAACTCTACTACAATATATGTTTTTTATGATATTATATTAAACAAGATATGATTGCATATGAACGTTTTTACTCGGGTAGTATTTTTTTGAAAAATAAAAAACAGATTTTTTTTGCCACCAGAGTTTGCCTTTAAAAAAAGGTTTTACAATGAAATCGTTACCAGGGTTGCTCTGGTAGTCCGAATACTAAATCATATTTTTTAGAATAAAATCCAATATTGAGCAATTCCATATGAAAACGATCAAAATTGGCAAATTTTTGGACGACCCCTCTCTCTAATTTTTCTTGTTAAATAATTAAAAATAATTCAATTATAAAAAATATAAAAACAATGAGAACAAGGTGGTCTCTTAAATGCTCTTCTCCTGTCCAAACAAGGAGTCGGGGCCCATTTTTTTATTGCTGATTCTTAAAGCAAAAATTATGAGGAATCCAAAAAAAATAAAATTAGCCGGAAAATTTAGGAGCTTCTGTGGAAAATCGGAAAATTTTATTTTCATGGGAAAATTTAATTTTCATGGGAAAAAAGGTAAATTTCTGAGAAAAATTAGGAAAATTTTATTTTTCAATTAAAGCCTGATTCAATACCTTTCCAACGAGCTATCACTCGTTGCGATCGCTTTAGTAGAGGTCCCTTTCAATGAGGTCCCTTATGAAGAATTCTTCAATTTTGTCACATGACAGTGGTGCACACCACCACTAAACCAGTCACTATAAAAAAAAAAAAATATGTAGGTACATTATTTTTTGCTGGGCAATCGATTGAGACTATTTATTTTAAAATCGGAGAGGGGTCGTCCAAAAGGTGATCGCTTTCATATGGAATTGCTCTATTGTGTTTTTCTATCGCAAAAAAAATTTTTTGAATAAACCATTTATTTATTTTTTTATAATTGCTTAAATGTTGTTTTTTTTTTATTTCTAAAGCTAGTAAACCCCTTAATAATGTTTAACACTTTGAAAAAATTAATAATAAATGCATATTTTATAATTTTCAGTGTATATTTTACGATTTACAATGCATATTTTATGTACATATTAAACACAATTATGAATGCATTAACTTCCGAGCCCTATTTATAAACTTTTGCTCGTTCATTGTCTTTTTGTCACATTTTTGTTATTATTTTTTTTTTTTTATAATTCATAATAGTCTTTTGCACAATAAATATTTTTGGTTATTAAATCGGAAATTGTTATTGATTTATGATAAGCGCGTGTTACAAATGTTAGTTGTTCTTGTTTTGTTTTATGGGTTTCCTGTCAAATATTTGAGTTGATTTTTTTCCTGACAGAGCTTAAAGTAGTTGACCCGTTTTAAAGAAAATATAATTTCAGCAATTAATTTAATTAAATTCACTGACACTTCTTTGAATTTATACCCTAAACTTTTACATTCATTTAATTGGATCTTAAAAATTCTTTTTTTTTAAACATCTTTCAATAAAATTAATTAAAAAAATATAATTCTTTTGATATGAACTCATTTATCAAATTATATTTTCAATTTCAAAGTTTGCTTTGTGAATTCATTCTTTTTAAGCTCTGCCTTTGCCTCTTTATTCTATATGCTAATACTAATTGTTTATATATTTCAATTATTATTTTTGACTCACATTTTTTTTTAGCAAATAATAAAAAAATAAGAGTCAAGGTTGTTTTAGTTTTATTGTTTTTGCTCTTTGCATAATTTTTGTTTGATTTTTTTTCGACTATCGAGTTTCGTTGGGTGTATTTTCTTATAGTACATTTAGACTTTTAAAAAATGTTCATTAAATAAATGAAATTTTTCTTTACAAAATAAACGGAAACTTTTTTAACATTCGTAAAAAGTTTTAAAGTTTTTATTAAGCTCGATTTGTTGTAAGAAAAATTTCATTAAATGTATGAAACTTTTCGTAAATAAAATTTAATTGTTCAGAAAAAGTAATAAAGTTACAATAAAAAACGTTTGACAGTAGAATCTACTGTAAATGATAGATAAAAAACTGTAATTTTAGGCGACATAGGTAGGTCATTATCGTTAAAATAACTAAAAATGTTGTGGTTTTGAACTGTTGGAACACAACTTACAAATGTAGTAAAAACAACTAACAATGTACAACTGACAATTTTTTTTTTTTTTTTTTTTTTTTTTTTTACAACAAAAATTTTTAACCAACTATTGTTTTTCGGTATTTTAAATATATTTTATTAAAAAAAATTAATTTTTCTTTCAATTATAATAAAAATTTGTATTTCCTACATCCTACTTAAAATTCCAAACGGTACTCCAGTTAAAACGTTTTTATGCATTAGAGATACTATGAAATTTTTCTAATTATAATTTGCTAACTATGAGCACTTCAATATTATCAAATAAAACTAAAAGCAAATTGGTAAAAACTAATCTTATATTTGTAAATAAGTAACAAAAATTAACAGTTTACTGTAAAATTACTGTTTTGGTAGTAGTTTATTAAAATAATAAAATAACAACTAACATTGCCATTTGTTTTTTTACTGTTCATAAATTGTAGTAAAAATTAAGTAAAATTAACGTAAAATCATAATACAGTAATTTGATGTGGTTTGTTTTTTTAAATGAGCTATAGTGAGTTTAACAATACCGAAATAACTAAAATAGAGTTACCCTTAAAATAGTGTTACCGAAATAACTGCAAAATAGTTATCTTTAAAATACTGTTACCCAAATAACTAAAATGCCGTTACCCAAATAACTAAAATACCGTTACTGCTAAAATACCATTAACGAGATAACTTAAATTACGTTATGGCTAAAAACTCGTTATCGAAATAACTGAAATATCGTTACCCCCAAAATAACGTTACCCTTACCGATGTCCGCATTCGAATCCGTTACCATCCATGCTAAAACCGTTTAAGGCCTCATTAGTTTTTACTTTCTGTTGCCGTTCTGTGTCGTTCTGTTTTGTAGGTAATATTTTGTAATTACTTTTTCTGTGAAAGGAATCAGCTGTTTTCAAAAGTAAAAGAAACTCCAACCAAAAACATTTAAATCAGGGATGATAAATGCGATTTTAAAATAGTACCAACCTGCATATAAAATAGTACTTTTTCGGCATCAAAAGTAAAAAAAAAAATTAAATATAAATTAACGAACAAATCTTTGTACCCTCCAAAATGAACAATTACAAATGAAGCAACAAAAATATATTAAAAAAAAAATATGTTAAGATGTGAAAACAAAATTTTGAGGTGAAAAACTTTTTTGGCTGTAAAAAAATAAATTGTGTCGTGAAAAACATTTTTGAGGTAACAAAACTATTTTTGAGGTGAAAAAAAAAATTTTTTGTAGAGAAAAAAAAATTTGCGGTGAATTTTAAATATTATTCACCTCTTAGCGTCTGGTGGAAAAATATGACGTTATATATTATACATCAGACACTACAATGAATTCTAATAATATACAGTGCATTATACACCAATTTGTATGAAAAATTTAGAGGTACTTTCACATTGTCACTAATTACTTTTGAACCGCTGGACCGATTTTGCTCATTTTCAATACCAAACTTTTTGGAAAAATGTACATAAAGGTATGTAAAAACGAGCAGTGCGTACTAAGAAAATTAGCTGATTTTGATTTAAAAAATTATTAAAATTTGAGATTTTTTCTTAAATTTAATCGGTTAATCAGTCGCACTCAGTGTAATAATGTGATTGAATTCACAGCATTTGGTTCCAAATTAATTCATTGTTCATATAGGACTGCAAATCGAATTAATAATTATTGAATTTTAAAGGGACCAAGAAATTCATACATAGAAAAATTTGTAAATCGTACTAAATGAGTCATAGGAGTATCATGGTACATTTGAGGTGCAAATAGTACCATTAAAAGTACTATAGTACCAACTTTATCATTCCTGATTCAAATATTGAAAAAAGAATTTCACAACAAACCAATACATATGCACTTTAGGCTGTCACTTAACGTTGAATTCTATTTTCAATAGAATTGTCCGCAACAGAACAGAACGACAAAGTGAAAACTAACCACACATACAGACTTTCAATTGAACAGAAACAAAACAGCTGATTCGTAACGGAACAGAATGTACAAACTAATTCTGCCTTTACATTGCTGATTTTATTTTGCCCCACTTATCAGTATTTTTTAGATTATTTTTTGTTAGTTTATTTTTGAAATAAGCATAAAAATTTTTTTTTTGAATAGATCATAGCAAATAAGCTGCATTCGTAGTTTAAAATAACTGCTACCGTTTGGGTGTACTTCATTTAAATTTAACATTTTTAATATCATATTTTATACAATTTTTCATCTATTTTAAATAACTACTTTAGCCTTCATACCATCCTAAATAAAAGCTTACACTTTTCTCCCTCGTGGTCGATATTGACCCATAGAGAAAAAACATTTTTTTGCGCATGAAAAAATTCACATTTTTGTTGAAGAGCAAAACGGATCACATAATATCAGGGACCGAAAATAACAGTTATCCCGAAAACTATAACTCAAAAACTCTCTATGTTAGAGTCAACGGAGACGTATACTATTATATACCAAACTATTCGCATTGAAGTGCTCTTTCAGAATCTATTGTGATCTTAAGGAAACGATCTCAACTCCACAGTTAAGAGTTATTTTTCAACGAAAATATAAAAGATCGGATGAAACTCTTAAGAAGAGAGTTTTATTTCGAGCTCATTTGAGGAGTTTAATTTTGAAACTCATTTAAGGAGTTTTATTTTTCCGTCTAAAATAAAACTCATGTTGTTTATTTTCTTCTTTTTTTTATTAACTTTATTTGCTATAATGTGTGTAGTAATTTATTTATTTAATTTAACGAACATAAATTTTTCCAATTTTTCTGCGGAAAGATTTGAACGCAGGTCGCTCAATACCAATTTAAGAGCAGAGCATGCTCTTTCCACGCTTACCTGTGTTACAGGTACACACTGTATAGTTTTTGACAAGTACGGATAGTGTATTCTTTTAGCCTCCCAGAACTCAAAAAGAGGTTTAGCAATCGATAAGGGCCTTGGAGAAAATTTGTCGATTTCATAGAAAGCTTTTTTCATCCTCATTATCACTTCCTTCGCTTGCTTGTTCCATATCTACATATATAAGAAATAAAACAACAACCATTTAATAATATGAATCAAACAATAACAAATTAACAGATGTTTTCGTTTTAATGACGATTTTTTCAATTGCAATGCAAATGATTACAAATTGTAATGATCTGGCAAGCGGCAAGCTTTGAGTGTCAATTTACTCAAAATGAGTTTTATTCTCTGACGGAAAAAATAAAACTCCTCAAATGAGTTTTAAAATAAAATTCCTCAAATGAGTTTTATTTTAGACGGAAAAAATAAAACTCCTCAAAAGAGTTTTATTTAATAAAGGCGAAATAAAACTTTCTTCTTAAGAGTTTCATCCGATCTTTTATTTTTACGTTCAAAAATAACTGCTTTGGATGTTTTTTTTTTCTTTTTAAGCCACAAAATAACTGTTATAAAGGAACTTTTTTAATATCACTTATAACCGTTACGGTCCCTGCATAATATAGAGTTTGTTTTATGCACTAAAAATTAATAAAATGTAAAAAACGTATATCAAATATACACTCAGTAAATTCAAATAAAGGCACTGCAGTTTGAAACTGAAAAACATGGTAATTAACATGTAATTTCTTAACTAATGGATTTCGAGTTTGGATAGGTGCTAAGTCTCGCAACCGTAGAGGAGAACAGACCTGACGTTGTTGTTAAAAACCTTTATTTTTATGCGAGCTGTGATACTTTGTGACCTCCAGAATTTATTAAGCATGTCGTAAGACTGTTTAATTTTGCACAATCTATTCTGGATATCCTCTTTCCTTCCTCCGCTTGTTGATATTAAACTCCCCAAGTAGCAAAAACATGCAACATCTTCTATAGGTTGATTTTTAAGTTGAAAGTTATCCGTTACTGAAGAGTTTATGCGCATGGATTATTTAAAGCTTCAAAATAAAGGGTTTTTCAATAAGAGCGCTAGAAAAGTAATTTTAAATAAAACAAAAACGGTTTTGGATATCAATGAAATTCTTTATTCCTGTGAACGTACGTTCGATGCCATTATGTGTGGAACTCGATTTCTTTTGCATGGCCACCACGGGTACGTTTGCAGAAGTCCAGACGCTGAACCCATTTTTCTACGGTTTTCAAGCATAAATCGGCCGATACTGCTGCAATTTCACGTTCGATATTTGTACGAAGTTCATCAATCGTCGCTGGCTTGTTGGCATAGACCATAGACTTGACGTAGCCCCACAGGAAATAGTCTAACGTCGTCAAATCGCACGATCGAGGCGGCCAATCGACTTTACCATTTCGTGAGATAACACGTTCTCCAAACTTGGTTTCCAATAAACTGATTGATTCGCTGTGTGGCTTGTGGCGCCGTCCTGTTGCAACCACATGTCCTCCAAGTCCATATCATCCAATTGGGGCCAAAAATATTCGGTTATCATTGGACTGTAGCGATTCCCATTCACAGTAGACACAGAGAGACACATTTGGGCTTTCTTCAACTGAAGCCTCAGCGGCAGCAATGTTCTCGACACTACGGGCACTTCTTTGTCTCACTGGCACGGGAACATTTTGTACTGTGCCTGTGGATTCAATTGTTGATCTGCTAGGACGATTATGACGACCATAAATTGGACGTAGCGCTCTTAACGTTGAGGCCACTGACTCCGAATTTTGGTAGTAAATTTTAATAATTTCGACTCGTTGTTGGCTCGTATATCTTTCCATTATGAAATGGCAAACCTTACTGAAGAAAAATGTCAAAGAGTGGCAAAAAATATGGCGTCGTTTGCTGTCCCTGTCGGTCTACTTTTGTAGCGTCCCTGTTAAAAATCTCTTTAAATAAAAAATTTAAACAAAAATATTACTTAAAAATTAAAAAGAATTGAATTTAAAAATAAATAAAAAAAAATATAAAAAATTTAAACAATCAATTAAAAGGTTTTATGACTGCTATTTTAAAAATCGACACACGGGGATCGGTTTTAAGAGTATTGGATAAACTATTCCAACGATTTAAAGCACTGCCAAAAAACATTCTCGAGGAGGAGAGACAGAGCTTCGAAAGAATTAATTTGATTTGAGCTTAATTCACAAAAACTTTAATTCAGAATTAAAAAATGTTTATATTTCGTTCCGTTATTCCATTCACTAAGAATTCATTCACTAGCTTCATTCAAAAGATTCAATTGGTATTTTATGAATTGCTAACTTGAATGAATTCAATAACATGTTCATTCAACATTTTACTAATTGAATGAAGAAATTTTAGTATCATGCTAAATCTTCTTTTGTTGTAGCCTACTTATAATTAAATTATAACGACATTCATTAATCATTTGACTAAATGAATGAAAGCAGATCTTTCTACATTCACCATTTTACTAAATGAATTAAGAAAATGTTGAATCATTCAAGAAAGAATTCATTCAAAATAGAATTCATTCATATTATTTAAAGATTTTAAGAATAAAGCTATTAATTCATTCCTTAGAAATGCTTTTTTCGGAATGAAATTTGAGTAAAATTCCATTCATTTTACAAAATTGAATTAAAGAATTATTCGGATGGAATTATATATGCCTCACGAACGTGACGAGTTTCCAATTGTCAACTTGTCATATAAATAGTCTGGTAGTCGTGTGTGAAAAACTTTATGTAAAAAGGTTATGCTTCAAATATTTATGTTTGGCATTAAACTACATCCCAAAATCTGCAAAGAATATTGAGATATTCAATCGTATTTCCTTTTATTGAAGACGGACCTTACACAATTATTACTAACAATTTGCGATTTACTCTCCGACACTGCATCAAGCTCTATAGGTAAAAAAAAGGTACGATTAGAGATTTTACTAATTTTAGTTTTATATCGCTGGAAACGTAGGAGGATGAATACCAAAGCTTTCTTAGAACGCTATATATAGTGTAGTTGATATGGTCTCTACAGTTAAGAAAGGAGTTGATCATAAATCCTAGATTCTTAACTACTCTAACATATTTGACATGTTCAGTTTGGTTAATTAGCCCTCCTTGTAAATCGTAAGTGCTTGTGTTTTTGAAGAGTTGATAAAAAGATTACTTTCATCTGACCATCTGTAAATTTCTTCAACTCCTCTCGGAGTGCTAATATTAAGAATGTTTGGTCGAGATGAATAAATTTGTGCATGATCAACTTAAAGGTGAATATAAGAACTTTTACAGCAATAAACAATGTCACTGATAAAAAGGCTAAATATTGGTCCAAGCATTAAACATTGTGGCACACCACATGAAACAGGTAGCAAGTTCGAGAATCCGTTGTTTGAGTTAACTCGTTGATGACATTCAGATAAATACGATTTTACGACTTAATGATACTGTAAATAATACCTCCTTGAAATAATTGAGAATATTCACAATCATCGATGTTTTTTTTTTTGAAATTGTCTACGCAGTTGAGCTGTTAAATACTTTTAAGATGTAGTCTAAACACAGTATTAGTATTTTTTGCAGTGATTGTTCACTAAAATTTTAATTTTGTATTAGAATATTTTTTTTTTCATTTTATTTGCATTATTTTAACCTCAATATTTATATAAATTATTTTGTTTTACGCAAATATTATTTTTTTTTATTCCGAAGATTTATTTGCCTGAGTTTTTTAAGTAATTTTTAACTATTGCGCATAATATAATTTTAATTTTTGATTTTTTTTTTTTACTTTCAGATAACAAACTTTTAATTCAACAAAGTTTTTTGGGGTTATTAATTTGCAATTTTTAAAGGTAAGTTTCATAATAAATTTTAAATTTTATTTAAAAAAATATAGAACTGCTTCCTACAATTCTAAATTACACCCAGCTAAGCCGTAGTATCAGAGAAACAAGTCGGCTACAACGACAGTCGCCGCATTTTTAGTTGTGCCGTTCATTTTTAATTAGAGCGTAATGAAGCATTTTTTTTAATCGGTCGTGTTTGGTTGCCTAAATTTACAAGAAATTGGTTGTAAAAAGTGTTGAACACGTTGTTTAACACAAAACATCCGACAGAAGAAAAAAATTAAAAGATTAAAAATGCAAAAAGAATGTAGATTTTTACTTAAATAAAAGTAACTAAAATCTGGAATCTTCAGAATCGGATTGTATTACAAAGCGAAAACATGGTATTGATATTTCATTACCGTATAGATTACCAAGCAATGGTAGGTTATTACCCATTGCATTATTTTGAATTGCAAACTAATGACTTATTGATAATATGTTATATAAGTACTTATATGTAACTGCAAAATAATGAGTTACTGCTAATTGGTTACATACATAGAAAAAATTATCAACCTAAAATATATAATTTAAGATTTGATTTGAATTTAATTTGTTTCTAAACAAATATTTAATTGAATCAATTTATACTTTAATTGACTTTTAAATATATAAATACATATTTTATTTCAGACGCAATTATCATATTATTTTTTCATACACTGTATGCATAAATGGAAAATTTTCAGTATAAAATACCAAATACATTTAAAGTTAACAAACAAAACAAGCACACACACAAACAGACTCAGCATTGCAAAAAACACACATACCAACGTATAGATCATACACTTTTTTGTGAGTATGATATTTTTTTTTTGTAGAAGTTATTTATAATTTTTTTTCCTTCTTAATTTTAATAAAAGGTTTAATTGATAGTATCATTGCAGTGATAGGTGCAAACTCAATTAAAATATTAATTGATTCAATAAATTTTTTAATTGAAACCCGTTTTTAGTTTTTTCTGTGTAAGTAACGATTTCGTTTGTTTTCATTTTAATATTATATTTATTTGATTTGAACATTTTTAAAAAGCTAATTTTCCGAGGTAAAGTTATTTTTGAAAAACTCGCTTAAATATTTTGTAAGTCCTAGGTAACCATTTATTCTATCATTATGAGTAACCACTTATTCTTTCACTATGAGTAACCAATCAGGTAACTCATTATTCTCAATTTTTGTAAGTGAGACGGTAATGATCACCCATGAATTTTTGGACATCGCGAATAAAAGTAATTAAGAGAGTAAATGGCTTGGCAACTACTGAAACCTTTTATGCCGTATTTACTTGCTTAATTACTTGGCAATGTCTGTTTTTGCTGAATAGCTTTAACACTTTTGTACATTACCCAGCCAGAAAACTACAAACGGCAAAGTGTTGGCCCAGTGCTTTCAACGGTGGTATGAGCTTTGGCAGAGAATTACATTTCTGAAGTTTTAAGTGTTTTTCCAACCCCAAAATAATAACACCGGGCAGGGCTTGGCCGCTTCTTTTTTAAAATGTTGGCAAAGCACTTTCAATGAGTGCATAGAAAACGCATATTTCGCTCTTTAATACCCTGTCGCTTAGGGAAAGCGTGGTCTTAGAAGCGCAAAATTACACATGTGTTATATTCAAGTCATCTTAAGGTAAATTTAGTACAGAATATATTTTAAAATTTAAATTAATAAGTCTGGGGTCACTTTGGGTCGCAGGTCCACATGGGTTAATAATGTTCGAAATATTTTTATTTTTAACTTTGAGTAATGCTTATAAAATAAAACTATAAAAGTTACAAGAGTAGCTTATTTTTGATTTAAAATATTTTATGGCAACAAATAAGCCTTTTTATTAATAAAAAACACAGTTTCCCCGAAATCCTTAAAATTTAAATCGTTGCCCTACCCAAGTGTACTGGGGGATATTTTTAAATTTTTTTATTTTTAATCTCTTGGATGTTTTAAACAAGTTTAAGCAAAAAAATCTAAATTTTTTTGATTTTGTTGAAAATTTTTTTTTTTAATTTGAAATTGGAGATTTGAAAAACATCCCTAAAATTTTGTTCGTTTTTGACATCACCGTAGGACAGGTTAACGCCATCCAAAACAAAAAACTTCTTTTATGGCTCACAATTATGAGTGTATTAAATAAATATAAAAAAAATTATGTTTCAGTAATCAATTTTTAAAACGTTTAAAATTTGAGCTCGAATTTCTTGCTGAAATGGTATTTGGCACATTAGTGGTCTGAGGCATTATTTATTACTGGGGTAATTCTTAACCGATTTTGGATTTTTATAACTTTTTGAATACATAATTTTATCTTAATCTCGATTAATTTGTCATCTAGAGTAAAAACTATTGCAGTATTGCAAAAAAAAAACAGCAAAAACTAAAAAAAATATCCCTTTTTCATATATAAACGCATGTTTTGATCTTTAAGGTCCAATCGGGTAGGGAAGGGGCGTAAAATTTCACATGAGTTATTTTCAAGACAAATACAAAAAAAATTAGAGGGTAGCGTCTCAACATTTCTAAAATTTAAACTTGTAGAACACCTTAAGGGACACTAATAAGTATATTCCTATATCTGTTTAATTGTCATTCTTTTAATTTTTAAAAATATCTAAAGATTAAGTTTCTTAAATGAGAGTATTATCTTCATGATATTAATGAATTTTTGCATAAAACTGATGAATTGTTTAAGTAAATGAATGTAATTTTTTTTTTATAAATTTTATTTGTTGTGAAAAAGTTTTATTAAAAACTAAATTATTTAGCGCAATAATGTTTTAATGTTTTTCATTAATTTCATTAATATTAAGAATGTTTTGGTTTTCCCTGTAAAGAAAAGTTTCACTACATAACTTATAATTTCATTGGCCTTAAGTTCCATTTGAATTGTACTCGTAAGATTTTAGAGTTCCTAAATATTAGTTGCACTTTCTAACCATACAAATAAAAAAAAAAATCACCCTGTCATCGCCTGTCGCTTCAATTGTAACTGTAGTTTAACTGTGAGTACTTTTAACTGTTGTTTGTGGAGTATAATAAACTGTCATAATCAACTAAATGTGTGTTTGTTATTGTATTTTTAAATCGTTTATTCAATTTATTCAGTCTCTGTTTATAAAATGCTAAAAATAGACTCTAATAATGCAAAAATAACAACTTAATGCTAAATTTAAATAGTAAATTTTTAAATTTGCCATTCTACAAAAAAAAAACAATATCATCCCAGTAACGATGACAAAAAAAAACATTGTTTACAACAATTGAGGAAAATAACCAAGGGTCACCACACATAATATACAATATAATTTATAAACATGTTATTATGCTTAAAAGCAGGGACTCTTAAATTTGATTATATGGAGAGCCCAACAAAATTACAATAAAAACGGCTTTGTGGCAATTAAAATTAAACAAAATCACCAGATTTTTATAGAAAATCCCTATATCTGTATTTTTAAACTCATTTTGCATTTCACTAATTATTTCCCAATACTCAAAAAGTTTGACAGTAGAATCTACTGCAAATGCCAGTTAAAACAAATGTAAATTCAGTTAAAAAGGCTACAAACTAATTACCGGTAAAATGACTAAAAAAATGTTATTTTTAACTGTTAAAACACAACTAACAAATGAAGTAAAAACAACTAAAAATGTCGTAAAAATAACTGACAATTTTTGACAAACAAATTTTTAAACTGAAAAAATTTGTAAATTCGATTACAACAAAAAACAAAAACGTTGTCAAAATTCCAAACGTTTTTTGCGTTGGACGAGCAATAGAATTTTTAAATTATTATTTCTAAACTATGCGTAAATCAAACTAATTTACACACATTATGCGTAATTTAATTACACATAAAATATGTAATTTTATATAAAAAATGTTTATGCTTTTTTTCTATTTTCCCGAATATTGATCAAAATATACTATATATTTTCAATTTATAACGAACTTTCAACCTCCGTATATTTACAAAAATAAAGCAAATCAAACATATTAGCTAGGTTGATACTAGTATTTCGATCTGGCTAAAGATCTCATCAGAACCCGTAGTTTTAGAAAAGCTAGAGCCTATATAATAGGCTCCATTCTTATCTTCTTAGTAATCAAGCACGTGGTTAGGGGACGTTACTAAACTTTGAAGGCCAAAAATTTTCTACTGTAATACTTTTTACAGTTTTTTTACAGTTAGTTTTTTGCTTTCATATGAGTACAATACTACTCGTATATACTTCCCAAAAAAAAAAGAATAAAATCATTTTTAATATATTTTACTAATAAAAATAATAATTTGCAAGCCCAATATAAGTTAAATATTTTGAGGACATTTCCTTTTGAAAAATACCTTAAATTCTCACCACTGTTTTAAATCGAATAAGCCTAACATTCTCAGCACTTTTTCTACAGAAAACTAATCAGAATGTAATAGTTGTTTCCAAAGAAAAACGTCTGATGTGGTCCTTTTCTATAAAAAGTTTCAGATGCAAGGAACTTTTTTGTGTAGAAAAAGTTTTAGGCCTTATCAGGATTTTTCCATAGAAATAGTACTCAGAATCTGAGGCGTTCCCTTTAGAAAAGTCCAAAGGTTTTTCTGCAGAAAAAAAAGTCTTCAGAAAATGTGTGATTTTCATTTGGGAAAAATTCGTAGAAACCTGAGGATTTTTTTATAGGAACAATACTCAGAATCTGAGGATGTTTCTTTGGGAAGAGCTCCTAAGAACCGGAATGTTTTTGTAATAAAAAGTCTTCAGATTTCGAAGGTTTTTGTATGGTAAAAGTTAAAGTATTCTGAGGGATTTTCTATAGGAAAAGTACTCGGTAGCTGATTGTTTTCTACTGGATGTAAAAAACAGAGCGATTAATTATATATAGTCATTAAAATCTGTGGAATCTCTGATGATTTTACATTAAAGCCCAAAAAACTCTACTCAGATTTAAGAATTATTATTAGTTTAAAAATTAAATCCAATATAAATAAATCTACTAACTGGAAACTAGATGCTATGCTCGGGGTTGCACTCATAAAAAAGCCCGTACAAATAGTTGAAAATTTTGCTACAACAACAGAAAGTAGTACCTGTATTAACGCCAGCAAAATTTTCAAAGAAGTTGAGAACCACGGTCTAAATTTTAGAATAACTAAATTTGATTTGACAGTTGTAGTTAAATTAACTAAGAATTTAACTAAATCAATTGAATTTTAAAACAAACTGAAACAACAAAAAAATTCTAATAAGATCTTTTCGGATCTGACCAGAGGCAGGTCCTTATTTATTACCGGAAATATAAATATTTAATAAAGAGTGCGTACTAGGTACGGAGTAACGATTTTTGTTTCATTGTGCTCTATCTCGATTAGTTTCTGAGATATAGTCTATTTTATGATTATAAAAAAAATATGAGAAAATAACGTCACTTGAGAGTGAGATTGATAGTGGAGATACAAAAAAATAATGATTTGAAAACAATTGTGGTTTAAATTAACTGGTAAAATTTGTAAATTTAAGAATCACGAATTACTAAATTTTAGGTCAAAAAATTAGTTCAAAAACGGATGAAATTTGTTCTTGAGGTAAAATGAGTTAACTAATAACTTATGATGTGAGCAAGATTATTCAAGTTCAAGATTATTTGTTTTTTGTTAAACAAAATGTGCAATGTTTATTTATTAATCAAAAAAGTTTTCTGTCCGCTAACTTAAAGCAGACTTTATCTACTGACAGGCCCTTACATGTTTCATTTCGCGTCACAGGACCTGTCAGTAGATAAAGTCTGCTTTAAGTTAGCAGACAGAAAACTTTTTTGATTAATAAATAAACATTGCACGGCTTTTTGTATAACAAAACACAAATGATCTTGAACTTGAATAATCTTGCTCACATCATAATCTATGATAAAAGATCGAAAAATAAACTTTTGGTTTTAATTTTTTACAATTTAAAAGTAAAACAGTTAACTAATAACTTCAGCTAAACAACAAATTTAAACTATAACAGCAGAAAAATTATCTCAACTGAATTGGAACCCGTTAAACAAACTTTTGAACTAACTTTTTATTATGAGTGTAAAAATTTACCACAAAATATGAATTTATAGCAAAATATTCATTTATAACAATATATGCAAAATATGCAACAACAAATCGATGCCATTTTGTTGCAAATTCCTTGATTCGGAAAAGTATTTGGTCATTTGCATGAAATTCCTTGCCCTACTCATTATTGATCATCTAAAACAAATCTTTTGCTCCTCAGGTTTCAGGCTCCTATTTTCCAATGAGTTTCGTTTAAGAACCTCTGCATTAAAGTTAAAACTAATTTTATATTGCTGCTGTTGTAGTTGACAACAACAGCACCTCTGTTCAACGATATCACTCATGTAAACATCAACAACATCATAAAATTATTATAACATTAAATGAACTTGACAATTTAGCATTCAGAAATGAGATTTTTAAAAGCTCAAGAAAGCTACAAAAGCGTACATACCATATATACTATGCCGGGTCGATTTGTATGGAGGCAAAAAAATCGCTCAACGTTCAAGGAAAATCCTATTCTAGGGATCAAAATAAGAAACTTTGCCGAAGGAGCCATACCTCTAAAACGAATTCTGATGTCCCGACTTTTGATCCGTAGGGTCAAATTTAAAAAAATCCCACTGACCCATTAGAGTCCCCAAACGAATCCAACCCGAATCGAATATAATTTATACATGCATCTGCTAGAGCGACTTCCGGATCTTGGAAAGACTCCTCCTACTTTCTGAAATATCTCAATCCCGAGCTTTGTCCATTTTGCTATAAAACACGGCTAAAAAGACCCTCTTTTAATTTCAATTTTAACACCTTAACGGGCACCTAGAATGATGATTTATGCATTAATCTGCTAGTGCGTCTCCCGGAGAAGAAGTAGCTCCCATAATCTTGGAGAGATTTCTCCCACTTTCTGAAATATTAAAGTGGGATTTTTCAAAAATTTAACCCTACGGGTCAAAAGTCGGGACATCAGAATTCGCTTTAGAGGTATGGTTCCTTCGGCAAAGTTTCTTATTTTGTTCCCTAGAATACGATTTTCCTTGAACGTTGAGCGATATTTAAATCGACCCGCCCTAATATATACCATTATTAACAATAGATGGTTTAGTGAAAATAAATATGTAAATAAATTTAACGCATTTGAATATTGTTTAACTCATTATTGACACAGTGTTCGTTTTTCGACCCAGTCCATTTATATAGTTTACTAGATAAAAATAACTAAGTGGTTTAAAAATTCTACAAATAATACAACATCTTGACCACAATCGTGAATAATAAAATTGTGGAAAATTGTTATCCAGAGTTGGAAAATAATTATTTGAAGAAATCATTTTGTTGACCTTTTTTGATGGAACTTTTTTCAAAATTTATTAGAAATTCGTCAAGGGACCCGTTAAGCAAAAGTTGGTGGGAACCGCTGTTCTGTATACATATCTGCAAAGTTTGGTTAACAAATTTTTAGCGGATCTATGATGTGCCATTAATGAGTTAAATTATATTTTTATTTTGTTTATAATTTTCTCAGTTCACGTGAATATTTGTTATTATTTTCTTACAACCATTTAAATGTACATTTAATTGTCGCCACTGATGCTATTGCTCTTTTATTGACTGTATGAAAAGTATTTGTCTTTACATATCCCCTACAGTAGGTGTTATAAAAAAACTTTGCAGTCATCATGAGGGACAGGAACTTCATGCTCTAGAAAGATTGTTTTAGGCGGCTATAATATGCATGAAAAATTATAAAATATGCACAAAAAACTATAAAAATATGCAGTTATTATTTTTTTTTATACCCTCCACATACTGTGATGAGGGTATATATCGGTTTGTCATTCCGTTTGTAACGAATTGAAATATAGGTCTAAGACCACAATTTTAAAACGATTTAGCGATGTCAGTCTGTCTGTATGTTGAAATGACGATCACGGCGCGAAAACGCAATACGGACTGCTAATTTTTACATAGATTAATGTAAATTTTCCCGAAAAGTTTGGTATTGAAAATGAGCAAAATCGGTCCAGCTCTTTAAAAGTTATGAGTGAAAATGTGAAGGCACCTTTAAATTTTCCATACAAATTGGTATATAATGCACTGTACGTATATTACCCAGTAAAAAACGCTGCTTGCAGGTAAGCAGGTTTGTAAGGGAGTAAGCCAAAAAGAATCCCTTACAAACCTGCTTACACATGCCATGATTTTTATATGGCGAATTCCCACTTGGAAGCATTACTTTTTGGCAAAATAAGCGGTGATTTTAGCGCTTACAAAAAGCTGTGATTTCATGGCGTTCAGTAAAATCATATTTCATGTCTACATTGTTACGATTAAAAGTAATAATATGAATATTATATAATATTATTATTAATTTTTTGTTGTTAAAAATTTAGACATATTAATAAAATAATTTAATTTTTCCGCACCACGTGCTAGCTCTTCAGAAACAATTAAATGACTATTTATTTTGTACAACATTCTCAAAAACACCAAACACAATCGGAAATCACTCGGTAAAACAGGAATAGATCGTTTATAATCCACGTAATGAAACTTTCTGCATTACAACCTGCATCCTTGTAAGGGATTAAGGTAAGCTGCTTACAACCTGCATTCTTGTAAGGGAAATCAAGAAGCTCAAAAAATGTTTTTGTTTATTTTTATACGAAAATTATTAGTTTCATTTGCTGCTTCTCAGTATTATGTAATAGTAAGCACTTACATCAGCGCATTTCTTTTATCCTGCTTCTAAAAACACGAAATTTTTTTACTGGGTAGTAGCGTCAGGTGTATAAAATATAACGTCATATTTTTCTACCAAACGCTAAGAGGTAAATAATATTTAAAATTCAACTCAAATTTTTTTTATTTCACCTTGCTATATTTAGCAGTACTAACTTATTTGAAACCATTTTTTCTAGTTTTACGTTTTTTTTTTTGAAAATGTATCTAGTTATTTTTTCACTTTTCAAGCCACATTTCTTTTTTAGCTATTTCTAGCATTTTTTTTTTGTCAGACTAGCAACTTTTGTTAAAGAAAGTGTGTGTTTTGTATTTTGTTTGTAAAAATTTTGATTGTATTCCTGGCTGTACCATACAAAATTCTTATGAAATTTAACCTTCAGCCTATTATCAGCTTCCGGCGACACTTTTTAATTCCAAGCAGCGGATGACCTAATTTTGGCGCTACGGGCGATTAAGCCGCCGCCGACTACGTTTTGAAACGGCTTTTATCTCTGCTGCCAACCCTGAAATATATCCAAGGTAAAGTTTAGCGAACATTATGAAAATTTATGTTTTTGTTTATTTTTTATGGAATCAATTATAATAATAATAATAACCCTTGTTCTTGTATAAGAACTGCCTATATACTGAACATTGGCTGTCTATAAATAATTTCCATTTTAGTCTTCTTGACGTTACTGCTCGAAGTTCATCGATGAGCTTATGTACTTAAAGACCACTGCGAATGTAGTTAAAACAAATTAAATTTCACTTAAAGAAAGGACGACTTACATTTCAGTAAGTTCAACTAACATTGTCATTTGTTTTTTAAAGTTCAAAACATTAACCACAATTGCAGTAAAAATCAATCACAATGTTAGTAAAAAATAAACAAAACATTTATTTTTTTAAATAACAAAAAACTACTGTAAAAAATTAATGGAAAATCATAAAACAGTCATTTGATGTGGTTTGTTTTTTTAAATGAACTACAAGGTTAGTAAAAAACTTAATTTGTTCTACAAATGACTGACATTAAAAGTAAAGAAACCGTATTACAACCCATACAAGTAAAGAAACCGTATTACAACCCGTATTCAAAGCTGAAGTTCCCTGAGTGTACTTCTGAAGTTTATATTTACAGAATTACTGTTAATTTCTTTCAACGTAGAACTTCTCCAAGTTGTATTTGGTCGCCCAGGTGTGCTCACCCAGAAAAAGGATTATTTGGAATTCGGTCGAAACCATTAAAATTTATTTGATAGGACGTTATTTTATTTGTAACTACCTATAATCGATTAATAAAGCAAAAATACTGTACTTGAGTTTAAAAAGAGGGTAAATGAAACAATCCATTTATCCAAATATTGGTATTTCCAATCAATTTTTCAAATAAAATTCGGTTAGTAATTGTGTACGGTAGAGAAGCAACCACTTATTTTTTGATAATACAAGAGAATTGGTAAAATCTATAAAATTTCAAAAAAAAAATTGTCGATAATCAAAAGTGGTTACTACAAATACGGTATTTTCACAATCAAATATGTCACTAAATAAGAGGTTCAGAAGTACCAACCGAATTGTGGATAGCATTGTTTATA
Source organism: Delia radicum (assembly GCA_021234595.1). Taxonomy (NCBI): domain Eukaryota; kingdom Metazoa; phylum Arthropoda; class Insecta; order Diptera; family Anthomyiidae; genus Delia; species Delia radicum. Next base: position 168,806,626 of record CM037851.1, on the reverse strand, counting down.
GAAACAACCCAGCAAAACCACACATTACCAAATCATGGGTAAAGTAATGTATCGCCATAGGGCTTCATGTATTACTTTACACGTTACTTCACTGATGAATTTTACAGGCGATGAGCCTCAAAGTAACTCATTACCTTGTAATGGGTAAAGTAACTGGTTACTTATACGGTTACATGGTGGGAAAAAGTAATGTGTCTATAAATAGATTTTCATAAAAAAAATTCATAAAAATTTTTTTTTACAGATATTTTTTTTTAATTAAATGAATAACTTTTTTTTATTAAATAAATTACGTGGTCATGTTGGGATTCGAACCTGGGGTCTCTGGTATTTAACAATTAGTTATGCGAGAACTCTACCAACTGAGCTATCGATACATATAATATTTTATTGCTTAAAATGTAAATGAGTTCTTGTGCTTCGTGTTTTCGTTCGTGATATCAAAAATATACACCTTACCATTATGCTTACAGAAAATCACAAAGTAATGTGTATAAATAGATTTTCAAAAATATATATTAATAATTACTTTGCGTTTATAATTCATGCATTATGTAATTGATGATCGGTAAGTCATTATTTTATGCTTTGAAGTAATGTAAAATGTAATGAGGTATCATTACAAGGTAATCCATGAGTGTTCAATTATCGGTAACTCATTACTTCTTGTTGGAAAATAATGATACAGGTAGGGAGTACACATTACAAGGTAATGCATTACTTTATCGCACCCATTACCAAAGTTTTGCTGGGAACTAATGATTGGTATTGGGAAACGAATGTGGGACAATGTTTATTTTCCTAACAAAATATTTAAATTCAAATTTAGCACTATAAATTTATAAGTGTTTGTGGTGTAGTGGGTAGAGAGTTTGCCTTGTTCTCCGAATTTCCAAGTTCAAATCTCGGATAAGACAAACACAAATTTTTTTTTTTTTAATTAAAATCAAATATTCAAATGTTTAACTAGCAAATAAAGCAATGAAAATGAATTGTGGGTTAGTGATTTTAGTGATTAAAAGTGAATAGTGATCAGGACTGAGGACTATTAATCTGAAGGCCAATACCAGAAAAATCAAAAAAGTTTGTTAATTTCAATGAAAATTAATAGTGGGTTAGTGATTTTAGTAATTAAAAGTGAATAGTGATCAGTACTACTGAGGACTGTTAATCTGAAGGCCAATGCCAGAAAAATAAAAAAAGTTTTTTAATTTCACTGAAATTTTGTGGAACGTAATAATATTTAGTTGGGATGTAATATTGGGTTAGGCAACTGAATATTTGCTTTCACGACTAAAAATGTAATTTAACATTGCGATAGTTGTCGTAGTTTGCTGAGTGCTTAAACCTTGAGGAATGTACATGAGGGCTTGGCAACGTACTTCTATAGGCAATTTTCGTAGAGTCTGACCAATCCAGCTTTCTCCTACGTCTTTCTACATTGACGTCTCTATAATTTGATCGGGACCATAACTGCTCCTTCGATACTCTGTTTGACCAAAATATATTCTACGGGGTCATCTATTGACAAAAACACGCTGTTTGTTTTGTATTATTTCTGTCGTATACCAGGTTTCACATCCATACAGAATAACTGAAAGAACGCATTTCTTAAATATTTTAATTGTTGTTACTATACTAGATATAATAATGTTCCAAACTCTGTTCAATGTTGTGTAAGCGCCTAATGTTTTTCTTATACGAGAATCAACATCTTTGTCAGTACCTCCTTCTTCTGCGACTATGCTGCCTAAGTATTGGTATTCTTAAGGGTATTCAAATTACTCGGGTTTGGTTTTGTTCGAGTAATCGAGTAACTCGATTAAAAGGTTTTTAACTTACTCAATTAAACGAGTAAGATTTTAGAATTACTGGCTTCACTCGTATACTTTAAATAATTTTATTATCATTATTTTTTTCTTAAAAATACATAATAAAACCCAAAAAAAAACACAGAATTAGGAGTTCCAAAAAGTATTTTATCAATATTAGTTAATTAAAACTAGAAATAAGTTCTTAAATAATAAACAATTGAGGTGTTTTACTTTTTTCTTTCGTTTTCATAAAGTCCGACTTTAAGCATTTTTTGCAAATATCAAAATAATATGGCATAGAAGTCCATGCCTTGGAATAATATAAAAAAAAATATATTACATTTTTGCCGTCGCGACGGTAATAAACGAAAGAGTTTTGTTCGATTTCATTTTGTTTGCAAAATAGATAATTTTTAATGTATGTGATTAAGTTGAAAAAAGATCCAAATGAAAGAAAAGAGTGACGGCTAGATCCGATCTGTAATACCAAAAGATGAATTAAGTTTAATTCGATCTTGCCAAAAAAATGTCATTACACTCTAATAGTTTTGCGATTGTTGCGATTTTTGTTGTTGAATATTTAGATATATTAACATTTTGCTTAATTTCTGTAAAACGGACCTTGTGGTCTGAAGTGTTTTTTTGATAGTTTCAATGTCCGTAAATGTTCAAGGATATTTAAAAAAAAAATGTTAAAAACTTTATATTTTGGGCATTGTTCTCGATGGGGAACTTTTTTCTCCAAAATGACCAAAGAAAAAAATTTTTTATCAGCACAGTGTTCCCCATATCGTGGCGCCACATAAAATAGTTATACCCCTTATAAAAAAGTACTACATTTATATAAAAAAATCTTTTTAAAAAATACTAGCAATTGCGTTTTTTGTCAATAAAATATTAACTGAAATAGAATATATTTGTATAAGGTGGCGCAAAAATAACCTTCCGATGTTTTTTTTTTTATTATGTATAGCATTTTCTGATAGGAGGATTACTTTTGCGCCACCTTATATTTACTCGATTATATCGATTAACCGAACACAATTGTTCCAGTTATTCGTTACTTGAAATTTGCCATTTTAATTTACTCGAACAATTGTTTGACTAAAATTCATCGATTAATCGAGTAACAGTTGACCGATTGAATGCCCAAGTATTCTTGTACTCTTTATATTACCTTCCCATTCAAAGTAATGGGTTCGGCAGAGTTGGGATTTATTATCATATCTTTAGTTTTAGCAATGTTAATCTTTAGTCCGAATTTTAGTGACTTACGCTAAATCGTTTAGCTCTTTCTGCATATTCATGCAACTACAGGAGAAAAAAACGAAAGTTCACCTTAGGGCCCACATAAGGGAATATTCCCTTATAATTAAACTAAAAAAATTATAGAAATGATATGCTTAAAAGATTTTCGTTAAAATTTTCAATTACATTTTTAATCGATTTTATTGATTTATTTGACATTTATTGACATTAACTGAAATTAAATAAAATTTATAAACTTGAAATTTTTGGACAATAATTTTGGTCTTTGAAATTTTTTTTGGTAGCGACAATATAGTTCGACTACAATTTCTTTTGCATTATTAACTTTTGTTATTTTCTCTTTGATAATTTTTGTAAGATAAATTTGGCATGATTTCTTAGGCGCCTTAGTGGTTTTTTGAACTAATTAAAAGTTATTTTGAAATTTGTTTAATTAGAAGAAAAACGAGAAAAACAAATGGGAGCGAACAAATTTGGCTAATGTCAATATGTATCCTTCATTATTTGCATACTTTTTTGTACACATTTTTTTAGCGTATTTACATTTTGATTTTTGAATTGTTGGCGTTTTAATCACTCATAGAATTTTTTTAAGAATCTTAATGTAAATTATCAATATATCTCAAGACTTTAATTTTCGGCTAAAGCTATTATAATCTTATCATTATTTTACGCTTCTTAAGTTTTAACTAAAAATTCTTTAATTTTTTTTAATTAAAATTTTAATTGAATTAAAACGAAATAAGCAAATTGTAATTACAGTTATATTAGTTTTTTTTATATACATACATCGACATTATTTTTATGTTATTTTCAATTTATAACGAGCTTTCAACCTCCGTATTGTATTGTACTTTTTTTTAAAAAAATTTAATTATATCAATTAAAAATCTTTTCAAATTTTTAATCATAGCGATTTAAAAGTTTAATAAAAAACTAAAAAATTTTAAACTTTTTACAGTAATCAATAGTAGTTGTTTTTACTTGCAATTACAGTTGTTTCTCTAGGAAATGATACAAAACAACTATTATGACAGTTATTTCAAAAAACAACTAAAGAAAACTATTATATTTGAAGCAGTTTTTTAGTATTTTAGTAAACAACTACCAAAACAGTAACGTAACTGTAAACAGTTAATTTTTGTTAGTTATTTATAAATGTAAGATTATGTCAAATTTTAACAAATTCTCGTCTAGTTTGTTTTTATTGATATGTTCATAGTTTGAAAATAATAATTAGAAAATGACCAATGCATTAAAACGCCATAACTAGAGTAACGTTTGGAATTTTGACTTAAAATTTTAAGGAATTTAGGAAATAAAAGTTTTTTTTTGTGATTAAAAGAATAAACGATTATTTTATTAATGAAATAATGTTCAAACAGTAGTTTTTACCAACTTTTACAGTTGTTTCAAAATTGTTGTAGTAAAAATTGTCAGTTGTTTTTACGACATTGTCAATTGTTTTTATTACATTTGTTAGTGATGCTTCAACAGTTAGAAAAAACTACATTATTAGTAATTTTTAACGATACACTCAAATAAAAAAGTTAGTAAAGTCAGCAAAAAATTTTGCTAAGTCAGCAAAATTTTAGTCAGGAGGGTGCTTGCAAAAAAATTGCTAATGTCAGCAAAATCGCTGATTTTTAGCAACAAAATTAGTAGATTCAGCAAAAGTTTTGCTAAAACTTAGTGGATTAGAAATTAAAAAACCCTTGCTAAACATTAAAAAAACTTTTGCTGCAAATTAGTAGACTGAAAAAAACTCAAAAAATTTTTAGAATATTTTTACTTTAGTTAATTTATTTTGCTGAAAATCATAAAACATATTTTTGTGATCCTTTTTAAAATAATTTACAATACGTTACAAAAATTTTCAGACTCCCACATTGGCGACATGAATTAATGTAATATCTAAAAAAATATGAATAATTATATATAACATAAACAAAATTATCTTTCAACTAATTATATCAATGGTTGTCTCAAAGATGCTATCTTTTAAAGGAACGCTAATGCCGCAGAGAATTATAGAAACGAAACGAAAAAATAACAAAATGTAACATATACAACCCTTTTTTTTTCAATAAGAAAAGGAAACATAAAAATTTACCTAAGATTTGTGTTCTTGTCTTTCGCTTTAGTCGGTCTACCTGAACGTACATATATTTGTTTGCAATTTGACGACTCAATTTGACTACAAATACACATCTTTTTTAAACTTAAATATTAAATAAAGTCATTAATAAAGTCTTAAATATTTTATTTTGTCTTTTATTTAATTAATAGACAATTACTTTCACAAGCCGGTGAAAACGCAAAATTTAAGTTGTTTCAATCCACAATTTTGTTTTATGTATGGAAAAACAGATACAAAATCTTTCATGGTTGATTTTTTTATGTGTTTTACTAGAGTTGTACTTTTTAGTATAATTTTCCTCGTCAATACTACATCATGACATCTAATTCATTATGAGTATAACTTTTAATCTGGTTGTCGTTCACACTATTGATGTGCTAATCACCACAATTTTTTCAAAAAAAAAATTAAAATTAAATTCTAAGTAAAACATAAATACAAAATGAAAAGCATGTAGGGCATGACTCCCTACGCATATTTTTACATAAATGCATATTTGGGCAGTATTTGTTACATCTTTTGCTATTTGCATATTTTGCATTAAAATGTATGGTTTTGTATATATTATAAATTTTTGTTTCTTAATTTTTTTTTTTTTGTTATCACGAAGAAAAAAATAACGAAAAAATACAATTATTAACTTTCTTATGATGATTAACGCTAATTTTTAAATTTTTACATAAATTTTGTTAATAATAAAAAAAATATTTTTTTTAAAAATTTTATTTTATAAAATGTGCCCACACGGGATTCGAATCTGAGACTCCAGGTTGTCAGTCAACCGCTCTACCATATGAGCTATCTCGACATTTTATACTTGATAGATAAAATTATAAATGACTTGCGTGCACCAAATGTCATTACTTTCCAGCTTGCAAAACATCAATAATAAGTAGTTATATATGTTCTTTCTAGAGTTTAAAAAATAATGAGTCTAAAAATAGATTTTCGAAAAATGTTCAGTTCAATACTTAATATTTAAAATAATAATACAAATAAGTACATATTGGTAACGCATTATTTTTTGTATTGAAATAATGCAAAAATTAACTAGTTATTAGTTAGTCCTCATTATTTTTTTTGTTAAAGTGATGCAGAGAGTAAGCAAGTGCCATTACTAGTAGTGAGAAAAGTAATGACATGCCATTACCGTTTCTACACTGGGATATGAATTTAAAGTAAAATAAGTAAAAATATCTATTTTAAATAAAAATATGTGAAAATATGCATTTAAAGCAAAATATTCATTTATAGCAAAAAATGCACTAACGAATCGATGCCATTTTAAAGCAAATTCTTTTATTCGCCAAGTTATTTTATATATATTCTTCTCAGGCTTAAGGGAAAAAACATGCACTTGCATGAATTTCCAGTCCCTGGTCATTACCGTTTCTACACTGCACACAGAAAAATAAAGTGCCAACCGTACTGTATTTTGGTGGCTGCAACAAAGATATTCTGTTAGTACAACCATATTCAAATGTGGTTTCTAAATATTTTGGATGTTGCAACTAAAATTGGGCTGTATTAACCGAATATTATTATCAGACGTTACAACTGATTTTATTCGTAGTAACAGATTTTCAGTTGGCAAATGACAAATTTTTTTTGTCTGTGTGTTGGAAATTTTACTTAAATAAAATGTATTTATCTGAAAAGATTCATTGGGTGAATTCTAAAGAAATTTCATCGATTGTATGCTTAAACATCTAAAAAATCGTCTAATCGAAAAAGTTTCAATGGCAGTAGTAATTTTCTTTAGCCCATTGAATACCCTTGTAAAATAATAAAGGGTCCGCCAAATAACTTTTTTTTTTTGAAAATGCTATAAAAAAAAAACTACTGAATATTTTCTCAAATTTCTTTTTTTATTTGAAAGAACAATCCTTCCGGTTAATAATGGAAAATAATTTCATTCAAATGGCTGCCTCGGCTGGCCATGCAGTAGCCTACACGATCGGTCCAATTTTTAAGCACATTATCGATTGTGTGCAGCTGTATTTCACCAATGGCTTCACGAATATTGTCCTTTAAAGCGTCAATTGTCTCTGGCTTGTTGGCGCAACACTTATCTTTGACGGCACCCCACAAATAATAGTCCAACGGTGTCAAATCGCAGCTCCGAGGTGGCCAAAAAACATTAAACACATAACATAAAGCATTTTATATATACAGAAACAAATTTTTTTGTTGTACTCGTAGACTAAAGGTACGGTCACATTAGGCAAATATTTGACGCAATTTTGTTTGACCATGTTTGACCATATTTGGATCAAAAACATTTTTGTTCTGTTCTCTCATAGCCACTACCGCCTCACGCATTGTCTCTGCAATCTGTGTTGCTGCTGATTGTGTATTTGCAACTTGAGCTTTACGTGGTGTCGCTGCTTTCTGTTGTGTTGTCAATGGTGATGTACAGTCAATAGCTACAAGGGAGTACATAGAAGAATAATAATTATAACATTTTATTTACATTAATGATTTTATACTTACAATTGCTGTCCGATTCAATTTCTAACACTAAATTTGAAATTGTTGGCTGGGATTGCTGCTTCTCAGCTCGTCCAACAAAACCTATGGCATTAAAGTATTTCCATTTAGGTGCTTCCACTGCACCCTGACCAGATTTTGTTTTGGCTCGGCTAGCATAGCCTCGAAATTGTATGCGCAAATTGGTCCATTTGGCCATGAGGTCAGCAGTGGTGTACCTAGCTGCTAAATTTTCGCTGATGTTTTCCCAGGCCAAATCGCGCAATATTTTATTGTGGTAGCTTTCGTCACTTGCATCCCATAAACATGACTCGCCTTCCACCAACAAAATCAATTTAAAAACTTCTTCCTCATCCCATTCCTTTACCACTTTTGGTTTTGATCGTGGTTTTTTATTGGGGGGAACTTCACAATAATCTGTCATTTTCTGTTGCATGAAATTATAAATTTTATTTATTTTATTTAATTTGAATACCACAATAATACTTACGTTTTTATTTATTTTGTAATTTTTTAATATATTTGTTTAAAAATTTGTCACTTGTCAGCTACAGCTGTTATTTTATTTTATTGTTATCAACTCGGTGCTTTTTGTAAACGACAAAGATGCAAAAAATAGCTTAAATGAAAAATAAATGTAGCGATTTTTTTTTTGGAAATTCCCCTTATTTGAGGTGATTCTGACAAAAAAATCCACTGGCCCGCCGACAAAACAATTTTTTGTCGATGGACCCGGGTTTCCGAGTTAGAGGCCTTCAAAGGTTTGAGACTTATTTCGCTACATCTTCGTTATTTATTATCGGATCGGAAAAAATTATATATCGATGAAAATATTATTAAAATGCCTTTCAGATGATATATACAATTTATAATTCGATTTACCCGTTGAGAAGCAGTGCAAGTTTAAAAATTTTTGAATCGTACTTTTTGTAGAAAATGCTTATTATTGAAAAACATGACCTTATGAATGCATGTCTTTATCTATATTTATTAATATTTCACATTTCTACCTTTAATTTAAGATATCACCTAACCTGTTATCCCTTTAAACAAAAAAGATGTAACTGGTCAAATATGGCACTCTTTGTCAATGCGTGAAAATCTCAAAATGAGTGTAATTTTTTGTGTGGCAGCACCAATCGTTTTGAAAATCTCCAACAATATTTACCTGTCGCACTTTATAGAGTAAAATACCTTTTTTTGTCGGAATCACCTCAAACAAAAATCGCGGCTGCATCCGTAAAGGAAGCGCTCCAAAAAGATTTTAGTACAAGAAAAATGTTTAAAAAAATTTGTTTATTGCAAAACCATTTTAATAACAAAAAAATTGTTATATTAATATGAATTTACACAACTCAAACTTTTAAATATTTACTTCTTTTTTAAGATTTAAGTGATTTAATTTTGAATAGCTGACAACACTTTTTTGCAGCTGTTATTTTCTGTTGTTTGCTCTTACAAAATGTTTGTAAGATCAAATAAATGTTTGCCCAAAAAAGAAGAAAATATTTGACCTTCAGTGGTCACACTATGTTCACATTAGGCACATTTTTGTTTGCCGTCAAATAATTTTGTTTGCCCAAAATCAGCTGTTTTGTTGTTTGCCTCTTCAAAATATTTTGTGGTCAGATTAGGGCAAAGAAATATTTGACGTTTTTCGTCAAATATTTGACTAGTCTGACCGTACCTTAACTAAACACAACATAAAAGAAACGAAAACGAAAACAGACAGAAACAAAATGACATTTCAGGGTTTCAACACAAGCAAATGCTAAAAAGGGAGTTAAAACTTACTACACAGTTGTATTAAATTTATAAATTCAAGTAAAAAAAGTAAATCGGGCAGGTAAACTGTTGAAAACTGGAAAAACTGGAAAAAAGGGCTGAAATTAAACAAAAACTGTTTTTTTTTCATGAAAAACTGGAAAACTGTTAAGCATCCTAAAAAACTGGAAAAAACAGTTAAAACTGGCAATATGGTAACACTGGATGGCGGACACTTTATAAGAACTTTGATAATATTTTATTGATATGATTATATTTTTTTTAAATATGTTCATTAAAATATTGATCAATGAAAAATAAAACGTGAAAAAATATGTCAATGAAAAATACATGTCAACCTTTTTCTTTCTATATAGAAATATATTCACAAACAAAAAGTCGGTAGTGAAAGGGTTAAAATAGCGTATTTTATGGCTTTGTTGCTGTTAATGACATTATTATTTTAACAAAATTTAAAAACTGTCAAATAGTTTTTTTTAACTATTAAAAATATCGCAAAATAGTGTAATGAACTTTGTTTTTGGGTATAATTTAAATAAAATCTTAGGATCATTAGACGTACTTGCCATATTTAAGGTCATTCATTAAAATAAACTTTTGTTTGATTTTAGCCATAATTAATATACAATCATTAGTTTGTTTTTTTATAATTAATAGAAAAATATAACAGAAATTATTAGAAATAATTTTTTTTTCTACTGCACGTAATTTTTGTTTATGTATTTTGAGTTTATTTTTCGAGTGAGTTTTTTTTTGTAAGCACTCGAAGAAAATTTTTAAAAAAGCGATCATAAAATAATTTAAACGATCTTATCTCTCATTATCATTACTAACATTGTAGTGATGCCATGCGCACGGTTTTCAAACGAATTATTTTATTTGTTTTTGTAATAAAACGCGCGTTTTGAATTCTTATACGTAAAATGGACTAAATAAATTGGGTGTGTGTGTGTGTGTTTTTTTTTAACAAAAGAAAACAATTGAATAAAAAAGTGTTAGTAAAAAAATCTATAAAAAAAAGAATTGTTTATTTAACCAACAAAATTTAAATTTAAATAATACTGAAAAAAATCTTTAAAATTCTTTCTTCTATAAAATAAATAGTACAACAATTAATTTCACGTGCATTTTAATTAACACTTTAGTTTTTGAAGAATTCAGTAAATTTTTTTCTTTTTTTTATGATTTCAACATTTTAAAATAAATATTTTAATTAACACCATTGAATTATCAATAGATACAACAGTAAAAAAATAATCATAAAAACATCAGTAAACAAATTTATTTAAAAAAAAACTGTTTAAAAAAAAAAATTTGGAAAAAAAATTTATAAATTGCGTCTATTGTTGTATTTTATTTCCAAAAAAAAGTAAGCAATATATTTTTAAATACTTTTTTAATATCTAATTATCACCTTTACTAATCTGCGTTTTATTTTCAATTAATAAAAAAAAAAATTTTGCACTAAAAAATTTTAAACAAGTTTGTATATGTACTAACAAATTGGCTCCCTATAACACATTTGTATTCAAAATGTACATCTATGTTCTGGAATAAGTGGGGAATTGAAAACGTAAAAGTTTTCACATTCGTAAAATTGAAAACTGGTGTTCTTGAATTCGTGCGTTTTGGTGTTTTCAAAGTTTTTGATAGAAAAAATATTTTAGCTGTCACAATTTAAGTAGTCAAATTGCAAAAATAAATGAGAATTTAAGGGAAATTTGTGATTTGGTAGAAATATTTTTTTAAAGATAGAATTAAAGCAAAATAATGGCAAATCTACACCGCGCTATATTAACACCATGTAAAAATGAATGGTCCATTTGATATAAAGATACCGGTATGTAGGAATATTTTAGAAAAACGTAAGGCTGAATCATAATTGGCTTAAGTCAGGTATTGGTATGAGACAATAATCCAGATATATAATTTTTTAAATTTTAAAAAATTTGAGTTTTCGTTTCATAAAATGAATTTTAAGAATAGTGCTGATTTTTTTTTTTTTTAATCTACACAAAAAATGTAAAACGTTATATTCTTTTTCCCACAATGAAGTGTTAATTTTCTATCATTTATTAAATTTTATTAAAATAAAATAATAATAAAAAAGAATACCTATAAGTATGCCAATTTTTCATATTTATTCATTAACATTTCATTTGTACATGCGAGTAGTAACACTTTAATTCTTTAAATTCGTGTGCCTTTTGTTACCCTAAAATTTGCTAATTATATTTAAAATTGGAAAATTTACAAATTGCATCATTTGTAGTGTTCGACCGAAGACTTCGTCCAGAAAATGCTTTTGGTCGGTATTCGGTATTTTAGAGCATTACGAACAAATTTGACAAATGGAAAATAAAACGTGATAATCAAGATATATTTATATAGGTAGTTTTAGTAGCTTAGTAGTTTATCTTCCTCTTACCTGATTTTGACATTTCTTACATGGTTTTGACATCTTACTGTACTGTACCCAACAACAAAATGCCTGTTGTTTTTGTATTGTTTGTAGTTGTTTGTTGTAGTTGTTGTTCTAGTAAGATTACCTATATAAATATATCTTGGTGATAATTACTTGTGAAAAAGAGATATGATTAAGAAGAAAAAGCATTCTAGTTGAGAAATGAATTGTGCATTGGTATTAGTTAATTCTGTCTCTTCTGATCGAAACAATACTTGTGTGTACGTAGTGTAACCAAACTCCACTTTAGCCACAGTCATCGCTGTGTCGACCGTGGCTCAACTCGTTAAGAGGTGAGATTACGATGCATAGCTTGATGCTAAGGCAGTGAGTTCAAATCACAGTACGACACCAAAAAATAAAAAGTTTTTCATATAGAGCAAATTAACAATATAAAATACTTTGTTCAATTGACACATAAATTAACCACTGACGAGTCCCAGGAGGGGGACGAAACTGCGGCAGTCTGGTGTATCTCTTGTGTCCGTAAAATTTTTCAATAAAAAAATGTTTTCTTCTTCTTCCTGTAAAGAGACTAACTAAAGGAAAAATGTTTTTTTAAAGAAAAGTCCGTAGTTAAGTAATCAATTGACTAATCGACCACCGAACAAACAATCGTCTAAATCGGGAAAACTTCGGCGACCGATTGTTTAACTTCAAAGCTAAACTTCGGCTTTTTCATTAATTTTTTTACTCAAAATCTAAATAAAACAGCTCAACAAATATTATTTTCTATATCAAAATTTGTCTTCATAGTCTCTAAATGCCAAAAAAAAAAAACGACTAAATACCGTTTTATGGCCGAAGTCTTCGGTCGGACACTAATCATATGTCGTATTTAAAAAGAAGAGCTTTAACAAATTAACACTCATAAAATCACTTCAATTCTATGATATCAAACCAGGCACGTAGCTAGGAATTTGTTTCGGGGGGGGCTTTTCGATTTTTTATTCTGATTATACATTTTTTTTGCACACTAGAGTAACAGCTTTTTTTTTTTTTTTTTTTTTGTTTGCTAAATTTTTACCTACAGAAATCGCATAAAGTGCATTTCCTTAAAATGCATTTTTTCATTTTTTACTTATTGTGTTCATTATTTTGGAAATTTTGATGTCTATATCGCGAAACAACGCTTTAATCTGTTTGATCACAATCCGCGAAACACGTCAAATTTAAAAACGTTTGTGTACTTTAAGTTGGATATGCGTCGTTAAATTTTCAGCTAAATATTAATTTTTAGTCTAATTAAATAAAAAAAAGGATTATGCCGCGAAAAATAAAATTACTTTATATTTTTATGTCTAGGGTAGCTAAAAATTGATAAATGTAAAAAAAGTAAAAAAGTTTCAACTTCTAATAACCCGATTAAAATTAATATGATGCTTTATATAATCATACGAAATTTAATATGAGTCTTAATATAGTTTTATCCGAGAAATGGGCATAATAATTAAATAACATCCGAATAATGACGCGATACAATTTAATACGATTTTATATAGCGGTATAAATTTATATCTATCCAGTTTTTGATTTTAAAACGTCATGAAAATTATAATAAAATTGTCTTTTTTAAAATATGATATAATATCTAAATATATATTATTTTGCAATGTCTAGGTATATAAATATAACGTAATTATTAATTGGATTAGTTTAAGCGTATTCTAAATGCAATATACAATTATACGCAACTATATATGACATCATATTAATTTTTTTCTACGAAATTAATTTTATATATGAATTTATATAATTATGTCCGGTTAAATGCACTGGCAGACAAAACCTTATAAGTGTATATAAAATAATGTATTATTTTATGCAAAAGTTTTAACTCGGGAAATTAAAGATTAATAACCGTCAAAAAAACAAATTAAAAGCAAATATCCGATATAATTTGCCTGACACTTACAAGGAAGCTTTTCCGATGGGTTCCCTTTGAAATTAATGAAATTCTTATAGGTGATAAAGCAGCAAAAATATATGAAAAACGTATTTATTTTCAAAATTGGCGGTGAAATTTAACACATCTTTGTATTAAAATATGTTTAAAGTTTTGGAAATTTAGACTTGTTTAAAAACAGCGTTCAAATGCTCGAGAAAACACACATTTTGAAAACCATTTTGACACTATGTCGTGGACCCCGGCTGCCACTTATTTGAATTATTTTAACAAATTATTCACTATTTTTTCCCCTTTTTCATATATCCGACTTCATGTCTTGTATTAAAAAAATCGTAAATTTTACAAGCAAGCGTGATTGTAGTCTGAAAGAAATAATAATAAAGAAAAAATATAAAATTGGAAAATTTAAAAATATACCTGACATCGCCTAGGTCTTATTTAAACTAAATTATGAATTTCCAATTCACTTTGATTTATATTTTGGACAATTTCAAACGCTTTTCAAATTGTCTTTAATCAATTTTTTAAATAAAAACCCTTTAAAATGTCTAAAAAAAACTACATCGTTATAACACAAAGATTGGTTTAGCTGCTTGATTTTAAAATGTCGCATTTCAAGGAGCGCCGATAGAAATTTGTTTACATTTAGTCTAAAAAGAAATTGAGAAAATTTGAGTCACATTGGACCACGTTAACACATTATGCATATCGATCAAAGTTTGAAGCTTAAATTTGTTTCAAAAAATTAAAAAAATATATGAGATATCGTAATATATATCGTAAAAAATACTGAAAACTATGTCACCAGATGCGTGCGTAGCAAACCAAATTTACCAAAAAGATTGCACTGTAAGTAAAGTAACGACTTTTACGGCACAAGTAAACTTAATTTTGAGTCTTAGTGGTATCTCTATTTTAAGATTATGTCAAAATACACAGAAAAAATCATTGTCAAAAAAATTTCAATTAAACTTTTGTTCGATTTCAAACTTACTTTCAATTAACTGTTTAATTGAAAATGAATTTGGTATAAAAAAAATTTTCAGTTTTTATAACGTTGAACAACATTGAAACAAATGCAAAAATTTTAAAAAGTCGCCAAAATTAAAAAAATCGTTTAAAGTTGAAAATTTGCGTTTCTTTAATTTTGGTGATTTTTTTTAAATTTTTTTTTGAATTTTGGCGTTTATTTTGGGAGTTTTTTAAATTTCTGCAATTTTGAGGATTGTTTTTAAAATTTTGGCAATTGGTTTTTAAAATTTTGCGATTTTTTCAAATGGTCTCGATTTTTTTAAATTTTGGCGATTATTTTACAAATTTGGTGATTTTTTTTAAATTTTGTAATTTTTCCCAATAGTAAACAATATTTAATTAAATTTTTAATAGATGTGAATAAAACTATATGTAATTGAAAATAATATTAATTAAATAGATACAAATTATTTTAGTTGTTACTACAATTGCATCAACACGACCGAATTCAGTTAAACTTTTGATGAATCAACAAATATTTTAATTAAAACTCAATTTTAGTTTTTTCTGTGTAGACATATTTAGTTTTTAGTTTGCATTGTCTCAAACAATTTTTTGATTATATTTTAAGTCAAAGACTTCGAAATCTCTTATGAAATGATTTTATTTATTGCTTTTTGTCGAAAATCAACTCTAACAATGATAGCCGCCCATTTGCAGGCGATGTTTTCTAACGAAATTTTAAGATTCGAACCATATAAAACTAGTTCCTATTTGATCCAAGTCAAAAATAAATATTTTCATATTAAATTTATCAATATCATTGTTTCTTTCTAACGAATTGTATTAAGTTTTAAAATTTGTCAAATCATTTCGGGGGGGGGGGGGGGCTCTAGCCCCCAAGCCCCCCCCCCCCCTAGCTACGTGCCTGTATCAAACTAATATCTCGGTCGGTGTTATGCTTGTAAACACCCTGCAGGAAAGTGTACCAATTATATAGAAAATCAAGTAAAATCAGTACCAAATTAAAAAAATAATTAATATTTGTTGAATTCTAAAAAAACAACAGCGAATTTACTATTTTCTATATAAAAATTCAGATTAAGGGTAATTTTGACTACTAAAATAGCCTTAGATTATAACAATAACAAAGTTTATATAAACAAATTCCGACTCAGTAAATTTTTACGAATTAAATATTCACACGCTAAAGCCTTGAAAAAAAATTTATTAAAAAAAACTGTTTTTTTTTTAAATACTCAGATTCTAAAAGGTTTTTTATAGAAAAATACTTTAGATTACAAAATATTTTCTTTAATATAAAAAATTAAAATAAAAAAATTTTTATTTTAAACAAATTTTAAAAAATTAGTACAAATCAGTACTTGTACTGATCAAATCAGTACGAATGGTCCAATATGTATAGAAATTTAGAGGCACCTTCAGATTTTGATTCATTTTAAATAACTGAAGCTATTCTGCAAATTTTCAATACCAAACTTTTCGCAAAGATGTCGACCAATATATAAAAATCACTAGTCCCTATTGCATTATCGAGCCCTAATCTCAATTTCAGCAGAACGGCGAACAGGCGGACATCTCTAAATCGGCTTTACATTGAATAAGGATTAAAAATGTATGGTATAACAACTAATTCTGAGTCATTAACTTAAAAATCGTGTTTTTTTGAGTTATGACGTTCTTGCAGCATAAAGGGTTTAAAAATAAAATCGGGTTTTAATTTAACCCTTTTTTTTACTAAATTTAAAATTGAATATGGGAAAATGTTAATGGCCCATTGATCCGTCCCTCAGCAAAACCCTGAAAAACTATATAGTCAGAAACTAGGATCAAGAACCAACCTAGTACACCAGGTCGAATCTAAAACTGAAACGAAGAACTAATACAGTTATAGAGACCCTCGTTTACAGCGAACTTATATAACGAACTAATTTTTTGGACCCTTTTACGAAGTTCCTACAAATGTTTACATAAAATATCAAGATTCTAAATTAAAAATTTTCTGCAAACCTTAAAAACTTTATCTTTTTCATAAAAACTAACTACTAAGCACTAAAAGGTGTTTGAAGCGTATTATAATGGAAGAATTAATATTAATTAATTCAATATTACAAACAAAAATTTGGGAAATTTTATTAAAAAATTAAGATTTTTTTTTTTTAAGCATGACAGAAATTTGGATTATTGAATTGTTGTTTTTATATAATTTCAGTTCCCGTAACGTAAACTTAAGCAAATGTCATGGAAAATTTTTATTTAACATTAAAAAACAATTTTATATAAATTTACACTTGATTTTTATAACTAATTATATTACTCCAGAAGATGTCAAATTGTCTCCATTTAACTTTTGTTTAAACAATACAATGAATAATACAATTTTATTATTGCCACAGCAGTGACAATAGCAGTCACATTTAAAACAAAATCTTGACGTAAATCTAAGTCACATTTTACTTATTTAAAATTTAATTACGGGGAGTGTTATATTTAACCCTTAAAATTGGCACGGCGACGTTAAGGTACTGTTACAATTTTAGCCAGCATTTGATTATGTCAACTTCTAATGAAATAAGTTATGTTATTTTGATTCATATTAAATGATCGATACTTTGGAAATACAATATAATTTTGGTCTAATTATACTGCCAGGATTCGTTTAAAGAACACCTCTTTACTCGAGTAAAAAATTTTAATTAAACAAAATATGTTGAATCGATTGAAGATTAATATCTTTTTATTCAAATTTTCGAAAATTTTCAACAGTTTTTTTAGTTTTTTGTTTTTATATACATTTCAATTTTTCAATTTATAACGAGCTTTCAACCTCCGTATATTTACAAAAATAAAGCAAATCAAACATATTAGCTAGGTTGATACTAGTATTTCGATCTTACTAACGATTTCATCAGAACCCGAAGTTTTAGAAAAGCTAGAGCCCCCATAGTAGGCAGAACTTTAACAAAAAACTTATTAATCATCAATTTTGCTCCATTCTTGTCTGCTTAGTAATCCAGCACGTGGTTAGGGTCTTTTCCTAATAAGCATCGTGCATTACTAAACTTTGAAGACCAAAAATGTTTGAATTTTTGTAATTTGTGAAACGGATTTGGTCATGGGTACCGTATTTGTTACCAATCGAATTGTTCGGTTGCTGAAATCAATTTTTGGTAACAATTATTCAGTTAAAACAACAGAATTTCTGATAAGACAATAGAATTTAAAGTGACTCAACAAAAATTCTGCGATAACTACTAAAAATTCGATAGCTACAACCGAACCATTCGATTGGCTACAAAATTCGGTTGCTACAACCTAGTTAGTTTTCTGGTTGTGATAGTCAAATAGCAAAAAAGCACCCAAAAATTGTAAAAAAAAGCATAACATTTAGAAAAAAGCATTAAAAAATAAGCTTTAAAAAGTAGAAAAAAACACTTAAACTTAAAAAAAAAAAAATAATAAAAATCAAAAATAAGGTTTATTTTACTAAAATAAGATTTATAAGAAGTTTTTACTCTAAATTCTCAGAGTAAAAGCTTTTAAATTGTAACGCCCGTATTCCTAAAAAAATCTTAATTCAGATTTCAAATACATTTTAGTTAAAATACATTTTAAGCCTTAAAAATGTATTCATAATATTGGCTTAAAATACCTATTTTAAACTTGTGTTACAGTTAATATTCGTATGTGAATACAGTTTGTGAAAGTTTTAAGGCTAACATTTGTGTTTTAAGTGAAATATATTTAAAATGCTGTTTAATATTTTTATGAATGCGGAGTAAGTCAAACTTTAGTATTCTACGTTTTTCTATTAAAAGATTTACATACAAAAAAAAAACTTTTTAATATCAACGGATGGTTTTAAATTTTAAAATTTCATTTTAATTTCATCGTCTTTTGGCATCGTTCCCAGTTCTACATTGATAGAATTGTGTGCGTTATATTAATGAAATCCTTCATTAATACAATGAATTTATTCATTGAAAAGTCCCCAAAGAAACTTTTATTGGATTAATGAAATATTTTCATTGAATTAATTAAAATGGAAAAAATCTTTGGTTTCCTGTTTCATATTTATTTAGATTTTTATATTAATTTATTTTACTTTTGTGTTTATTTTTTGATGCGACTTGAACCCGCAGCCACAACATCAGCGAACAATTTTGACAACATACCGGTGGTGCACGGTGTAATAATGACGTATTAAAAAATGTTTAAGATAATTTCCATACGTATATAATGCGTCAGAATCTAAGTTGTTATAAAAGCTTTCCAATTACTTTCCAGCATTTTCCTCTTGATATATAAAACTGGTTAAGAGCCATTCAGTTTCATTTCAAATAAAATGTTGGAATATTTTTACATTTTCTGCAAGGAACATTGTTTATTATTTTCCATGAAATTCTTGAAAGTGCGAAATGAAAAATTGAAAACAAACCAATATTATATAATACGAGGGCGGATCAATAAGTTTGTGACTTTTAGAACTTCCCTCGTAGTTATATGAATTGCAACACTGCTCCCATCAAGTACCACCTGTTAATAGACTACTGTCAAATTTTGAGCAAGTTCCGTCATTTACTTTGCGTTTAACAGCTGTTTAAAACATACAACCTCGTGGATTTTTTTAAAAATGTAAAAAAGTGAATTTCGAGTGCTCATTAAACATTATTTTTTGCGAAAAAAAACCGTCAATCAAACCAAGGAAAAGCTTGACAAATATTATGGGGGACTCTGCACAATCGATTTCAGTGGTAGAAATGGTTTACTGACTTTCGTTGTGATCGCACAAGTACAAATGACGCTGAACGTTCTGGACGGCCAATTGAGGTCAATACACCCGAAAATGTCGAAAAAATCCACGATATGGTGTTGGCCGATCGAAGAGTAAAAGTGCATGAGATTGTTGATGCCATATGCATTTGATATGGCAATGTGGTTTCGATTTTAAATGATCAGTTGGGTTTAAGAAAGCTGTCTGCAAGATGGGTGCCGCGTTCGCCATCAATTGACCATAAACGTAATCGTGGCCAAAAAGGTGATGGCAACAGTTTTTTGGTATGCACGCGGGATAATCCACATCGATTACCTTAAAAAGGGCAAAACCATAAACGGCGAATATTATGTCAACTTATTGGACTGATTTAACGAGGATTTAAAAAAAAACGACGAAGTGCCAATTTTATGGACTTCGAAAAATCCTATTTTTTGGAAGGGATACAAAAATTGGGGAAACGTTGGACTAAGTGTATTGAGCTAAAAGGAGATTATGTTGAAAAATATTTTTTTTTCCAAAAAAAAACTGTTTCAGTCAAAAAGTCACGGACTTATTGATCCGCCCTCGTATACGATCCTTTTGGCGACTTTAACTAGCTAATTTAACAATTATTCACCTCTGTCCTATGTTTCACATTCCCATGAAAGTGAAATCAATGCGAGTTTTTCGAGCTTTGACTTTGACATACACATTTTTATTTTCGATTTACTTTCCTGTAGAAAGTAAAAGAAACGCACTTTTTTCCTTACAGAATATTTTAAAAATCGTAAGACTGCTTTAAAAGTAAAATGTAGCATTTTGACAGAAAACATAAGTTTTCGATGATTTTTTCGACATTTTTTGAATATAATTTCGAATTTTATAAAGTTATGGGGATTATAAAGCACCGAATTTTAATTTCATGTGTTTTTAAAATTCATTCGTATTTAAAAAGTAAGGAAAGACAGGACATGGGCGATTTCTCTTTCCTATAAAAGTTTTTGATTTATTTTTAATTTTGAAAATTAAAATAATTTTTCAGTTGCATATATTATTTTGTAAATTATAATTTGAATAAAAAAAAAATTGGTCTTCAATATTTCTTTTGTGCATAATAAGAAATGGTTCAATCTTTTTGTTAAAAATAATCAGGATAACAAATATTATGGGCAATATGACTTTCTAACCATTTCTTTTAATAATAAAGATATACAATTGATCCTTAATCAAAATAGATTTTTATTTTAACACAATTTTATTGGTAGATACAGATTAGAAGTTATTAACATTGAATTCCAACTAATGTTTTTCCTGTGTGTACAAAGCTGTGAAAAATATGCATAAAAAAGAAATTTTAGAGAAAAAAAGCATTATTATTAGAATGAAAAAGCAAAAATGTGAAAAAAGCAAAAAAAAAAAAAACATTTTTGTCTTCTCTGATGATAATGGAGGGTTAAAATGGTGATTTTCAATATATGTTACCGACTTCAACATATTAGTATGACTGAAAAGAAACACTACGTTTAATTAGCGTTAATATGCATATTAACGAGTATTTAAAAAAAAATACAAATCAACAGAAGTAAAAAAGGGAAAAAAAAATTTTTTGCTAAAAAATTAACACTTTATATTATTGTAGCGTTTCTTTTTTTTTTATTTTCTGTAAATATATTAAGTTTTTTGTTACCGTCTCACCTCCTCAAACTCGTGTTGAGAAATTTAACAACAAAATTCAAGTTTTCAATCTTTTAAATATTTAATCCAAAGGAATCAACAACTTTAGTTCATTTTGAGGCTTTGTCGTTGCCCGTCTATCGTAATTTTGTATACAGCCTCGTGCGCTTATTTTACATTTAATTTGAATTTTAATTTAACAAAATTTCAATTTTAAATTAATGCCTACATTATATACACCTACACATCGACCGGTTGTTTTCACTTAAAAGCGTTTGAAGAAAAAAGTGTTTTTAAATGGTGTTCGATTTACAAATAATCAGCTACTTTGTAAATTTATGGAATTTTAGCATAGCATTGAACGACAAATTGAAATTCTTAGTTTCCTAACATTGAATTTCAATATCCAGCGTGAGTGTTGGATAATTTTGATCGCGAAAAAGGCCATCTCGTATTCAAAATGAAGTTTTTGTTTTTCGGTTGTTTTAAACAAAGTGCGTATACAATATTTGTTAATGCTTATTTTTACTATTACTTTGATTTATTTTCAATATAATTTTTTGTGCAATTCATAAAATAATTCATCAATATCACCCTAATATATCAGACCACTGAAGGGAGTTATTGGGGTTATGAGAAAATATTTTTTCTTAGGAGTAAACATTTATTCGAAGATTAAATAAAAATCAAATATATTGCAAATCAATAAATAACATTTTTCACTTGTATTTATAAGGAATAAAAGGCATATTTTAATGAAATCCTTGAATAAATTTCAAGCACTACTGGCTGACCGAGGAATTGTAAATAAATTACTGTCAGAATACTTGTCTGAGACGCTTTACTAGCTTTCCCAAAATTCATTTTGCCAGTATTCGTTTTGCAATAAATTAAGGAACCTATAAAAAAACACTACCAAAGAATTGGCTTAGACCACTATGCCAACGTTTGAAAAAAGTGTTTTTCCAGTGCTATTCAGTCAGTAATGGCCAACGGTTTAAAAGTTTATGTACTGGTAGAGCATTGATTTTACAAAAATAAAACTGCTTACAAGGGAAGTCTTTTGCAAAAAGATTTATTTTGTCCCCTTTATCACTTTATCCATAGAAAGGTGAACCTTTACCGAAAAACTTAAAGTGGACAAAAATTCCTTCTAAATTGTATTACACTGTGCAACAAGAAATTGTATCCCCAACGAGTCCAACGGGAAATTAAAAAAGACAATCAATAGACCAAAAGCCCCAAAGGGTTTTGAAAATTTGGCTCAAATTTAAGTTTGGTTATATTTTACCACTAAGAGTGAAAGTTAAACAATTACAAGATTATTTAATGCACTCAAAAGCATGTTGTAACGAGATTAGATCCGATTTTAAAACATAAAATAAAATATTTGTTCCTATACTGAGCAAAAAAGATGAGTTAATATTAAAAAAAAAAAAATAGTATTTTTGGGTTGGCTTTTTTAAGCCAACCCAATTGTGCGTTTTGCCACAATTGTGCGTTTTGGGTACAACTCTACAAAATGATGTTCATATATGGGCTTATATATGATCATACATGTGTATGATAATATTATATGTGACCATATATAGTTCAGTATATGACCATAAATGGTCTCATATATGTCCAAATATGTACGGATCCTATATGCTCATATCCAATCATATGAGATCATATATGGTTATATATTTAACTTTATATGGTCATTTATGATCAGATCCTGATGTATCCCAAAATATCCCTTGTGATGAATTTAGATCTGCTTGGATCTAATAACATGCAAACACATAAGTAATTTTTGGTGGATAGAATGTGATATTTTGGGATTAAATTGGATTTGCTTGTATCCCATGACATATATTATTTTTAATAAAAATAAGAAAAATTATTTGGACATCAGCGTATATATAAGTACATATGGGGTTATATATTGCAATATATAATTATGTCTTTGACGCATGGTAAATAAATATGATGTTGGACCATATATAATAATATATCAAACTAAATTGTTAATTTTAATTTCATATATACATATATATATCTTGAATTGCATTATTCACATGGCACCATATACATATAAGCATATCTTATATAACACACAAAAATATTTTTTATAAAACAGCATATATTATTATATCTTAAATTATATAGCTTATATGTCACCATATATGAGTACATATTGTGTTATATATGTGAATGTATTAGTATATATGACAATAGATCTATCATATCTTTTTATGTATAAAGGCTAATATTTAACAATATATTGTTATATATGTTACCACATAAGAAATATATAATAATATATGGATATGAATGACATCATATACAATCACATATTATAATATATTTTAAGATGAAAAACATAAGATCATATATAATGTTGTTTTAATCGGGTATGCAATAAAAAAAATCAAATAATTAGAATGAAAAAAGCCCAACTTCAAAAGGACAAAAATAAAATCTGATTACAACCGGGTACCGTTTATTTGTTACTCAATGTTATTAAAGAAAAGTAGTGAAACTTTTTTAAAGTAAAAAGTATTTTCATTTTCAGCAGCATTTTCTCTTAAATATTTACTTCTTTAATAGCGATGATGTCAGTACACCCCTATCAGAAAATATTTGTTTCAAACAACTCGGTTTCAAGAGACTTTCGAAAAAAAATGTGTTAACAGTGGTACTTTTAATTAATTTATTTTCATGCTTTTAAGCAATTTTAAAGTTAATTTGTGTTGTTTTTAATTTATTCTCCGCATAAGTTTTGTATAATTAACACAACATTTTGTTTATATGTATATACTAAAAAATATGCATTAAAAAACCTTTAAAAAATTGTTTCTCTTAAGACCAGTTGGCATAAAAAATTTAACAGATGCTGAGTATCATGGTTCTTCTTTAGTCTTTATGTTCTTTGGTTTCAACAACACTTAATTCCAACAAAAAAACTCCAACCGAGTAAATAAAGATTAGTAAACGTTAAGTTTTTAATTTGCCTTCACTGACATTCTAATGCAAGTTCGTCACCGCAAAACAACTTTTATTCTCATTACTTCTGCGTT
This sequence comes from Delia radicum, assembly GCA_021234595.1. Classification (NCBI taxonomy): domain Eukaryota; kingdom Metazoa; phylum Arthropoda; class Insecta; order Diptera; family Anthomyiidae; genus Delia; species Delia radicum. The sequence continues at coordinate 168,782,267 of CM037851.1, read as the reverse complement.
GTAAAAAACCTTTGAAAAATTGTTTCTCTTAAGACCAGTTGGCATAAAAAATTTAACAGATGCTGAGTATTATGGTTCTTCTTTAGTCTTTATGTTCTTTGGTTTCAACAACACTTAATTCCAACAAAAAAACTCCAACCGAGTAAATAAAGATTACTAAACGTTAAATTTTTGATCTGCCTAAACTGACATTCTAATGTCAAGTTCGTCACCGCAAAACAACTTTTATTCTCATTACTTCTGCGTTGCTGGTAGCAAGTGTTTAAAACTTATAATTTAAATCAAGTTAATTGTGACAAATTTAATAAATAAAAAATCTGGGATTTAATTTTTATAAAATTTCAAACCTTGTCACGTCACGTTACCTGGCAAATATTTCAGTAAAATGTTGATATTTAAAATTATATATTTTTTTACGTAGATGGCATCCTTAGATAATAAGAGGAAGGAAAACGCATGGCGACATAGAGAAAAATTCAAAACACACCCACTTAAGTCACAAATAAAATTTCATATATTCTACTAAAAACACAGGCCAGCAAAATCTGAAAACATCAAGACAAAAAAAAAAAAACAAACAATAATTAAATCAACCCTGGGATTATAGTATGTTTTCCTTAAGGTTTGATATGCGCTTAATCCGAATCTGACCTCAGAATTTTTCCATATCCGATTTTCGAAATATTTGAACCTAAGTTTGAAAAATTCGAGTTTTCGCTGCATTCGGGACGATATAAAATATCAATTGTAATTAAAAATAGTAACTTCATATGACAAGTCAATGTTAAATTCATCGAGGAAAACGCCAAATTCCAACAGTTGTGCTGTTTTTATTACTTTTTTACTCCACTTTTTTGCTGGGTTCATAATCTAAATTAAATTAGTCAAACAACAAAATTGCGTGCGTGATATTGGCGTTAACAACAATAATTATCAAAAAAGCGAACAATCATCATCTTCTATGGATTTGTATCATGCAATTATAGCCATTATAGTAAAATTTTATAACTTCTCAACAAATTCAAATACAGAACAAAAACTATTAGCAAATAAAATTCAATGAACTCGTAAAATGATAATTGTCATTGAATTATACAATTTGCACGTGATTTCCATGTTTTATTTTTATTTCTTAATTCGAAAGTCACAATAGCGGAAAAAAAATTATAAATTTTAATTAAACATTCTTGCGTTTATTTGTTTTTAATCTCTTCCATAAAAAAAATTTAAAAAACTTCCATAAATGAGTGAACACCCTGACGTATAATTAACCTTTGGAAATTGGATTTAATTTATACATTTATTTGGACATACAGTGGGGGAGGGAGCTCTTTTGAGTACATGTAAGTACTTTTTGTACCTTAAGATTCAGGCCGAAAAATATTTAAGACTAGAACTCAACCATTATTTTCTATAGGTATTAGGTACGCTGAATCCGAATGTGGTCTCAGAATCACACTCGGAGCTTTGGCGTTTAAGCTATATTAACAGGAAAAGTATCGATTTTGATAAAAAAAAAAGTGCTTCGATTTTTCACCTTTCGGAAAATATATTTTTCATAATACTTGTAACGGCAGCGATTCAGTAACTTGGTTTAACGATAATCGTTTAAACAAGTAAACAACAAAATTATCGATTTTGGTATTCAGTAACTTGTTTTAACGATAATGGAATTGTTTAAAAAAGTAAGCAACAGAATTAGAGATGCTTTTCATTTACATTCTTAAACGATATTCGCTATTATTAAAGTCAGCTGTTGTTGTTATCTAAACAACAACAATTTGTGTGTTGGTTAAATTTTTAAATAGAAAAGTACAGTTGTCGACTATCGTTACGGTGTACTTAGTGAATCGTTATTGCAAACAACAAAAGTTGTCGATATATTTTGCGATTGTGGGATTGTTAAAATTAGTGAATCGCACTACTGTACATTTTTAAACGATATTCGCTATTGTTAAAGTCAGCTGTTGTTATCTGAACGACAACAATTTTTGTGTTGTTTATTTAATAGAGAACAAGTTACATTTTTAAATAGAAAAATAGAGTTGTGGACTATCATCGTTAAGGTGTATTTAGTGAATCACTTAATCGTTAGTGCAAACAACATAAGTTGTCGATATATTTTGCGATTGTCGGGTCGTTAAAAATTACTGAATCTCACTACTGAATACGCTACGCTAATCCTTTTTTCGATTTTTAAATTTTTTAGACAACTTGTTTTTTATGGAATTATTGTCAGTTGAACTTGCTTATAATTTCGATTTTTTTACAATTTTACTCTGCGGGACTTGAAAATTGCTGTTACAACCTGAATTTCAATAGATGATATTTTCTTAAGGAAATAAGTTATGTAAAAAAAATTCCGAAGTGTAAAAAATCTGAGTATTTTTATCAAACTCGAGCATTTCCTATTAATACATTCTTTTCGTCTGCAAATTTATTTTGTGATTTTACCAGTTTAACTTGTTACTTTTAATTAACTAAAATTAAGCTCAATTATAACAAAATATTAATAGATTCAACACATTCATTTTAGCTATTCTTATCTTAATAATATTTAGCAAAAAATTCTGCTAGTTTTTAGCAGTTATTCTTGCAACGTAATTTTAGCTAATTTTTAGTAGTCTTACAATGGAGGTATCCCGACCTGGACCGGGAGATCTTTGTGAGCTTCGTATATGTTGTAAAGAATAAAAATTTAAGGAACGGTGTTGTTTTTAGCTGCCCAATCTCATGTTTAGGCTTCACTAAGTGGGGTCAAAAATTGCGAAATTTTACGTTTTTTTCTGTTTAAAGTAACTAAAGAGAAGTTCGGTATAAAGTTAAAAGTAGTTTATAGACGCATTCACTGGTGCACAAACTATGTCTAAAGACTTTCAAGTAATTTTGTTATTAAAAAAAATGTGTTTTAGGTAACATTAAATCTGGCGTTTTATTAAGGAATTGTAGTTGTATTAAGCTTAAAATAATGTATATTAATGCCTATTTAATGTAATCGAGGAGGTGTCGGATCTTTCGTATTAATACATTTTTTTCGTCTGCAAATTTATTTTGTGATTTTACCAGTTTAACTTGTTACTTTTAATTCACTAAAATTAAGCTCAATTATAACAAAATATTAATAGATTAATATAATGGTTTAGTTCTAGTCTCAAATATTTATCGGCCTGAATGTTTAGGTACAAAAAATAAGCTCCCCACTATAGAAAAAAACGTTGCTAGTTGCCAACTTAAAAATCGGTTGCAGTAACTGAATTTCGAATTATAACCTACCGATCGGTATAAGCTACAAGTTGGTTTTCGAAAAAAGTTTCATTTAATTTTTAATCATTTTATTAATTAGATTATTTTTTTTATATTTACAAATTATACAATTTGTTTGAAATCATTTTGAGTTTGTGATCATTGCCAAAATTAAATTATACGTCAACCAATTTCGCTTTTATTTTCTAATAATTATTTTTTTTTTTTTTTGCTTTATCAAGATAAATTATCACCTTTTGCCGTTATAAGTATTTGATTTTGTTTTTGCATTTATATATTAATGTCTTTTGCTGTTAATTGTTTTTATCATAAATTTGTCATTTATTTGGTTTTGATTTAACTCATTTATGCCATTTATTATATTTATTATTCATTTTTAAAAATGTTTTAAACAAGGCACGTAAATGTGAAGGAAAACGGAAAAGTTTAATCCATTTATTACATTAACTATACAATTTCCACTTGTTATTAAAAAAAATAACAAATGTAATTTCAAAATTGCATTTGATTTTCAAAAAAGCACAAATGTGATTTCAAATTTGCAAATCAAATTCAAGAGATTCTATTTGAAATTCAAAAAATAGCAATAGAAATTCAAAAACCTCATTACAATCAAAAAATTGGTTTACAAAAAATAGCATTTGTTTAAAAAGAAAAATAGCAAATGTAATTCATAAAATACCATTTGAAATTCAAAAAATACCATTTTTAATTCAAAAAAAAAAAATTGCAAATGTAATTCAAATGTTTTTCCAAAAATACCTGATGTTATTCAAAAAATACCAATTATAATTCGAAACAAAAAAATGGATAATAAAAACACAACTGAAATTCAAACAATACCAAATGTAATTTAAAACAATAACCATTTGTAATTAAAAAAAAAAAAAAGAAATGCAATTCAAAAAATCCCAAATGTAATTAAAAAAAATCCCAAATGTAATTAAAAAAAACCAAATGTAATTCAAAAAATAACAAATGATATTTAAAAAATATCAACTGTAATTCAAAAAATATCAGTTGAAATTCTATTGAGCTTAGTTCTGTGTTCGGGTCTCCACAAAAAAAGTTAATGAGGATTTTTTTGTAGAACAATTGAAACCTTTTTTGTCGGTCTTTTTTTCAAAATCTACTAAAAAAAAGTCCCCTAAAACGGCGTTTTGTGTGTTAAAATGTTCCGCGAATATGTTCGGCTAAAAATTTCACTAGGGGTTACAGCAGAAGAAAAATTTATTAATAGATGGTAAATCGTGAAAATGTTGAATAAATTTTTTTCAATTTTAGCCCAATGTAAAATGCTGTGTCAAATTATGTGAAAAAACTTTGTGTGTCATGGAGAATCACGCGTGTCCGATCATGACAATTTTTTATACAGAGCCTAAAAACGTCACGCCAAATTTCGGGTCGATGTCTCATCATTTAGAGTTTTGACCAGAAAATACCCAAAAATTTCCCATAGTGCAGTGGTTCAAGATATTTCAAAATTAAATCGGTAAAATAGCAAAATAAAACCGGTTATACAAGAACAATCACGCCTTTAATGAAATTGAATTTTCATTTCGTCTTTGATAAAGCTATGGGAATTAATTACCGTTTTTTTTTTGAAAACTAACTAATAACTACACCATTTCCACTTGTTATTCAAAAAACTGAAAACTTTAAAAGTTGACCACATAGTCCCATACCCTCTTGGGGTTTTATTATACTACCCTAATATGTTCATATGATATAGGAACCATCGACGCCTAAGATTATTACTCGCATTTTGTTACATAGTGTTATAAATAGGGCGACCAAAAAACAGCTATAAAAAAACAATGTTTTAAGCTCTTTAAAAAAGCTCGAAAAACAGTAAAATAATCCGTATAAATATAAAAATAAGCCGTTATTATGATTTTAAAATTTAAAAGTAAAAGTAAAACATATAAGCCGTTATATTTCAAATCTTTTTAGTGAAATAGTTACTTCAAATAAAAAACAGTGTGTAAAATTTGTTCCTTGGAACTTCGTCAGTCAAATAAAGCTGAAGTAGAGAAATGGGTTTTCTTAAGCTTCAAAGATAAGGTTGTTTTTTAAAATATTTTTTGATAAACCAACAACAGGTAACATTAAATTTTCAACTTTAAATAAAAAAAAATACTTCAAAATACCGATTGCTGAAAAATAGCAAAAAAAAATATCTATTTTAAAAGAAAAAACCTCAAATAAGCTTAATTTTTAATGAAAAAAGCGAAAAAGCAGATCATATTTACAAAATAAGCTAAAAAAAAAAAACGCTCTAACAAATATACTAGCTAAAAATGTTCATAATTTCATGATCAGAACTTGTATTTAGGTCTAAATAATTATTTCTATCTTTTCAAATCTAGCTTGTTTTTGGTTGCCCTACTAATAACTTTAGCTAAATAATTGATTTAGACGATAACAACAGAAAAAATGATTTCAACTCTATTGGAACGCGTTTAACAGACTTTTGTATTAACTTTTTTTATGAGTGTAGTAATCGGTAGTTGTTTTGTTTTACTACAGTTAAAGTTGTTTTTCTATGAATTAATAAAAAGCAACTATAATTACAGTTATTTTAAAAAACAACTGAAGAAAATTACTGTATTTTTGTAACAGTTGTTTGAAGCAGTTATTTTACTTTTTGCAGTTAATTTTGTTAGTAATTTTAAAATAGACGAATATGACGAATTTTTAAAAATTCTCGTTTAGTATATATTTGTTATTATTGAAATGTTCATAGTTTGCAAATAATTGTTAGAAAATTGCATTGTAACTCCAATGCATAAAAACGTCATAACTGAGGTACCGTTCGGAATTTCGACTTTGTATTTTAAGTATTATGTAGAAAATACAAATTTTCATTTTAATCGAAATGAAAAAATATTATTAAAATGACGAAAAAGTAAAAGTAAACAGTGGTTTAACCAATTTATACAGTTGTTTTAAAATTTTTTTTAATAAAAAATCACTTATTTTTACTGCATTTGTTTTTCCACAGTGAAAAATAACTAAATTTTTAGTTTTTTTTATCGCTAATTACAATTGTCGCCGTTTTAACTTAATTTACAGTTCTAACTGTCATTTTCTGTAGATTCTACTGTAAAACTTGTTGGAGTGCATATTGTAATGTGATAGCTGAATATTTTGCTTGTTGAAACTAAAATTCAGTTGTATTAAACAAATTCTGTTTTGATAGCCAATAATCTGTTGCACCAATTCATTTCAGTCGTATAAACAGGACTTCAGTTGAAAAATGGAAAATTTTCTCTGTTTGTACTTTTCTCTGTTGCTGAGTATAATACTGGTCCTTCGTATTTTTTAACTAAAGGGTCCGCCAAATAACTTTTTTTTTTTTGAACTCCTGAACCAATTGGACTTTGTATGGCGTCATACCAAGGTCTTTATGCATAATACGTCTCAATGATGTCTCCGAAATGTTCAATTGTTGAGAACGACGGTGAACTGATGTTGATGGCGCTTCACGCACACTTTCTGCCACAGCAGCAATATTCTCGGGTGTACGCACTGTTTTTGGCTTTTCACGCTTTGGTTTATCGATGAGGATCCCAGTTTCTTTCACTTTTTTTACAAGATAACGAACATACGGACCATATTCGTTCGGCGGAAGGATAAAACTAATTATCTGTCAAATCAGACATGAGCTAAGTGTTACCATTTACGAAATAAGCACTAGTTGAAAAAAAAAACGTTAGATGGCGGACCCTTTATTTTGTAAATCTAATATTAGGCCATAATGTGCGTTGTTGAAAATTATAGCCAGTGTTGTTTCTTAAAATATATTTGTTTGCTTTTTCAAAACTTTTTTTTTGTCATTTCGTCGTTTGCAAATCATCACCTTTTAATTAAGACAAATAAACAAACTACAAAAGTAATGCAAATATTTGTGAATTACGTGCAGAGTTACAAAGAATAAATTCATTTTACGCAGCTTATATGCAATCTCAAAGCTTTTAAATGCAATCCAACATAAAGCAGAACTGGAAATTCAGTTGCAAACCAAGTAAAATCGTTATATTCGGCTTTTGTAGAATTTTGTATACCCTCCACCATTATTATACTTCTTTTGTGTTTGTGCCAAATATTGAAAATTTAAATTGGTTGGTATGCAAATTTACAGAACCTGTCGGAGGAAGATATTTTCCTGCCAGACGACCTTGATTTCTCTTGAATTGCAAGAATTTTTGATGCTCGCCAAGACCAACCAAATAACACATTAAAAAATTTTTTTTTTAATTTTTTCAAAGTTTCAAAGCAAAAAGCATTTTATTGAAATCGCTCTTTTTGCAGGTAAATTTTTCGATTTTTGATTTTTATGTATTTGAATAAACTAAACTACCCGGACTAAATTGGAGTCGTAATTACACATACATGGATCATATATGGTATTGTTTATGAAAATACGTTAAAAAAATTTCCGAAAATAATATATAAATTTTTTTTTTTTAAATGAATTTTTTATGAAACTTATTTTTATAGAGCATCCATTGTTAAAAATAATGGAATTAAAAATAGGCTTAAACTTTATAAACACAGAAGCAAAATATGCTTTTTTTTGTTTTACATTTTTATTTATATTTGCTTTTTTTGGCATTTCTGATATTTAGGTTTTGGGCTTAAAAATAGCTTTTTATTAAGATTTTTGAGCTTTAAAATTGCCTTTTTCTGATATTCTTTGCTTTTATTGCTTTTTTCCTTAAAATTTTTTGAAAAGGGTAGTTTTTTGACCTTTTTGTAGTTTTGCTATTTTTTGCTTTTTTTCAAATATATTTTTGCCATAAACACCATGGTTTTGGCTTATTGTATGTCTTCTTTGTTTATAAATTAAAAAATATATAAATATCACTCATTCGTCTCAAGTCCCCCTAAAGTATGCAACAGCAAGTTTAAAAATGCAACACATACAAGCGTATAACTTATTTTTATTAAAACTTAAATATCACTCATTCGTGTTGTTTTGCTTTTATTTTCGTAATATATTTCTCGAAAGTATGCAACAGAAAATTTTGTTTGCACCACTTACACTCGTGGTGTAAGCAATACTAATTATACGAAATATTCATAAGTATGAAATTAAATATGAAACGGCCAGTACTGTTATATTAGCATTTTTTTTACATTTTTTTTTTACATAGCTTAGAATTTGAAAACTTTTTAAAAACATATCTTTTGTCTGCACTAAATAATCTTTGTAAGTTTTAATTTTACCCATAATGAAAAAACAGTAGAAATTGTCAAATTTCATAAGGCTATACAAATGAAATACGGGCTAGGTTTTCACCCTTTTGCGTTTTTGGTCTACTGATAGTCTTGTTTTATTTCCCGCTGGTCTCGTTAGGAATACAATTTCTTGTTGCACAGTGTAATTAAAAACATTAAGGATCTGACAAATAGTGAATTTATTTCTTTATATTTTTCTTTTAACTGGTTTTAACGATTGCGTTATTTTTATAAAATGTTATTTTAAGATATTTAATTCGTGCAAATACGAGTATATGGAAAATAAGGAGGATGTTGTACCAATAAAAAAAGCAAGATATATTTGAAAAGGTTGAATCATAAATCGGATTATTCCAATTGATTATTTTTTATAACATATTTTTGTACTTTTTATTAAAAAAACAAATATACATTTATAAAAAAAAAAATAATAACTACTAACGTATGGGTGTTTTTAATTGTTATGTTTTTTGTTCAAAATCAATATTTTTTTTGTTGATTGTCAAGCATTGTGTAAATTTGAATCTGACAACCCAATATTTTCCTCTTAAAAATGTTAATTACTATGGCTATTAACCTTCTGTGCTCACAGTGGGGTATACTAAACCCCATGAACAGTAAGAATTGTGTGTAGTCAAAAATAGGTTTGAAGACGGAAGATTAAGACAAAATACATAATTTCTCTCCTCGGCCGATTTTGCCTATTTTCAATCGAAAACAGCGTAGACAAATAACACATACATACTCTTGCCAAATTTAAGCTCTCAATTTTAGTTTGTTTATACACTATTGGTGTTTCCACATACAGATGGGTTGCCATTTTTATAAAGTCCTATAGCCTTAAAAATGCGATCCCATTTTCCGAATTCAGAAAATACACCTAAATCTTATATTTAATTTATATCATATAGTACATATTTTTTAATTTATTTTAAAATAGCAGGAAATGTTTTCTAAATATAGCAACTCGGTTGTTATTCACTTGTCCTAGGTTAATTCTGTCATTAGGGGTCAGTTTCCCTCTCACATAATTACGCTAACACAACTCGACGAGAAAATGTATACATAGTCATATATAGCTTGATATAATTATATATGTGGCCATATGTAACGATATATATTTACATCTTATACATATTTTTACGAAAATTTCTAATATTGCGCTTTATAACATAATATATTATTATATCCTACGTTACATATAAGTTAATATTTTTTATCCTTTCATATATACTTCATATAGTTAAATATAAGATCATATATACTTTAATGTATACATAATTATATATAGGTATATATGATACAATAAAATCAAACAAATTTTATCACTTATATATATAATTATGTATACAGTACTTTTTGTTTACAGTCACATCGCTTATAGTCCATTTAGCGATATAGTCCATTTTTACACTTTTACTGTCATCTAAAATCAAATTGCATACAAAATATTTAGGATATAGTCCATTCACGATATAATCACATTTGGCTTATATGCCACTAAACTCTGGCTACTAAAAGTAAATTTATATGCAAATAATTTTAGTTATAGTCACAATACAGAAAATTTCTAATATAATTGTGAAATCTTGAATTTTTTTTTGGTTTAAAATTATTTAAAAATTTAAGAGGCTAAAACGAAAATTGGAACAAGGAAACTGAGCTGAATCGTTTCAAACATCGTTTTTATATTCCAAATTTTCCACCTGTTATAATAATAAATAAATTGCATATAGTCACATTTTATGATGACTATATCACAATTTATTCATAGGCAACAAAATGGCATATAAAAAAACTAGCGATATAGTCCACAACTTGTGTGCAACTAAGAGATGTGACTATAAGCGAAAAGTACTGTAATCACTTATGGTTGAAATTAATTATCAGAAAATACAACAAAAATGAAAATTCAATTTATTTAACACAAAAAAAAATTTTGTAAAAACTTAGAAAAGCTGCACTTAAAACAAAGTTCAAAGTTAATAGATTAAATAATATTTATGAGTAAAAAAATAATTTTAAGTCAGAAAATCATAAAAAAAGCAATTGTAATCCCAAAAACCTACAAAAGAATGAAAGTTAATTTAAATTCTCTAATAATTAAATATAAACATTAGAGCGACTCACGAAAAAAAGTGCTCGATGTACCCTCCTAAAAATGAACCTTGGACTTTTTTAAGATGACATTTAAAATATTTTGGCTCCAGCTTTGACCTCTCGTGAGCTGGACCATTTTAAAAATGGGTCTATTTTTGCATGTTTTGTTAATTTGAGAATCTGTTTCCTTACCAACATATACAATATGGGTATCATAACAAAGGTTTTTTTAAAGCGCGTCCAACTGTACATACAATTTTTCCATGGACGACCATTAATTTCCTTTTTTTAAGGATATTCTGTAAAAAAAAAAAACGGTTTTTGATTTTTTTGTTCGGGGTTGTTTGTAATAAAAATGCCAAATTAACATATTTTAATCTTTAGTCAATTTAATTAAATACGGGTCTCAGCTTTTTTTGAAATTCGTGCTAGTTCGCGTTTTAACAAAAATGCAATGATGTGGTAACTCTTCGTTTTAAATAGGGCAGCATGGGTATCAAATTTTTTCTTTTGCCAAGTACATCATCTTTGTATGTAAATAATTTAGATTTTTGCAAATTAGATACATTTTACACGGTGCTCTGGAATATATATAAATGCAATTTTGTGGTAACTCTAATATGATAGCGGATTTAGTTTCTAGATCATGTATGGATGAAAATAGGACTAAAGAAAGAAAAAAAAAATGATCCACGACTTTTTGGCGGCATATTTTTTTTGCAAATTAAAAAATGAATATGCCGCTAAAAAGTATATTTAAATTTTCATTATTACTTGAAATATAAAACAAAATATTAGTGTGGGTTTACAAACAATGTTAAAGGATTTTATGAAGTTATATCAAATTGTATCAAATTTTATATAAATTGATCAAATTAGATATATACATTTTTTGGATCAAATTATATCAGATGAGATCCCATGGGATCGCATGAGATAAGGTTATGTATGTCATTTTTCGGATCAACTAAGATATAATATGATATGAAATTATATAGACGACTATATATATACACTCAAAAACAAAAAAAAAAATAGTAAAGTCAGTAAATCAGCAGGGTGCTTGCAAAAAAAATTGATATTGCCAGCAAAATCTTTTGCTGAAAATCAGCGATCTAATTTTTAGCAACAAAATTAGTAAAGGGTCCGCCAAATAACTTTTTATTTTTTGAAAATGCTATAAAAAAAAAAAAAAACTACTGAATATTTTCTCAAATTTCTTTTTTTATTTGAAAGTACAATCCTTCCGGTTAATAATGGAAAATAATTTCATTCAAATGGCTGCCTCGGCTGGCCATGCAGTAGCCTACACGATCGGTCCAATTTTTAAGCACATTATCGATTGTGTGCAGTTGTATTTCACCAATGGCTTCACGAATATTGTCCTTTAAAGCGTCAATTGTCTCTGGCTTGTTGTCGTAACACTTATCTTTGACGGCATCCTACAAATAATAGTCCAACGGTGTGAAATCGCAACTTCGAGGTGCCCAAACGACATTAGCTCTGCGGCTGATAATGCGATCTTCAAAAACAGGGCGCAAAACATCGATTCTAGCTTCGGCTGTGTGGCACGTAGCGCCGTCCTGTTGAAACCAAATGTTGCCAATATCGTCCTCTTCAATTTTTGTGAACAAAAATTCGTTTAACATGGCCCGATAACGATCGGCATTGACTGTAACGGCCACTCCTTGCTCATTACCATGATTTTCAAAGTAATGTCGCAATATTTTCCAGCGTTGTTCAAGCGTATACACAACCATATTCGTTCAGCGGAAGGATAAAACTAATTATCTGTCAAATCAGACATGAGCTAAGTGTTACCATTCACGAAATATGCACTAGTTAAAAAAAAAACGTTAGATGGCGGACCCTATAGATTCAGCAAAAGTTTCTCTTCTTCTTAGTGGATTAGAAATTAAATAAACCCTTGATAAATATAAATAAAATTTATGCTGAATATTAGTATACTGAAATAAAACTCAAAAAATTTGTAAAAAAAAATTATACTTTAGTTCATTTACTTGCTGAAAATCATAAATCATATTTTCATGATTCTTTTAAAAATAATTTACAATACGTTACAAAATATAAAAATGTTCATACTCCCACATTGACGACATGAATTAATGTAAAATCTGAGAAATATAAATAATTACATATACCATAAACAAAATTATCTTTCCAATGGTTGTCTAAATAATGCTATATTTTAAAGAAACGCAAATGATGCAGAAAATTATAGAAACGAAAAGGAAAAAAAAAAAAAATATGAAATGAGAAATAAGAAAAAGAAAGCATAAATATCTACCTAAGATGTGTGTCTTTCGCTTTAGTCTGTCTAGCTGTCTGTATATTTGTTTGCAATTTGACCACACTAGATTACTAATCTATAAACATTTAATTTTGAAATACACATTTAATCTTTATAAAATTTAAATATTTTATTTAATAAATAGACAATTACTTTCACAAGCCGGTGACAAAGCAAAATGTAAGCTGTTTTAATCCACAATTTTGTTTTATGTATGAAAAGCAGATTCAAAAAACTTCCATGGTTGATTTTTTTGTATGTTTTATTAGAGTTGTACTTTTTAGTATCATTTTCCTCGTCGCTACTACATCTTAACATGCCGCGACATCTAATGCATTCTGCGTATATCTTGCAATCTGGTTGTCGTCCACACTATTAATGAGCTTATCAACACAAATTTTTTTAGCAAAATAAATTAGTAAAACATTAGTTCAAAACAGTTAAGTGCTGAATATGTAAGCTAAAGCTAAAATTTAAGCTGAAAACATAATTTTAGCAAAAACTTTGCTGAAAAATAGTATACCTGATTTACAAGACGTTTTACTAACTTTTCTACTAACTTATTTTTTTGAGTGCACCCATATCGAAACTTTTTTCATTGGGAAGTTTAAGTGACATTTCCATTTTGTATAAAGTGACCGTTCTTAAAAGTTTCGCGAAAGGAATGTCCCTAATTTAAGAGAATGAGTTTTTCTTTCTTTCATTGCTCTGTTTACGTACGAGTATGATGAATATTATTTTTGTTGCTGCTGTTGCTGTTGCTTGTTTAACGCACTAATCTTTTTTACACACATGTTACTAAAAATAAATCCGACACATTGCCAGAAATTATTTTTTAAAAATTTTATTTTTGTAGTATGAACAAGAGGAATTTTCATGTGCATTTTTGTAATCAAAACACCGACAAATGTGTAAACAAAAATAGAAACAATGACAACAACAGATACGCGACATGACGAGACATGAATTTAGTATATAATAACACATACAACAAAAAAAAAAAAACCAAGTGAAAAATTGATTAAAAGATAATATATATTTAGTAGTTGGACACTCACTTACTCATTTTGTCAGTCTGACACTCATTTAACCATGCATGCATGCATTTCATTCTGCGTTCACACTGTGTGTCTGTCAGTTAACTAGTAAGTACATTTGTCATCAAGTTATTGTAAACGGACAAGAGAATTATAAATTTATAAGCAACTGAACTTTATTTTTTTTTTACCACAAATAATGAGTGTTTAGTGGTAAGTTTGTTTATATTGATAATACAAGATATGAGGACTTTTTTGCGTTGACGATTTATTTGTCGTTTTATCCCAGCAAAATTATGTGTTCTACAGAACAGGTTGTAGAACAACTTTGTTTGATTCAAAACCGGTTCTACCGTCTCTTCCAAGATCGATGATTTGTTGTTTAACCTCTCTGCTGGGTACGACCTATATATACGTTTTTTTAACTATCCTGTTGCGTAAGGCGTACATGTACGTCCTGCTCACATAATTGAATCATTTGTCTGTTTAAACTTGACTACGCAGTTAAGTAGTTAAATTGTCACTAAAACATGGATATTTTAGATATTTTATTCCAAACTTGAACCGGTTCTTATAGAACCAGTTTCGAAACATGCTATTTCTGTTGAGCGGATCCCGGAAGAAGTTCAATGAAATATGTCACTGCGAAGTGCAGAATAATGTGCAGAACGAAAGCCATTATGCCAGCCATCAATCCACCGATAGAAAAGTGGTTTTATCTAAAAGTATGTTTCAAATTTTTATATTTCACTATAAATCAATATAAAATAATTTTTATTTGTTTTTAATTTTACCTCGTTTTCTTGGCTTAAAAAATAAATACATAATAATTTGATTTATTGCAACAATTATATATGATTTATGATAGATTTAAATCTAAAATTTAAATATATAAAATAGAAATATATATATATTGTCCATTTCATGAGAGAACGTTCAAAAATTGTATTTTTTAGGTTTTTGTTAAAATTTGACATATGTGTACTCTAGGATGTATATGACTCACTGCAGTTTTCAGTTCCTTAAAATTGTGCAAACTCACGTTTTTATTGCCAGTTTTCGATTTTTTTTTTTTTTGTAAATCAGAAAAATACTTAAAATACTGAACTTTGAAGAGCCATAGTTCCTAAAGTAGACGGACTATTTCAAAGATTTAAAAAGCATATGATATTTAAAATTCTTTACTTTACTATTTGTAATTTAACAACAACAACTTGTTTGCGAAAGTGTATTCATAGTGCACATGCAATTTTTGATTGCAATTTGCACTTAAACTTATGAAGCCTTATATACGTATTTTATATTTTTTCTCACAAGTTAAGTATACCGACCCGGCCCGCAGATTTTAATGAGCTGTGGATATGTTGTAGGGGACCAAAAAAAAAAAGAAACACGAATTTGTTTTGCCTGCCCAATCTCACTTTTAATGGTTGAAAAGTGGGGTGAAAAATTAATTTATTTTTGTATGAAAACATGTCTGAATTTTACGAAAACTATAAAGTGTGAAAGTACTCAAAAATTAAACATTTTTATACACGGATTTTAATACTTTAATTTATAAGATATTATTTCTTGTTGTATTTTAAAAGAAAAGTTACAATAAAATTTAAAATACAAACACATTGATTATTAGTGTCCGACCGAACTCAGTTTTTTCGGCCGAAGCCGAAGCCGAGGCCGAACTTCGGCCATAATATCAATGTTCGGCCGAAACCGAAGCCGAAGCCGAACTTTTTGTTTTAATAAAAAAAAAATATAAATTGTTTTTTTAGATCAATAAATTTAAACCAAAAAGTTATTAAACATAAACAAAAATAAAAATTCATAGGTATATTTTTTTAAAAAATCATATTTGGAAAATTGTTGTACTATTTTAAGTACAAAAAAAGAATAAAATATTTGTACTATATTTTATAGTCAAAGAAAAATAGTTGATCGATTTTTAAGTTGATATAGAAAAACAAACTTAAACTTTAATATTTAAAATTAAAAAGTTTGATATTGCAATGACAGAAAAGCAATTTTTTCACACCATGTGAATTGCTTCGTCTATCAGAATACAGCTGCCCGGCAGCGCTAAAAAGCTGTTCGCTAGCTACACATAGTTGGTGGGGCTGATAAATATTTTATTGCTACAGCTTTTATATTTGTAAATGGACTTGGATTCCAATACTCAAATATATTTATGTTTCGGGACTTAAAGGCTCCGTAATAAACATTTTAATTTCTTTTTCAATAAAATTTTTATTTGGTTCTGCTACATCTAAGTCTGGTACTGCATCATGTCTATCCCAAATTGATGAACCTGTTGATATCTTTTTAGGATTACTTACTACTCGAAATTAATTGCAAAATATAAAAGTATGCGTTTATTTAAATTATATTGTATTAAACTTGATTATTTGCTTATAAGTCTTGTAGGTATATTTATGGAAATGTTTTGTAAACTCTTTTGGCTTTTTGAAATTTTTTCACACACATTGATATTTTTTTTTGGTATTCTATCATATTCAACGTTGTGTTTTTTATGTAGTTTTTTTGTAAATTCTGAAAAGTTAATATAACCCCAGTTGTTATTTATTTGTGCTTTTTATAAATAATCATAAAAAGTTCGGTAGTTCGGCCA
Organism: Delia radicum; assembly: GCA_021234595.1. Classification (NCBI taxonomy): domain Eukaryota; kingdom Metazoa; phylum Arthropoda; class Insecta; order Diptera; family Anthomyiidae; genus Delia; species Delia radicum. The sequence continues at coordinate 168,765,685 of CM037851.1, read as the reverse complement.
AATTCGGCTAAAATTTGGCCGAACACCGAACTTGGCCGAACTTCACTTTTTGGCCGAACTCCGAAGCCGAAGCCGAGTACTCGGTCGGACACTATTGATTATATACTGGATGTGGCCATTTTTTATTTGAAATATTTTGGAAAAGTCGCAAAAAAATAGAACAATTCCGAATATCGGAAAAAGCTCAGACAACCCCTGTTAAATAAAATAGGGTACAATATGCATTATTTTTAGCTTAATCCAACTACAATATCTTAATAAAGCACCAGATTTAATGTTGCTCAAAACACATTTTTTTTTAATAACAAAAATACTTCAAAGTTTTTAGACATGTTTTATATACCAGCAGGGCCGTAGCCAGGAATTTTCTTTTTTAACCAAATTTGGCGTAGATATGGAAGTTTTCAAAATCTTATAAAATGTTTAGCTGAGAGCTAAAAAATCAACTTAAGTCGAATTTAAATGGAAACGAGAGTTCATAGTTATTTATTTAATAGATATTTAAAGGAAAAATTGAACCGTCTCAAACAATTTTTTGAGCTGAAACTAATAATTCTATGTATACAAATTCTTTAAACTTTTTATAAATTTCTGTCGAATAAAATTATTAAAAATTAATATTTTAAGAAAAGAAAATTCCTTTTTAATCTGATTTTCATTTAAAAAAGTTCACGGAGGATTTTATATAATTCAAAAAAAAAATCAGAGCCTTAGCCCTCAAACCAACTTAAGCAATTTTGCATTTAAATGTATACGATACCACTTGTTGTGTCAGCAAAAGTTTTGCTAACACTTAGTGGATTTGAAATTAAAAAACCCTTGCTTAAAATTAATAAAATTTTTGCAGAATATTAGTATTTGCTAAATATTAGTATTTGCTGATAAACTAATTTTTGAGATTCGTTACAAAATATAAAAATGTTCATACTCCCACATTGACGACATGAATTAATGTAAAATCTAAAAAAAATAAATAATTATATATAACATAAACAAAATTATCTTTATACTACTTACAGCAATAGATGTCTAAATAATGCTATCTTTTAAAGAATCGCAAATGCCGCAGATAATTATAGAAACGAAAAGAAACAAAAAACAAAATATAACATTTTTCAACCCTTTTTTGCAAAAAAAAAAAAAGGAAACATAAAAATCTACTTAAGATGTGTGTCTTTGTCTTTTGCTTTCGTGAGTCTACGTGTATGTATATTTGTTTTCAATTCGACCACACTAGATTATTAATCTCTATAAACATTTAGTTTAGAAATAAACATCTAATCTTTAATAAATTTATTTAATTAATAGACAATTACTTTCACAAGCCGGCGACAACTCAAAATTTACGTTGTTTTTATCCACAATTTTGTTTTATGTATGAACACAGATGCAAAAATCTTCCTTGGTTGATTTTTTTTATATGTCTTACAAGAGTTGTTTTTTTTTTAGTATAATTTTCCTCCTCCTACATCTTGACAAGCCGCGACATCTACTTCATTCTGAGTATATCTTTCAATATGGTTGCCGTACACACTATTAATGTGCTTATCAGCACAATTTTTTAGCAAAATAAATTTGTGAAACATTAGTATAATATTAGGAAAACATTATTTCAAAACAGTTAAGTGCTGAAAACATAAATTTAGCATAAAAAATTGCTGACAAATAGTATACATACCTGATAAACTAGACGTTTTACTAACTTATTTTTTTGAGTGTAGTTCTAGAAGAGATTACTTTGCGAACCGACTCTTAAATTTTTTCCTGGGATATGATAAATAAATTTTAATACTTTTCTATTGACAACCTCGCATACCAAGGGTGCAATGTTCTTAAATGTTTTTTAAAGCTTATCAAAAATGTTTATTTTTACATTCGTAGACTTTGGCGCCATTAAATAAATAACGGAAATTACTAAGAAGTATACATTAGGCGGCACTCTTTTTGTCTCGTCTCCTATGATTACGAAACCACTTTTTAAGACTTCCACTATTACCGAGGTGGTGGGGGAATTTCCCATTCCCCCTCCCATTAAACCGCACCTGTTTAATATAAAATGGACTTGGCACTTTTACTTAGCGTTGTCAAAGAAGATAAACTCCTTGTGACATGTGAATGAACTAAGCTTGGGCATATCACTTACACTCTAAAACTAAATTTCTGGGGCATGTCCTAGGATATTTCACAGAACTAACATGGGACAAGTCACCGATCTCCTCTAAAAGATACAGTTTGAAGACATGTCCCAGGTTAGTTCTGTCACATGTCGCCATGGGTGAATTTCTTCCACCTTTGCAAATCCCTTTCGTATAAAAATGCAGATCGTACACATTTCCCTTGGGAGATGTTTCGTGGTATTTAAAACATTCGAAATTACTCGAGCAAGCATTTCCATGCATCATATGCATGGAAATGCATGAAGATGGTTTGCGTTTTTAAAGAATTCTGGAATTTTGATGGACACAAAAGATGGTGGGACGTTATTGACTTAAATATCATGAACTTTCCTTACGGTACTTTATTTTCAGGTGCTCTGAAAAATCTCATGCACTTCTTAGTATCCACTTATCCAAGTTTTGGCAAATTCGAGAGAGGTTTCGTTGATCAATATTCTTTAGATTTAATTTTTTTGTTTTTTTTTTATGAGTCATTTCAACTGTCATGAAGCGACCAAATGATGCAGTGACTTCGTTTCGAAAATTCTCCGACGTTTTGTATATCGTATCAGCCGACCACTGCTACCTAAATTTAATTTAGCAGATTTGCTATCGTGGTGTCGCAGAAGCTTGAGTCAGGAATCTTTCTTATCAGCATTATTTCTCTATGATGATACCCGAGTTTTATCACGTTTAATTCAAGTGACATGCGTTTAAAACGTACGTACATCTTGTCATTGATACAGCACAGTACAGTTCGATCTACGCAGGTAATCTAAACGCAATTCTTTACGTTCCATTAACAGGTCGCCTAAGTTTGGTTCAGGCAGGATTATTGTGGGATGATCGCTGTAATCATTAAAATTCTGTTTGTTATTTAGTTAAGTCTCCTCTATCCTGATACCACGATTCTAATATGTTGAATTAATTAAATAATCTCCAAAATGTTACCTCATTTAAGTTTTTTGCTCCAACCTGGAAACAGCAATTTAAGCCGTTATTGAAGGCGGATGTTATTGTTGCTATTCGAGAGTACCATGCATACAATGACACCAATAATGCTTCCACTGTTGATTTTTACAGCAGTTTCTAGGGCAATTCTCATTGAGGTGACACTACTAATTTCATGCAGATGAGCGAGTTTTGGAGGGTTCAAATCTCGGTCTATACAGACGGCTTAAAGATGGGGACAGGGTTGGGGGTCTACTCTGGTGAACTGGACATTCGGGTCTACCCGAATGTCCACTACACAAGTGTAGTGTTTTCCATGCAGAAGACTTTGAAATTGACAGCGGAGCGCAGATAGTAATGAAATGGCATATGGATCCATTATTCAATAACAACTTCGTAAAGATTCTTGGTCCTTTGAAAGTCCTGAAATCCAATACAATTGAATTCTTAGGTGAATTTTTCGACACTCAATCAGGCTAACATTGGCTCCAGGAAACGTTAAGGGCATTGGAAACGAATTTGAAAACGAGTGTGCCAGTACTGGCTCTAAATCGGCGGGTACTATACTGTTTATGCTGTTGCGCTAGAGGACATATCGGATAGGGAGACGAGGGGATGGCCTTGACCGATTGTTGGATATTATGGAATCCATGGCTGTAGCCTAATATGGAAAACGAAAATTTCTTGATTTTGATATGCTTATATGAATTCTCATGAACTGCGAATGTCTGTGCGATGCTGTAACCCCTGTTTAGACTAATCTAAGTGGTCTGCGGCCACTCAGATATCTGGAAAGCAGGTTCTTAGATGACCTGGACTATCTGCTCTCTACGGTCTAAAGGATTTTTTTAGGGAATCCAGGTGGTTTAAGTTTTTCGGAACGTTGTTTTTCCATGGGATTGTGACTGAGGGACTTAGTGAACTTGCCGCTCTGTGGACGCTCATTCAACCGAATCGGCGATAAGAGTGATTCGGTTCGTTTACTTTTCGGACGAAACCATTTTATTTATATATCCAACAGCAAGCCTGCTGGTCAGAAAAAAAATTTATATTATTGTGATATGATCGGTTTTTTTTTTCGAGTAGTAGTTGGCACACTGTTCATCCTATTGAGGTCAGATTTTTGAGGAACATTGTTTGGAAATCGACCTTCCCAAAAAATCGTATACTTATCTGTAATAATTACCTTTTTACATGAGTTCAAACTAACAAAAGGTGAGCTTCACTACTCGAGTCGAAGAGTAGTTCGAACTCGAGCACTACTCTACTGGTATATTTATTAATGAATATATTCTTAAATACCTCTGATTAAAAAACCCACAGTTTTACGTAGTTTGCCAACAATAAACACACAATCTCTTTTTTAATGGAAATATTCATCATTTTTTGGAACCATACATCCGCAGTACCCCCTGCACCTGCTTTACGCGTTTTGGTATTTGTTTTTTGGAATTTTATATGTATATGAGTTTCAATTATTTTCTTCTTCACCCACTTGTCTGTTGTCTGAATGACGTCTAAAGTCTATAAACATAAAATAGATAAGTCCAAACACAAGGTTGCCAATTTAGCAATTTTTCGGCTAGATCTAGCAATTTTACTTTTATTTCGTTTTAATAAAATTTGCAGATTGTATTTAGCTGAAAGGTTTAGCCATTATAGTTTTCCCTAGCCATTTTTTTTCTTCGCGTTTTTCAGTTAATTTCAATAAAAAAAAAGTGCTTACTCTTTTGTGATTTTTAAAATGTTGTTACAAAATTTTCAATTTTTAAAAGTAATTATTACATTTTATTTACAATTATAAGTGTTTATAAAATTTTACTTAAAATATTTTAAAAATAAAGAAAACATTAAAATTTAGAGATTACTTTGATCAAATTCGTGTTAAAACTCATTTTAGTATATTATGAATTTCACTTTCAATCGAAATTAAAAATTCAATCGATTGAAATTTGTTTCAGGAAACACATAAAACCTTTATCAATCGAATTACAGTTGAACCTCGATTATCCGGGCCTCTATTAACCGGGTACATCTGTTAACCGGCATGCTGGTGGTTTGATGTATACCTCTATTAACCGTGTTTACCTCTGTTATCCGTGTTATTTTTTTTTTCTCTATTAACCGTGCTTCACCTCTATTATCCGTGCAGCACACATATTTATTTGCTTGTTTTTTCTTTTCACCTACATACAAAGAGTTAAAATTCGGGAAAAATAAATAACTTCTATTAACCGTGTTTTCGATTATCCGTGCTGAGTCCGGTCCCGTGCAACTCGGATAATCGAGGTTCAACTGTAGTTGAATCCAATATATCAATTTATGACATTTAATGTTGTTTAAAATTTAAATTTTGCAAAATAAAGACATTAAAATTTTTGATTTCGATCGAAAGTGAAATTCATCACATATTATTAATAATTTCGATCCAAATTATTGCGTTTTAGTATTAGTTTCCGAATTTAGCCATTTTTTTCTCCGTAATCTAGCCCTTTTTAACTCAAAAGTTGCAAACCTTGTCTAAACATAACATCACCAAGGTTGCCATTTTATCATAATGGATGCTAGATCTAGCACTGATTTAAAACTCAAAATTAAAAAAAAAAAGTGCTAGATCCCAGCAAAAAATTTCCAAAAAGGTAAGCGGGTTTGTAATCAAGCGTTTTGGGCAGAACGCATTTCTTACTAGATTACCTACTCGATTCTTTTAACAGGGCGTGAGACTAAAATAATTGATTCTTTAGAATTGATTATTTTTTTTACCGAAGAACCATAACCTTTATATTTTTAAGAACTACATACCTTTTTTAATAAAGAAATAATTCCATTGTAAAACTACGAAGTACTTACACAAAAAAATAAATAAATAGTTCCCTAGAAAAAATAAGAAGTACTTACATTTAAAAAAAAGAAGTAGTTCCATAAGTAAATTCAACTTTTACTCACACGTGATTCTCCTAAGTCACTCAAATATAACGATCAAAACTAACATCGAATTGTTATGATAACATTGGTTTGTAATAATTTTGGAGCTATAAACCACGAAAATATAAATTTTTCAAAAAAAAGAACAATTCAAAAACAAAAATATGACTCACGCACAATCACCCTCGAAAATTTGTTTTACACTCACTCACTCACTCACGATACCGTCAGTAATTTCAACTTCCACTCACAATTTTCTGCTCACGTGCGCTTCTCTAATTTATACCTAACCACAGTTTAACAAAATTTAGGCAACATGCAATTTCTGTTTTTAGTATTATTTTCCTGCAAATAAAAATTTCTTTGAAAAAATATATGAGATAAATTCTTTAAAATTGTATAACTTCTTTTTTCAAAATTAGGAACTACTTCCAGTAGCGTCCTTTTATTAAGAAAAAGTATATGATTACTCTTGATTACAAAAAGTTAAACATATAAGTTAATAACATTGTTATTTTATTTTAAGTAAATAATTACTTTGTTATTGAGTTCATGCTTTCTGGTTTAAATTTAAAGAATTGATTACAATACTACTTGCTTTTTTGATTCTATCGTTGGAATGAGTTTGGTATTGCAGTTACTAAATTTGGCAATGAGATATATAAGCAAGTGTGGGCATTACCTTCTTTTTGGAATGTGTAATTTTTTCCTGGGATGCTAGATAGCACTTTTTTATAATGATCTGATATTTTTAAGACTTTTTTGGCACGAATATATTTTTCATTTATTTTGTTGCCGATTTAACTTATAAATATATTTATGAAGCTATAAAAAAAATTTTGTTTTTAAACCATCGTTGTTTAGTTTTCAGATTTTGATATAAAACTTTGGTGGCAGTCTATTTCGTGATTTTTCAAATAATATATGCATTTTTTAATTTCACAAAAAATATGTTAGTTTACAGCAATTGTGAATTTTTTAATGAATTTAAGCACATATCTGCATAGTAGAATTCCTTTAATTTCTGCCAAAAACTTTGAAGATTTATTGATTTTAAGGACCTCAAATATGTTTCTTGATGTCCTTATTACTTTTGCTAAGGAATTTGACCACATTGGAGTAATATCTTCATAACAGAACTCTTTTAATTTCTGCTGTAACTTTTTTAAGATTTACTGATTTCTTCCAACCAGAAATATGCATCAAAAATTCTTTTTATGGCCTAAAAACCGTAAAATATGCTCATAAAATTTAAAAAATAAGTTTTCTTTAAAAGTTTGTATTTTAAAACTTATTTTTTATTTAAAATATAAAAAAATATAAAAAAAATCTTAAACATTTTTTATTGAAAAAAAATTTCAGTAACTAAAAATTGAAAGAAAAACGAAAAAAATATGCTCTTGTTCTAAAAATTCTAAAATATACTCAAAATTTCGATTTTTACCAAATACATGATCTTAAGATCACAATATGCTAAAACATGCCCTAACAAATCAATGTCAGAATTCGGTAATTGTTCCAAAATCTATTTTTAACACGATGCACAAGAAAAAACATGATACAGCATATTTCTGGTTGCCCTGGTTATATTCAATCGAGACAAAAGTTCGTAAGGGGCCAAATTCATAAGTAAATCTCAACGAATAAAGTTTGATATTAAAAAAAGAAAATTTGTATGATCCCGACAAGGTCATTAAAATAACCTTTAACATTTGAGCTATAATTATATTCCAAATACAAAATTTAAATCCATAAAAACATAAATCGCATTGAATTTTTTGGTTCCCTATGTCAAAAAAAATATCTTATAAGAAAATATATATATATTAGAGTTAATTTTGAAAAATAGATTTTTGGATATTATCACTTTTTAGAAGGTTTTTGTATCAATAAAAATAATGGCGTATTTTTTTTTTTGTTTTAACCCTCCGATGAGTGAGAAGGTCCCTAGGGACCTTTTTGCCTTTTCAAACTGAAATTACTCCTACTTCGGCCACTACAACCCCCCCCCCCCACCAAAATTACTCTGTATTCCAAGAGTATTTTGTTGCGCATCTTTTGAGGAAAAAATCAAGCCGATCGGATCATTACTTTAGGAGTTATTGAGGTTTTAGTGAGAATAGTACGCGGACGTGTGAATAGGTCCGTATGGACCTTGTACTGAATTTCACTAATAAATGCATGTTTTTGGGCATCATTATAATTTTTTTTATTGTTTCAACACATAATTTACTTGTTCTGAACACAAGGACCTAAACTCAAAGACATTAGGATGATGATAAAAACAAAAAATTAAAAAAATTTAAAAAATTATTTTTGTATGTAAAATTTAGTTATAAACAATAAAACAAAAAAAAAAATTTTTTTATATGAAAAAAACATGATTTACAAAAAAGGTCCGTTTTGAACTTCACCCGGCCGTGAAGTTCAGAACTGTCACTCATCGGAGGGTTAATTCCAACTCCTTCCCGTGCCTATAGGCGACTCAAATCCAATAAATTATTATATAAACCAAAAAATTATTTTGTATTCACTAAAAAATTAAATTTTTAAACTTTAATAACTTTTGAACGGGTAACTACAAAATTAAAATTTTTGGACCATTTTTCTCAGATGTAAGTATTTTTTAATTGTAAAAAAAAAAATTTAACAAAAAAAAATATTTTATTTTTTTTTTTTTAAAAAACATTTTTTTGGACCACTCTAATAATGCATTCTGTTGCATTCCAAAAACAAAAAAAAAAGCTTATGGGCCTAAGTTTTCCCATAGAATAGAATACTGAAGTAAGATTTGACATATATTTAGCCGTTTTTGTTGTATGGGAAAAGGGACCCAAAATCCGCGATTTGAGTCGCCTATAGGCACGGGAAGGAGTTGGAATTAAAAAAAAAAATACGCCATTATTTTTATTGATACAAAATCCTTCTAAAAAGTGATAATATCCAGAAATCAAAATCAAAAAAAAAATTGAAAACGAACTCTAATATATATAGAAAATATCTTATAAAAATATTAATATAAGGAAACGGGATCTTAAAGATTTACATTTACAAATCGAAAGTATAAAGTTATAGAGATATATGCTAAAAAAATATAGCGCTTTTTCTATCACTCTTTTTCTTCTATCTATCACTTTCTAGCACTGTTTTTCAACGATCTCTAGCACTGTTCAACATTCAACTTATGGCAACACTGAATGTCACTCATTCAGACCCGTTCTCTTGTACTCTCTTCTGAGCTCATTTCCTCTCTATCTTTGAAATTTTTTTTAATATATAAACTTTTTGCGCAAATCATTTAGTTTGCTTTTGTTGAATATCTTCTCTTTTCAACCACAAAAAGTGAATAATATTAATTTTTTTTCAGTTGGTTAATGACGGTTCAAGTGACTTAACGCGTCAATATAATATACCAAAAAAATACAAAAAAAAACGAAATAATAAAAATTATAAAAATATTTTAGATGCGCTCGCGTATCTTATTTTGGTTTGAATTAAAAAAAGTTTTTTTTAATATAAAAAAGAATTAACGGTCATCTTTAAAACAACAACAACTATAACTGTGATATTTTTTATTTACAAAACCGTAACATTAATAACTACAAAGTAATTTATAGATTTTTTAATAATTTTCTTTTTTCAATATTTCTTGTTTGTTTTGATTTGTGTATCTTGGGGTTTGTCTTAATGTCATTGGCAGAGAAGACAAAAATGCCAACATCCATTGTGTTTATGGCAAAAAAATATTGGAAAAAAGGCAAATAATAGCAAAAGTACAAAAACGGTAAAAAAAATAAAACTTTTTGAAAGAAAAAGTTAAAAATTTTGAGAAAAAACGAGTACATGCATTAAATTTGGTTTCATCAACTTTTTTTTTACCCTCCACAAATAAAACAAAAAAAAATTTTTTAAATTAAAAAAAATGTTGAGGTGAAATAATTTTTGGATGTAAAAAAAATTGTGTGGTGAAAAACTATTTTTGAGGTGAACAACTATTTTTGTGGTGAAAAAAAATTGTGTGGTCAAAACAATGTTGAGGTGAATTTCAAACATTACACATTGGTATAGAATTTGTGTGGAAAATTTAGAGGTGCCTTCATGTCTTCACTCATAATTTTTGAATCGATATTGCTCATTTTCAATACCAAACTTTTCGGGAGCAGTCTCTATTGCGTTTTTGGGCCGTGATTCATTTCAGCAGATAGATGGTCATCGCTAAATCTGCTTAAAATTGAATAAGAATCAAGAATGTATCGCACACCTAGTTCAAAAGTGACTCAACTCAAAACTTTTAATTTTTCAGAAATCGAAAAAAAAATTTTGCAACTTTATACCAATTGAAACAAAAAGATAGACAAAACTGTGTTTTAGCAACAGTTAACAACAACAAAATACACTGATATTTTTTTATAGATAAACAATTGTATTGTGCATAGATTAAGCATATAGACCCGAAAAATTAAAATTTCGAGTTGAGTCACTTTAGAACTAGGTGTGCGTTATGTGCTTTATGGGGTCTTAGACTCATATTTCGATGCGTACAAAACGCATATTCGATGCGTACAAAACGCATGACAAATTGATATGCCGTCATCAGATGTTGGAGCATAAAATGCTTTTTTCCTCGCAAAAAAAAGCATTTTATGCGAATATCTGAAAAACGCAGTTAAAAGTTCAAAAATCTTAAGAAAAAGTTGTTTTTAAGCCCAAAAGTTCAAAATAAAAAAATGGCAAAAAAATAAAAATCCAATTTGAGCAAAAATGGCAACAAAAAAGGAATATTCGCCTTCTCTACACGCAGAACAAATACACTTTTGAATATGTTTGCAGGCAATTATTTATATGTTTACAATGATTAAAATGTTTAAACCTACACAAAGATATATTTGCAATTTTAAAATTTTTAGATATGTTTGGGACATGCAAACGTACATATAATAAACATATATATATATTTGCAACCAAACATATATATGTTTGGAGGTAGACGGATTTCAGTTTTTTTTTTAAATATAAACATGTTGACAGGCAAACATAAATATATTTGCAATATTAGAAACATGGGAAACGGAAATGTTTTCCAAACAAAAGTATATTACCAGAATTTATATTTCCATCATCGCGTTTTTTCAGCGTGTGGTCATTGTGGATATTTAACAATTTAAACATAAATATTTATCAATTTGTGCTACAACTTCCAAAATTTACTCAACACAATTTGTGGGTATCTCGTGATTTCGATTGATAAATTTTATTTTATAACTGAAATATCGTTACCCCTAAAATACCGTTACCGAATTAAAGAAAATGGAGTTAAGCTTACCGATACCCGCATCGAATCGGTTACCCTCCATGCTGCAGATATAACTGCCTTCGCATTCTTTGGACACGATTCTCCCATTCCAGTTCACTGATTTGCCTTAGGTGGACCCATGTCTCAACCATGATTACGAATCGACGCAAAAACCTATCATTTTAGCCAGCTAACGCACCTTCAGCCGACGATCGTCCAATATCATTTTGTGGATTTTCTTAACCGTTTCTGGTGTGGATACCACTATTGGTCGTACGACCCCGTTTAAACTCTGTCACCCAATATTTTATATTCGTAAACAAAGAAGCTGATTCCCTCAGATTCCCTTTTAAATGAAATTATTGATTTACATAACGCTGTCCAATTTTCTTCATGTTTACAAATTAACTGAGATCGTCCAAAAAGAACTGAAATATTTAATTTTTTTGTCAAAACACTTGTTTTATGAAAAAATTAGACTTCCCAAAAGATTCAAAAACGGCTGCAAAATAAGAGGGAAATTATATTGTCTTTGTCAATATTTGTAAATACAGTAGGGTTAGGTAATAACAAACACCGGTTATATCTGGTCCCAACGCATTTACTAACTTATTTCTTACAAAATAACATCGTTTATAACGAACTAACTTTTAGGACTCATTTCAAAGCTCGGCGTTGTTTAAAATTTAGTTTAGAGCCATCAAAAATAAACGATCTCAGTGAATTTGTAAACATGCAAAAAATTGGTCACCATTATGCAAATCCATACTTTCATTTGAAAGGTCTCAGTCCAAATTTTTTATACAAATTCACTGAGATCGTTTATTTTCGATGAATCCAAAAACAACAAAAAATACTAAACATATGTTTTATAAGGTTGCAACTTTTCACCAAAGTAATTTTGTTCAATCTACTGACGCCATCTATACGACAGGTCAGCTAATTTTAGGGTCGCCCTCATTCCTTGGAGATGCAATGAAATTTTCTAATTATTATGCAAACTATGAATGTATCACATACTCCTATAACAAATACAAATTAAACAAGAATTTTTAAAAACTGAACTAAAGTTAGTATTTTTAAATAAATTTACTGCAAATTTACTGTTTTGATAGTAGTTTATTGAAATACTAAAATAACTGCTACAAACAACTGTTACAAAACTACAGTATTGTTTTCAGTTGTTTTTTTTAAATAAAATACCAATATAACTGCTACAAACGACTATTACAAAATACAGTATTTTTCTTTAGTTATTTTTTTTTTAATAACTGTCATAATAGTTGTTTTGTATTTTCTCATAGAAAAAGCAACTGAAATTGCGGATATAAACAACAACTACTGATTAAAACTCAAACAAGCGCATACTTTTTTGAGCGCATACTTAAAACACCGGTTAGTTTATTTTTCAAATAATCGTAAAAAAGTTAATAACTATAATTACTGTAACTTTAAACTACTAACTACTACCATTTACTACACATATAACAGACATCAAAAAACTAAAACTTTTTTTGAGTGTAGAATCTTTTAACATGTCTTAAGACCATAAGAAATGCTGTTTATTTTTTTTTTTTTTTTATTTTTTGAAAGGTAATATTCCATTAAATAGTTTTTATTGTTCAGTTTGAAATTTACAATAAAACTAAAATGGATTGAGTTCAATAAACTTAAGAAAATTGTTACATACGAAAAACATGTGAACCAATAAAAATGGTGATGATGATAAAACAAGTTTTAAATACAACAAGTTAATAAAAGAAAAATAAACAATTAATCACTAAAAAAAAAATTATAAAAAAAAAATAAAACGAAAAATTATAATCGTCCAAGTTGTGTATTACAAAACTATTTCAAAACGATTAAAATGTTAATTTTATATCATCATAATTTTAAAATAATGCTTTCATATAGATGTGAGAGTCAGAACAAATTCGCTGCACATAGAGTATTTCTTGGACGAGCTTTAATGAAATTTTTTCGCTAAAATAATGAAGTTTTCTTCACAATATAAATAAAAAGCGGCATAGGATTGTTACCGCTTTCAAAACGTGTTCTGATGATGAGAACCTAGAAAATTCCCTAAATATATCTATCAACACATTCCTAAAAGGGTCAAAGAATAAATTTGAAAACAAAAACTCTATAGATTATTTGTTAGGACAATATCCTAATAAAGAAATATAGAGTATGGCCTCGAACTTGAATAATTTTCATTTTCATTGCAAATTTCTTAAACTTTATGAAAAAACTTCATAGTTTTAATGAAACCATTTTTAATGAAACATTTTCATTCATCGTATAAAATTTTTAATAAATAGTGAATTTTATCGTTGATCTATAAGTTTATGTGTGAGATTTTATTTGTTCGGTTTTAGATCATGACAAATTTTTCTCTAAATTAACAGAAAAATTATAATTTTTTTATATGATAATTTATCTTGACTATTAGAAAAAAACACAGAAAAAGTTATTAGACACTAGCATGAATTTATTAGAAGATATTTACGATTAACACTAAATGGCACGAAGAATGTTGATGAAGACCGTAGTGGGTCAGAAAATGCATTCCATTCATGCTAGTGTCTAATAACTTTTTTGTATTTTTTTCTAATACAGTTGAACCTCGATTATCCGGGTTGTACTGGACTGGACTCAGCACGGATAATCGAAAACACGGTTAATAGAAGTTATTTATTTTTCCCGAATTTTAACTCCTTGTATGAAGGTGAAATGAAAAAAACAAGCCAATAAATATGTGTGCTGCACGGATAATAGAGATGAAGCACGGTTAATAGAGGAAAAAAATAATAGCACGGATGACGAAAGTAAACACGGTTAATAGAGGTATAAATCAAACCACCAGCATGTCGGTTAACAGATGTACCCGGTTAATAGAGGCCCGGATAATCGAGGTTCAACTGTAGTCGAAAGTAAATTATCATATAAAAAAATTATAATTTTTCTGTTAATTTAAAGAAAAATTTGTCATGATCTAAGACCGAACAAATAAAATCTCACATTTTTAATAAATAAAAATAAATTTTTCATTAAATTTTATGAAAAACTGCATTCACTTAATGCAAAGTTTCAATGGACGAATTCCAGTGACATTACATAGATCTAATGCAAAAATTCATTGATATGCAGATAATTCTTAGTGTGGTACTTGAAAAAAAAAATCAATTAAATCCCCCATAAATTATATTCACATCGTCTCGACCATGTTTTCTAATATAAATAAAAATTTTAATTTGATTTCTAAACATAAATTATTTAACAACAACACTTTTAAAAAAATTCAAAAAAAAAAACTTAATTATATATATTTTTTTTTTATCAACTTGGCAACAAAAAAATTGATAGAAATAATAGAGAAAAATATAAATTAGAGAAAACAAAAAATACAAAAGAAAAGTGAAATTAAAGCAATTGACTGACTGACGTCTACCACTACATTATTAGCAACAAAATAATATATGATATCTTTTGAAGAACTGTGAAAATATTTTAAATAAGGCGCTAACAAAAAATACAACAAAATAAATAAATAAATAAACTTTTTAAAAAAAAAAATGTGACAGTAAATCACGCGCTTTAACAATAATACAAAATTAAAACAATCCAGTTTTTGTTTAACTGTAAAAAGTTAAAAGAATTTGAATAAATTTATGGATTAGGTTGGACTCAAAATAAGAAACAAATAGTATTTTGAAGTATTAGTTAGTTTCAATTTTAATTACAGATTTTTTAATATAGTAACATACGGAAAAGCATACTCAATAAAACTTTAGATCTTTAAATCTACTGGAAATGGTAGTCCGTGTAAAAAAGATCTTATTTGACCAGATCTAATAATATCTGTTTTAACAGATCTAAACAGATATCATACCATATATGATCAGATCTAATTAGATCACTAAAATGGGGACAAATTTGAGATATAAGTAGAAGATCTGATCAAATTTGGTCAGATCTAATATTTTTAGATTTTGAGAGGTTTATTAATATTTAAAATTGTCTAGTTGCAAAACAAGTTTACTTTAATAAGTTTATTCAAAAGCTTGGTTTAAATAAATGGATAACAAAGACAAGGTGAAACAAATCCACATTTTTAAATGTTTCACTTTTTTAGAATTCGGCTGTGATTGTGTATTCATCTCAAATATTTGCATAGTCATTTGTTAAAGTGCTTAATCGATCGATCAACCGCCGTCTTCGTCTGTTCATTCACAAAATTAGCCGAACTGACATATAGATGACGGCAGCAGATTGATAAAAATTACTTTAGAGAAAAGTGGTAACCTTATAAAACATATGTTTTAAGTTTCAAGGCGCTACGTTGTTTATTATTGTTTTTGGAGCCATCAAAAATAAACGATCTCAATAAATTTGTAAACATGGAATATTAAAACCGAGCTATATTCTACTCTGGATGAGTCTGATCCTTCGTTTACGACTATAAAATATTATGTGGCAGAGTTTAAAAGAGGCCGTACGAGCTGCCAAAACGAACACCATAATGGTCGATCAATTGAGGTGTCCACATCAGAAACGGTTAAGAAAATCCACAAAATGGTATTGGATGAAGGTGCGTGCGCAGTTCAAAAAGTTATATACATCGCATATTGACCGAAAATTTGGAGATAGGAAAGCTGTGAGCAAGATGGGTGCCGCGTTTGCTCACAATAGAACAATATCAAAATAAATGAATTAACGTTCGAATTACTTCATCACGCACCTTATTCGCCAGATTTAGCTCCTTCGAACTACTTCCTATTTCAAAACTTGAATAAATGGATCGGTGGTAAAATATTTTTGCCAAGAATGAAGAGGTAGAGTCTGCGGTTGATGGATACTTTAAGGATCTAGACAGTGCTTACTATAAACAGGGTATCGAAGCTATTAAATATCGGTGGGAAAAGTGTATCGAGGAGATTATGTTGAGAAATAAAGAAAAGTTTTCTCAAATTTGTTGTGTTTTCCTTTTTAGGTCGGGTAATTTTGGGACCGCCCTCGTATGTTTTTATTTTACCTTCTTTCTAGTTTTCAAAAAAAGGGATTTTTACATATCAAGATCGATTAAACAATTAATGAACAAAAAATGAATGAGCATTTTTCAAAATTTTAAAAAGAAACAAAATAACAAACACAATAAAAATTAAAAAAAAAATTTTTAAGTTTAAAAAAATAATTTTTATGTACATTTTTATTTTGGTGCAGTGGAAATAGCTCAGATTTGCTACCAGATGTGGACTAAGGGATTCTAAAATCTTTTTAGATATTACCTACATATAGTTACTGCAAAGTGTAATATCAAATTACGATCTTAACCCAAAAACGCAATGAGAGTTACTCACAAAAAGAGTTGAAATTATTTTTCGTCGCTTGATTTGAATCTGGAATGTCGATTTATATATTTTAATATTTTATGATGTGAGCAAGATTATTCAAGTTCAAGATCATTTGTTATTTGTTTAACAAAAAACCGTGCAATGTTTATTTATGAATTAAAAAATTTCTTCATCCGCTAATTTATGATAAAAGACCAAAAAAATAAACTTTTGGTTTTAATTTTTTTTTTTTAAATTTAAAAGTAAAACATTATTTTAATATTTTTTTCAAATTAAAACAATATTTGTCATTCTCTGTTTGGTATTAAAAATGTTTTCTAAAGTATTTGTTAGTTGATTTTTTAACAGTTACAAATTTTGCAGTTATTTTTACTGTAATTTTCAGTTAATTTTACTTATAAAACTCTTTTAGTGTATAAATGTGTATTATTGTAAATTAACCAATGAATTCTCTCTTATTAATTTATAACCTTCATTTCCCTTTCCTCTCTATTACAAAATTCTCGTAATTAATTTACGCTTCTACAAAAATTTTTATAAATTTTTCTTAATCGGTTGAAAGAACCCCATGTTTATGTATTTATGTTTACAATGCGGTTTTAGAGTAAATTTTTATTTGTTTTAGTATTTTTTTTTTCTGTTGTTGATTCAGTTTAAGATACGGGAAAAATGATAATGACCGCAATTAGTTATTTTTAGAAACCCGATGGAAAAAGTTTCGATATAGGTCTATAAAATTATACATAATCATATTTATACTTCATTATTACATCATATCATAGCGGATCCGAAAAAGACATACATAACCTTATCTCATGACATCCCATGGGATAGTATCTGATATAATTTGATCCGAAAAAGGGTCTATCTAATATTGTATAATAATATTATTCAAAGTTTAGTATCGTCGTGATGGTTGTTAGACCCTAGCCACGGGATTGATTAATAAGAAGACAAAATGGAGCCAAATTGATAATTAATACGCTTTTTGTTAACCCTGTAACTGGCAAAGGATGTTTTGCAACGAAATTCGCACTATGTGCTCCACTCGAAAAACAAATAATAAGTTTTTCAACAAAATTGTTTATCGTTGCCTAATGTAGGCGATATGAGCCAAAATATTTTAGGGTGCATTTTGAAAACTAAAACATATAAAAGAGAAGTTATGAACAAAAATTATTTCTCTTACCAAGATATAACCACACTCCAAAAAATATTTTTTCTGTTCCTATATAAGAAGATATAACGATTTTCGAATTTTGGAAAAAGCTAAATTAGGCGAAAAAGTATCGAAACTTCAATTTATATTGTTCAAACTTCAACACTTTGCTATTAATACTTAATGTCTTCCTTCAGCTAAATTTGATAAAAATCCGTCTATTAGTTAAGATGATGTTCTTTAGAGGAATCCTGATAAAATCCTGTGAGTCGTTGGACCAAAGTAAGGAAAGTAAAGATAAAGCTTCAATATTACATATATTTTATTATAACGAGTTTTTAGTCAACTTAAACTGGTTTTTTAGATTTTTTAAAACTATATTTTTTTAAAAATAATTATTTTTGAAATTGTACGAAATTTTGATTTTGACTCTTTTTCCAAACCGTGGATGGCACACGAAAATTTTTTTTCCAAAATATTTAGCAAATTTAGTTTTCTATCGGAATATATTAATTTCTAAGTATAAAACGCGCATTTGACGCATTTGTGGTAAATTTATGAAGACTGCCCTGAGGCAGCTTTCTCCGTTAGAGGGTTAAAGCTCTGCCTATTCTGGAGGCTCTAGCTTTTCTAAAACTTCGGGATCTGATGAGATCTTTAGCCAGATCGAAAGACTAGTATCAACCTAGCTAATATGTTTGATATGCTTTATTTTTGTAAATATACAGAGGTTGAAAGCTCGTTATAAATTAACAATAAATTATTCCATTATAAGTTATTCCATTCTTACGGAATTAAAATTTATGGAAATTTGAAAAATGTACTAAATATAGTAGATTAAGCACAGAAAATTTCAAATATTTCTACAAAAAAATTTGTTATAGCTCTGTCTATTCTGGAGGCTCTAGCTAAGCATTTCTAAAACTTCGGGTTCTGATGAGATCTTTAGCCAGATCGAAATACAAGTATCAGCCTAGCTAATATGTTTGATTTGCTTTTTTTTATAAATATACGGAGTTTAAAAGCTCTTTATATATTAAAAATAACATAAAAATAATCTCGATGTATATAACAACAAAAACTAAAAATTTGATCAAGTTATATATAATTTGATCAAATTTTATTTAAGTTCATAATATTCTTTGAAAGTCCGCACTACTATTTTGTTTCACATTCCAAAAAATAATGAAAATTGAAATATAAATCCATGGACCGGAATAGTAGACGTTATTTCAATTTGACTAATATCACATATGCCATATACAATTATATGTAAAAGTGATAGAATTTTTTCTTGTTTCTACCATATAAGTTTAATATACATATCAAATATACATTATCAAAGTAGGCAAATTAGCTTTTTGCTTGAAATACATTGAATTTTGCTTCTTTCTGATAATTATATATAAAAGCAATATATTTTTTTGTTGTTAATATTTATCATATATTTTTATATATAAAAGTGATAACATTTTTCTTTTTAACACATGTATTTATATAGAATTTTATGTGTATCATATATACCTATATATAATTATACATCAAAGTATATATGATCTCATATTTAGCTATAGTATATATGAAGAGATATAAAATATCAATCAACTTATATGTAACGTAAGATTTAGTGATATATGATGATATATAGCGCGATATTAGAAATTTTCGTGAAACTAAGTATGATATGTAAATATGTATCGTTACATATGGTCACATATATAATTATATATAATTATTTCAAGCTATGTATGACTATATAAACTTTTTGTATGACTATATAAACTTTTTTCGTCGGGAATAAACAAAAAAAATATGTAACAAATTGTAATTAAAACACAGATTATACTACGTATTTCATACACGCAGAGAAACAATATGGTTGCAATATGATTGTGGCCACAAAACTATGCTTCCTATATCCATAAATGGTTGTTTCAATTAAATTATTATTGTATCAATCATATTTCACCAATAATATGTTTGATTTCATCATGTTCTAGTAAACATTACTCTTTTTTCAGTACTCATATTATTGTATTGTCTGCAATCATAATATGGAGTTTATTATTATATTCTTCTATCTAACTACAGACATATTATAGTTGCGCCAACTATAAGATGATCAGTCTGTTTTTTATGACAGTATTCGCTCTTTTAGTGTCATTCTTGTTTAAAATTTTGTGAAAAGAAGTTGTGAAAAACAGTCAGCCCCAACAAATTAAATAATATTAAACAAAAAGACATTAAAAATCCACAAACAACGTAGTTGTGGTAATTGTAATGGTGATTTGTTTTGTGGAAGAAGGAATAAGTTTATAGTCTCAACCCGGTCTACCCTGGAAGTCTAGGCAGCAGTTTTATTGTCGCGCACCCCTTAAATAAAGATATTGTTTATTATATGGACATACAAATTAAATATAAAGTGATATAAAAGTTATTAATTTTTTAATTGTTTGTACGAGTAATTATGCAAAAAAAAAATATTGTTAAAGAAAACAAATATAAAGAAATGTGAAAGGAAAATTTGAACAAATGACGAAATTTTTTGCCATGATCATAATCTGATAACTAGGAAAATAATATGGTTATAATGCATACAACCATTATAAATGTATTGTGAAATTGTATTCTGAACAATAGTTTTTTTTTGCATGCTTTATGCTGTAATCACATGTATATCTTGTATAGCTGACAGACTATTTCACAAAGCTTATTCTTCAGCGCACAGATAATAGCTTAAATTATTTTAAACCTATGTTTAATTAAATGTGTGAATTATTAAATAAATATACTATTAAAAAAACATGCATATATTTAAATCATTCTGTTGATTTAAAGATATGCATGTTTATTGTGTGAGAATACTGTAGGGCTCATATTATGATAATTCATAAATATTTCTAGAACCATAATATTGGGATCTATTTGGAACCATAATATGGTAATCTAATTATCATATTATGATAAGGAAACAGATAAGAGTTTGGTTGTCACAACCATAGTAACATGGTTGTCATAATCATAAATCCAAAAATGATGCTCTTCGAATATAGTTCCCTCAACCATGTTTTTTCTTTGCGTGTACTATTAAACGTAAAAGCATAAATAAAGTAATGGAAAAACGTATGTATACTATACAGTATTTGAAAGACTGAATTTGTTTTTAACTGAGTTCAGTAATTGCATTTATTTGTAATGGACATTCTTGATATCACAATTTGAAAGTCGACTGTATCTTTTATAGTCCCCGTAAATATTTTTTTAATCGTTTTAAATGTAAAGAAATTTTTCTTACCCAAACATATTTTAACCAGAGATAATCAAATTTCTAACTTCATCATGTAGCAGCGAAAGCCTCAATTAGGGTTGCCATAGAACCTTGATTTCGCTTCATCTACAAGAATTTTTTATGCTCGTCAAGAATCAAGAAAAAATATGTGTTGTCAAGATTTTTAAAGCCCAACCAAATAACACCTTAAAAATTATTTTTTACATATTTTTCAAAGTTGTCCTTAAACACACACAGGTAGAAATTGCCAACCGTACCAAAAAATGGCATTGGCAATGCTACTTTTGTAAATCCCACTGTGTTTAAAATTGCCAAAGGTGCAACTAATATTGCACTAGGAAAACACTATTTTGTTTGCAAAGCATGTGTTTTGCCAGTATTGTTTTTTTTTACCAATATTACAACCAATTAGAAGTATTTTTTAATATATTATTATATTTCACACATTTAAATATGATGTGCTGTAAGATTAAGAACAAAATAATTTAATTTGATCTATTTTAAAAGCACACAATTTTTTGAACTACCAACGTTATGCCAACGGATGCCACCGTTCGCTCAAACCAATAGTTGGGCACTATTATCAATGGGGTAGCAGGACAATACTGTCAAGATTGTTATTCCCACGTTCTGCCAAGTCAAAACCGACCATCGCCGACTATTTGCCAACACTGTACCGATTGTAATTTTCTGCCTGGGCAGTTTTGTAAAAAGCAAAAAACATTTCATTGAAACCGCACTATTGCAGGAAAGTTTTTCAATTTATTTCATGTTTTTCAATAAAATAAACTACCCAGAAGAAAATGAGACCGTTTTTAAACATACATGATCATAAGGGCTCTGAATTTCATGTAAATAAATGTCTTTTGTCGTTGGTTGGAGTACAATGTTAAACAAATATCTTTGCGAATCAACAAATTTGCAAGAAAATGGCATAGATTTATTAATGCATATTTTGCTGTAAATTCATATTTTAATGCATATTTTGGTATTTTTTTTTATTTTTGCATATTTTGCTATAAAATGCATATTTTTAAGAAAATTTTTTATGTTTACCAAAAATAACAGAAAAATTAAATTACTAATTTTAATTGTTTGTTTGTAATTTTTAATTTTTTAACCATTTTAAAAAACAAAAAATACAAAAATTGCGCACTTAATAATGAAAACGTTGAAAAAAATCAATAATAAATGCATATTTTTAAATTTTAAGAGCATATTTTACGATTTTAAATAAAAAAAAATTCCGAAAATTAATTATTCTTGAAAATGATTTTTATTATGAAACTTATTTTTATATGCAGAAAATTAATTTTATTTTAAGAAAATTCATTGTTAAAAAGAATAGAATTAAAATTAGGTTTATACTTTATAAACAGAGACAAATATGTATTTTTGCTTTTTTTTGTGGTTTTATGCATTTTTACTCATATTTGCTTTTTTTATATTTTAGCATTTTTTCTTTTTAAAATTTAGAAAACAAGTCTAAATGTTTAGCTAGCATTTTTTAGTAAACTAATTATACATATTTCGGAATTCAAAAAGTTTTTACAAACATATTTTTGTCTGCTTTAGACCTAATAATAACTTATCTAAATTAATCAAAGTTAAGATCTTAACTATAATTATAAATGCCAAATTTCTGTGGTTAAAGTTAAATTCTGGTTACTTTTACAAAATTTAATCGCCTTTAAATAATCTGTTAAACTTTTAATGTTCATCCATAATTAAGAAACAGTTGAAAATAGCCAAATTTCATAAGGCTATACAAATGAAATTCGAGCTAAATTTTTTGGCATTGTGTTTTTGGTTTGCTGCTAGTCGAGTTTTATTTCCCGCTGGTCTCGTTAGGGATACAATTTCTTGTTGCACAGTGTAATTAAAAACATTAGCGATTGCGCTATTTTTATAAAAGATTATTTTAAGATATTTAAATCTTGAAAATGTATGAAAAATAACGAGGATGTTGGACCAACAAAAAGGCAAGATATACAGTTGAAAAGGTTGAATAATGAATCGGAATATTCTAACTGATTATTTTTTGTAACATTTGTTTTAATACTTTATATAAAAAAAAATATACTTTTGGCAAAAAATAATTTAAATTGAAATGCAACGTGTTTTGAGTGTAAAGAGTTATTTTTTCAAAATCGAGATTTTTTTGGCGAATGTCAAGCATTTTGCAAATCTTAATCTGGCAACCCTACTCTCAACACCACAAATTTAATATTAAATTAATTTACTTGTAAACATTATTAAAATAAGTTCATATTTTAAGAAAGTATAAGGACAAATTCGCTGTTTTGCAAATCGAACCGTTTATTATTGAATAAAATTTATTAAAGAAATAATTTTTGCAAAGTTCTGGTTTTTATATCTAAAATATTTAAAAAAATATGTTGTAATTGTGGACTGACACCCAACCCAGCAAAACCACCCATTACCAAATCATGGGTAAAGTAATGTATCGCCATAGGGCTTCATGCATTACTTTACACGTTACTTCACTGATGAATTTTACAGGCGATGAACCTCAAAGTAACTCATTACCTTGTAGTGGGTAAAGTAACTGGTTACTTATATGGTTACATGGTGGGAAAAAGTAATGTGTCTATAAATAGATTTTTATAAAAAAAAATGCATAAACATTTTTTTTACAGATATTTTTTTTAATTAAATAAATAACTTTTTTTTATTAAATAAATAACTTGGTCATGCTGGGACTCGAACCTGGGGTCTCTGGTATTTAACAATTAGTTAGGCGAGAACTCTACCAACTGAGCTATCGATACATACAATATTTTATTGCTTAACATGTAGATGAGTTGTTTTGCTTCGTGTTTTCGTTCGTGATATCACAAATATACACCTTACCATTATGCTTACAAAAAATCACAAAGTAATGTGTCTATAAATAGATTTTCAAAAATATATATAAATAATTACTTTACGTTTATAATTCATGCATGATGAAATTGATGATCGGTAAGTCATTATTTTATGTTTTGAAGTAATGTAAAATGTAATGAGGTATCATTACAAGGTAATCCATGAGTGTTCAATTATCGGTAACTCATTACTTCTTGTTGGAAAATAATGATACTGGTAAGGAGTACACATTACAAGGTAATGCATTACTTTATCGCACAAAGTTGAAAATAAACAGTTGAACAAAGTTGAAAAAAGTACAAAATAAATTTCTTATCTTTTTTTCAACTTTTTTAAGCTCAAAAAATTTATAATATTTCTACATATACAGTCGAAAAGAATTTTTTGAAAAAACTTGCACAAAAACATTAATACACGGAGTGGTAAATCCTTCCACGACGTACATTGCGCCAAGCCCGTGTGATTTGTGGTATCAACAATACCACTAATTGTAAATTGTGCTACAAGATATACATTCCACCGAAAAGAGACCAGTCCCTAGATTGTAAATATTTTGAAAACTGCATTTTTAAAAGTGCTAAATAATGGCATAATGCGAAAAAAACGCGTTATGGGATAACAAATTTGTTATAAAACTTATCCGCGGTTGACATTCCGAAAATAAACAAAGATATGAAACTATTTATTATTTGCAATTTTTTTTATACATTTTTTACGAATTATAATTAATAATAATAATAACAATATTTTAGTACAAATTGGGTTCAAAACCCTTAAAATTTTCCCGCAAATTCGCGCGTTATCTTTTGCGGTTTTTGCAAACTTTTTAGCTAAATTAACTAAATACTTAAACAAATGTATATCCAGGCAAAGAGTCAAGTAAAAAAATAGAAAAGTTATTTTATATGGCGCCCCTATAAAGAATTCGCGATTTGTTAAAAAAAAAATTGTATGTCATCGTAACTTTTCAAGATGACCCCATTATCCTATTTTTAGTATAATGTGTAATTTACCTGCCATAAAAAATATTTGAAAAATCGCGAAATTTTGAATAAAATTTTAACCATAAATATTACTACCAGTGGACCCTGGTAATTTTAATTCAATAATGTATGTATGAAAAATTATGAAATTTAAAATTGCGAAAAATAGTTATAGTTTTATATATTTATTTATATACAGGATGTAATCCGCGGACGCGTTTATTAATTAATTTGTTACTCCATTGCAGTTTTTTAAATATTATGATTATATGTTTGTGATTCTTTGTTTTGCACCACAACTTGGTGGTTTTGTTGATACCACACATCATAAAGGGTGCTTTTTTTATAGAGGTATAGAACTTTGAAATTAAATAAAACAAAGATGAATTTTTTAAATTGACATTAAATTTACTTTATTCGAAAGATAATCTTCTGGCATTATAATTTAAATATGACTTCTGGCATATGACCGCCACGGCTGGCTCGGACGTATTCTAATCTGGAGGTCCAATTTTCGATGACTTTTTCCAACATTTGTGGCCGTATATTGGCAATAACGCGGCGAATGTAGTCCTCCAAGTGGTCAGATTCGGGCCTATCGGCGTAGATTAGCGACTTCACATATCCCCACAATTCACGGGTCCGAAACGTGAAACTATGCGGTTACCAAACGTTTCCTTCAATAAATCAATTGTGGCACGAGGTGTGTGACATGTTGCGCCGTCTTGTTGAAACCACAGCTCCTGCACATCATGGTTGTTCAATTGATGAACGGAGAAGTCAGTAATCATGGCTCTATAGCGGTCACCATTGACTGTTACTTTCTGACCAGCATCGTTTTTAAAGAAGTACGGACCAGTGATTACACCAGCCAATAAAGCACACCAAACAGTCAGTTGAGATACAACATACACTTGAAGATTATCATCGCTCCAAATACGGCAGTTTTGTTTATTGACGTATCCCTTTAGGCTCTATGAAATAAGGCCCCAATGAAATAACTCCCCAAACCAAAAATGAAATAACGCCCCATTTTTTGGGCTTTATTTCACTATGAAACAATGCCAAAAAAAAAAAAAAAAAAAAAAAAAAAAAAAAATTCCAACAAAATTATACAAAACTCCAAAATAAAATGAAATAACGCCGCAGTTTTGGGGCTTTATTTCATAATGAAGTAAAGCCTCATTTCGAAAATAAAATAAGGCCCCATTAAAAAAAAAACCAAATTATATTATATTACATTAAAATATTTTTTTATTCCTAATTAATACATAGTTTTTGTGTATATACCTTCTCAGCTGATTGCCGGCAGAACATAAGAAATATTAGTAAATGAAACCTGTAAATATGAACATTTAAAATATTTCACTAAAAAACAATTTGAAACAATATTCACTGGAAGATTATTCTTGTACCCTAAAAAAATATAGCAAACGAATTGATAGTTTTGATGTAGAAAAAAAAATGTTTTGAGTGTAAATCGGCTGAAAAAAACGCGCAATTTTTTTTCTACATCAAAACTATCAATTCGTTTGCTATATTTTTTTAGGGTACAAGAATAATCTTCCAGTGAATATTGTTTCAAATTGTTTAGGGTACAAAAATAAATCTATTTCATTTAAAGCCTTTAATTCTTTATATGTGCCTTCTTCATCTCCATATTTGTGTTCCACGTATTTCTTGGCAGCGACACATTTTCCATCAGGAAGCAAGTTAATTCTTGCTTTACAAGTGTCTTTTTCTTATTTCATTATGAAATAAAGTCCCAAACAATAAATAAAATAAAGCCCCAAAAATGAAATAAGACCCCAATATTTTGTATTAGAAATTTTTGGGGTCTTATTTCATTTTTGGTTTGGAGACTTATTTCATTGGGGCCTTATTTCATAGAGCCATCCATTTAACCAAAAGTGAGCTTCATCGCTAAACAAAATTGGCTTATGAACATTTCAAACAGAAACATGATTTTCAAAATAAATTTGCACAATTTGGAAGCGTTGTTCAGCCGTCAGTCTATTCATGTTGAAATGCCAACTTAAAGTTCTATACCTGCATAAAAAACACCCTTAACAAGTTTATTAACACCGAAATATTTCTTTCGATTTTACAGTTTTATTCGTGTTTTGTTTTTATATACATCGAGATTATTTTTTAATTTATAATCATCTTTCAACCTCCGTATATTTACAAAAAAAGAAGCAAATCAAACATATTAGCTAGGTTGATACTTGTATTTCGATCTGGCTAAAGATCTCATCGGAACCCGAAGTTTTAGAAAAGCTAAGCTAGAGCCTTTAGAATACGCAGAGCTTTAACATTTTTTTTGTAGAAATATTTTAAATTTTTTTTAGCTCTTTGTACTTTTTTCAACTTATTACTTTTAACTTGGTTATTTAACAATATATATTTTTTTTTTTTTGTTCTTTTTTATTAATGTTTTTTATAGTTGAAAATAAAAATACTTGTTTTGTGTTTTGTACAGTTGAAAAAACAATTTTAAATTTCAAATATATTTAAAAAATAAAACGTTTTCCGGTCTGTGGTTGTGGATTTCGATTTTATTCATTATATTACTTTCATATTTAACCCCAAAATACGTATTTTAGTTTATTTTTTTTTTTCAAGTTTTTGATTTAAAATTTGTATGGAATTTGACTGTCAAAATAAATACGTATTTTGTATGCTTCAGTGTGAATGTAGTTTTAAATCAGTGTGAATGTAGTTTTTAAAGTACAGAAAAATGAATTAAAGAATTTTTTATTTTAGTTTAATCATCAAAAAAGGAATTCTTTTCAATCTCTGAATATTTAGTAAAATGCTTTCAAAAAGTTTTTGTTTTGTATCCTAAACATGTGTTGACACAATTTTGTTGTTTTTGTTTTTTTTTTTCGATAAGAAGACAAATTGTTAAAAGTTAATAAAAGATAAAAAAGTTAATATAAAATTAAATAATTATGCAGTTAGTCATCCATCGTTAATTAAGTGATTTTCTATGAATTCTACTTTTTTTTTTTGTACATTTTACTTTGAAATTTCGAAAGACAAGTTAGTTCACTTTACTTGATTCACTTTGTTACTAACGTGTTAGATTGGAAGTGTGCCAGAGCTTTGACGGAATATCCTCTTTAAATTCTTTCATTGAAATGAACTTTTTTAAATTCATGGAGTTATAAAACTGTTGGTCATTATTGTCCGTCCACGGCTCCAATACCACAACGGGATAACTGGTTTTACTCAAAATGATTTTATATATGCCAAGTAGTTTGGTATTGAAAATTAACAAAATCCGTCGAGCGTTTCAGAAAAAGTGAAAAGACCTTTAAAAACTTTACATATCTAAAAATTGTATTAAAGCATGTGTGTTTAAATTGGACAGGGTATTAAAAGCGTCAGTAATTATTTTGTTTAATGTAGCGGAAATTATTTGAATACAGTCGAACCCTAATATGCGCCCTTTTTTTAAGTTGGCCGGAAAAGCAAAAAGTTATTCTGAGGACAGAATAACTTTTTCTATATTAATTTTGTTAGCCTAACCCTTTCACTACCTACTTTTTGTTTGTGAATATATTTTAATTTTGACTTCAGATTCTTGTTAGAGGTCCTCAAATTAGAAAGAAAAATGTTAAAATGTTTACCCCCTCCTAAACACAACAAAAAAAATACGCATGAAAATCGAATTTTTTAAACTTCTCTGTCATTTTTACCACTAAAACATTCGATTAACCAAAAATGCTTTATCTGGTTTTGTTCTGGTCATTAACCGAAGATACGTGCCAAATTTCGTTATTCTAGCTTTCTTAGTTTAGCAGATACTGCAAACGCCCCTTTTTTTGGAAATAAGGCAGATTCAAAAAATAGGACTTTGTTAACAAAATTCTCTACTGTATTGCCCTGACAAACAGCTTATTAATATAATAATTTTTTGTTCAATGACCAAAATCCTAATGAACATATTTAGACCAAAATTTAAAGCTTTACTCCATTCTAAAATTTGTTTGTTTTTTTTCCAAAACGTGTACACTGTAGTGCACAATGGTCGTGAAAGGGTTAACACCTGGTATCTTAAGTCAAAATAACTAAAGTTTAGAGTTACTTTTCGAAAAGTTACTCACCCTAAACCGTATTTTTTCTTAGAGTTTTTTTATAAAACTTTTTAAAAGCAATATTTTATAGAAATTATTTTCTAACAATTTTTGTTTTTAATTTGAAAGGTGGTCATGAGAAGTTTACGAACCATTTTTTTTATACAAATATTAGGGTTCTACTGTACTTAGAATTCTATTTTAGTTTTGTTTTTATACTCTTTGTCTATGCAAAACAAAAATCGTTTGGCTTGAACATTTACTTTATTATTATGTATGTATTTAGTTAAATTTCCAAACAAGTGAAATTAAGTTTAGCTATGAATCAATCATGACCTTTTTTTGAGGGGAGGGGTGATTTTTTTATCGCATATGCAAACTATTTTCAATGTATTTGTTTATATTAGTCAGAATTTCAAAAAATATTTGAAATTTAACACGTATTTTTTGCGAATGTTGAAATATTTAAAATATTACGGAAACTAGTTTAAAAATGGCTTAAACCAGATACCGAAAATAACAGTTTTTTTTTTAAATTTTTTTTAACAGAAAAAGCATTTATAGGCAAATGTCGGAGAACTGATTCAAGAATACCATATTGATAATTGTGCTCTCCTTTTTAAAATTTGGATTTTAATTTTTTCCAGCAAAAATAAAAGTTATTTTTTTACTTTTATTTTTATTTTTTCGAGCAAAAATAAAAATTATTTTTTGAGCAAAAATAAAAATTTATTTTTTACTTTTATTTTTTTTTTTTAGCAAAAATAAAAATTTATTTTTACTTTTATTTTTTTTTTTTTGAGCAAAAATAAAAATTATTTTTTGACTAATTTTTTACGTTTAAATTTTAAAAAATTAAAACCAAAACTTTATTTTTCGATCTTTTATCATAAACTATGATGTAAGCAAGATTATTCAAGATCATTTGTTTTTTGTTAAACCTAAAACCGTGCAATGTTTATTTATTAATTAAAAATTTTCTTCATCCGCTGATATAAAGCGATCTTTTTCTACTGCTTTAAATTAGCGGATGAAGAAATTTTTTAATTTATAAATAAACATTGCACGGTTTTTTGTTTAACAAAAAAAAAAAAACAAATGATCTTGAACTTGAATAATCTTGCTCACTTCATTAGTTTTTGACTTTTACTTTTTCGAGCAAAAATAAAAGTTAAAATATTTTTTTTTTTTTTTTTATTTTATTAATTAATAACCGAGCACTAGCTACTATGGCCTTCGGCGCGTTGTAGCGAAAACAGACCAGTGCCTCTGGTGGGAATCGAACCCACGACCCCCGCACTGATAAGCCAGCACGCTACCAACTAGCCTACCGGGGCGCACAAAAGTTAAAATATAATTTCTATTTTTGCTCAAAAAAAACTAAAAGTCAAAAAATAACTTTTTTTTTCGTTAGACCAACACTCAGGGGATGCCCCCTATAATGCAATGCATTGTGTTGATATCAGGAAATTAGGTTATGGGGAGGAGGAAAGAGGGAGTAGTGTTTGTGAATATTTGATTTGAATTTCGCTACATTGTAAGTGACAGGGAAGACCTCCGCGGGGAGTTTATTCCACATACGGCTAGTACGGCTGATGAACGAATTTTCCCTGTAATGCGTTGTGCGGTTCACTGGACAATCAACTACAAACGGATGAGCTCTGCTATTTTCAATTAAATTGATTTGTTGAAAAATTTAAAATCTGTCAATTAAAAATTCATTGAATCAGTTTAATATTTTCTCAATTTTGGAACTTGCTTGACATTTTTTTATACTATCGCTCAAAACATATTGTTGTTGTTTTTTGTAATATTTATGCATGCAGTTATTTTTTATAAATGTTTATGCATTAGTAATAAATACACATATTTTCCTAGATTCAATGAAGAATTTTATTATATTCAACAAATTTTCTTAATATTAAGAAATTTTTCCCAAACTTTTTTAATAAAATTTCATAGTTGCATTAAAAAAAAATTCATTCGATTTCATAAATTATATCTTCATAAATTTAACGAAAATTTTCGTTAGAGCTATGAAATTATTTCAAAGACTTAATTTTTTTTTTATTTTTTTATAAAATTTCTTAATTTTGGGAATTTTCATACATTTCAAACTTTAGTTTTAAGATTTAATTCTCAAGTGTTCAATATATTTTATAAAGTGCTTTATTTTTTCAATGTGACCTTTTATTAATTTTGGACTTCTGGTAAATTGTTTAAAAAATCATAAGAAGGGTTTCATTGGCTTAGTTGCAATATATTTTCCAAGACATTCAAGAAGAGTTTTATTAATTCAAAGAACTTCTTAATATTAAAAAAAATTTTGAAACTGTTTCATAAATTCTATAATCGCTTAATTTTCGGAATGTTTCAATAGTTTTTTTTGAAGATTACCATTAATTCTACAAACATTTCATAAGCATTGACTTTAATGACAAGACATTCATGAAGAGTTTTTTTAGTCCAAAGAACTTCTTAATATTAAAAAAAATTATGAAACTGTTTCATAAATGCTATAATCGCTTCATTTTCAGAATGTTTCAATAGTTTTTTTGAAGATTACCATTAATTCTAGAAACATTTCATAAACATTGACTTTAATGAATCCTGTTTCATAGATTCTATGAAAAGTTTCAATGGACGAGTTCCAGTGACAATAATCTTCATTAAAGCTATGAAGAAATTCATTATTAAAGTGAAGATTATTCTCTCAGTGTATTTTAAATTAATTTTAATTAGATTTTATTAATTCTTATTAGGTTTATTGCTTTATTAAGTTAAATAATTAAATTTCAGTGGCTTAAATCAGAATATTAAAAGAAGGTCAAAATTTATATCGTGACCCTAAAAAAAATTAAATCTGGTCGGATGTGTGGCCTAGGCTACTTTTATAAATGTAATATTTGGTAATTTTTTTGATGGAGTATTTTTCAAATACAATTTTTACCTATAATAATACGCAAATTTAAAACGTATATTATAGAGAATAAAGTTCAATATATCTACCATCAGAATAAAAATGCTCAAGCTGTTTGGATGTGTTGTGTACATAATTTCAAAAATGGTTAAAAGAGCAATTTTTCGCGGTTTCTATCGCGGTTTTCTCAAAATTGAGAGGAATTAATACTTCCCAAATATTCTCAATGTGGTTTTGATCCGGAGATCATATTTGGAAAGTATTGACCCGTCGAGTTTACAAAGAACACCGCCAATATAAAAGCGTTTTTCGTTTAAAAGAAGCAGTTATTGTTGCGTGGAGATCTATAACGAAAGAACTTCCAATAAATCTGGTATTTTCCAAAACTCTTATATTGTTTGATGATAGTCATTCCGTCGTCGGACGACTTACACACAGAAAACAATTTAGATATTTGCCAACTGAAATTCGGTTACTACTACTCAAATTCGGTTATTACGAATTTAAGACAGTTCGGACAACTTTTTATTAGTTTTCACAATAAAGTTCGGTTAATTCCACAGAATGTACTCTGGTGCTTGGAAATGACAAATGCAAATTTGCGAAAAATATGACAAATAAATGAGAAAACTGGGCCGAGATATTTAGGATCAATGGTCGGTACTCTTGCTTTATTTTTCGAGTTGAGCAGTATTATCGTTATATTTAAATCTAAAAATCGATTAATCAATTAAACCGTCGATTTCTTAGTTTTTACTACATTTTAAAATTTTTGCACAGTTTATCATCCTATTTCGCAATCGATGAAAGCGTGTTTAAGCATAAGCCAAAAGAAAAATCTGAACAATTTTATCTCAAAGAGCAAGTTTGCGATAACTTTGACTCTCTCATGTTCACTATAGCGAACAAATTTTGCTTTAGGTTTAAGGCCCTAACCGTAATAAAAATTCTGAAAACTTAAATTTGCTCGCGGTCATTTAATAAACGCATTCATAAAATACCAAAATGTTACTCTTTTGCCGCTTTTTTAAATGGTATTGACACGCAGAAAAAGATATATTACGCTGAGTTTGACAAATATTTTCGCAAAAAAATTAGCAAAATGTGGGATTTAAAACTCAAATATATAGTATAAAGCTACTTTTTTGATATCTTCTTAAGTGGGTTTAATCTCGATCAGATTTAAGTTATTTACCAGAAACTGGAAATTTGTGGCAAATGTTTCATTTTGACTAAATGTAAAATGTTAATATTGACTATTCTAACCAGAAATTAAAATTTTTGTCAAAATCAATATGACATCATCGTGTAATTTGGCATTTCTTAAACTAGAATTGAAAAACAGTAGGCTCAGTTAAATTTTTATTTAATTTTGTTTTGAGATTATCTTCACAGATCAATAACATAAGTTTAATTGACATACCAAAAACTAAGACCTAATTCCCAGTAAAAATTTTTCGTGTTTTGAGAAGCAGGATAAAACAAATGCGCTGATGTTAGTGCTTACTGTTACATAATATTAAGAAGCAGCAAAGGAAACGAATAATTTTCGTATAAAAATAAACGAAAAAAAACTTTGAGCTTACTGTTTTCCCTAACAAGGATGCAAATTGTAAGCAGCTTACCCTAATCCCTTATAAGGATGCAGGTTGCAATGCAGAAAGTTTCATATCCTGGATTATAAACGATCTGTTCCAATTTTCCCGAGAGATTTCCGATTGTGTTTGGTGTTTTCGAGCTTGAAATAAAAAATAATTAGGCATTTAACTGTTTCCGAAGAGCTAGCACGTATTATTACTTTTAATCGTAATAATGTAGACATGAAATATGATTTTAATAAAACTCATGAAATCACTGCTTTTTATAAGCGCTAAAATCCGCGCTTATTTTACCCAAAAGTAATGCTTCCAAGTGGGTATTCGCCATATAAAAATCATGGCATATGTAAGCAGGTTTGTAAGGGATTCTGTTTGGCTTACTCCCTTACAAACGTGCTTGCATGTAAGCTGCGTTTTTTACTGGGAAAATCATACATTTTCTAGGACTTCCACTCGTTATTTCTTAATCTCTATAAGTACTTACAAACTAACTTATTTCGTATAAATAGCATTCATAACATTTTCATGCTTTTTTTTATATAATTTTCTTTTGCTAAATCTTAGAGTAGTCTCAATATCTATTTTTCCAAAAAAAAAAAAAAAACTCCCTTAAAACACAAATCAAAACAAAAGTTAAACTGTTTAAAAGAATATCATACCAATAGAGGATTTTTCTTCATTTTTTCCATTTATTACAGAAGTGGAATTCTACACAAAACAACCGGGAACATTTAATTTCTGTTTGGTGGCACCACAGCATAATAAAGCATATATAACAGCAAACAACAACAACAATAAGGATACAACAACCATCAACAACAACAACTTTTCCAACAACAGGATACAGGATATTTTACAAGAGATAGCAGTAGATGAAACAGATTTAACAACTGCCGACTTATCAACCAGTAAAGCTTTTTATAGATCTTTTAAAGAAGAGGAGCAACAGCATCCGCAGCAACAGATACAAGATTGTAATAAATTGAAAAATTCCCAATCAATATATGATTTTAAAGTTATAGACCAACAACCCAAAAAGCTCTTTTTTCATTACACAGAAGAAGAAGAAGAGGAGGAAAAACAAGTAGAAATAGAAGAAGAAAAGGTTTTCAACCGTCCTAAAGGTTTAACAGCACCACCACGATTAGAGGGTAATTTTAGAGGATCCCTTAATGATTTATTGTTAATTTCAAGACGTACCGAATATTTACCAACGAATTTAGCAACATCTAGAGCTACCACACAAACTCCATCGTTGTTAACACTCTCCTCACCCGATAAATCAATTACATCACCTTCTGATCGTTCAGAATTTTCCTTAAATTCAACTATGACAACTCCAGCAGCCACTAATAATACTGTAGCCGGTGGTCCTGCCGCCAGCGAGAAACTTCCTTGGCCCAATTCCAAAGATGATTATGAGCTACGCGATGTTATTGGTGTCGGTGCCACTGCCGTAGTACATGCCGCTCTCTGTTTGCCACGCAATGAAAAATGTGCCATTAAACGTATTAATTTGGAAAAATGGAATACTTCTATGGACGAGTTGTTGAAGGAGATTCAAGCTATGTCCTCCTGTAATCATGAGAATGTTGTAACCTATCACACCTCTTTTGTGGTTAGGGAAGAGTTATGGTTGGTATTACGTCTTCTCGAAGGTGGTTCCTTGCTGGATATCCTTAAGCATAAAATGCGTACTACACAGTGTAAACATGGTGTCTTTGATGAGGCCACCATTGCCACAGTCCTAAAAGAGGTATTAAAAGGTTTGGAATATTTCCATTCCAATGGCCAGATACATCGTGACATTAAAGCGGGTAATATATTGATTGGTGATGATGGCACTATACAAATTGCCGATTTTGGTGTTAGTGCTTGGTTAGCTACCGGCAGAGATCTCTCTAGGCAAAAGGTACGTCATACCTTTGTGGGTACACCCTGTTGGATGGCACCCGAGGTAATGGAACAAGATCATGGTTATGATTTCAAGGCCGATATCTGGTCATTTGGTATAACGGCAATTGAAATGGCTACGGGTACAGCACCCTACCACAAGTATCCACCCATGAAGGTATTAATGTTAACTCTACAAAATGATCCACCCACCTTGGATACCGGAGCTGATGAAAAGGATCAGTATAAGGCCTATGGTAAAACATTCCGTAAAATGATAGTGGAATGTCTGCAAAAGGAGCCCTCAAAACGACCCACTGCTAGTGAATTGCTAAAACATGCCTTCTTCAAAAAGGCCAAAGATCGTAAATATCTTACCCAGACGTTGTTGGCCTCAGGACCCTCAATGGAGACTCGAGTTCATAAGGCAGCTAAAAGGCAACCAGGAGCTTCGGGACGTTTACATCGTACCGTTACCGGTGAATGGGTATGGTCGAGTGAAGAAGAAGATAATGGTGGTAAACATCATTCATCTGATTCGGAATCGGATGATAGACCCATTAATCGTTTAGAAAGAGCTGATTCGTCGGATAGTGATCGTGAAGAGCAATCAGAATATTCGGAAGCCACTGCCACAGCTAATGCAACGCAACAACAACAACAACAGCATCAGCAGCAACAAAAACAAGCTCTGCAGCAACCGACGCCACAACAACAACCACCTGCCGCCGCCGCCGTAACAACACCATCACCTATAGCACAGGTTACTGAGGCTTTAGCCCAAATGCCTTTGCCCACAATATTAGCCGAGCCGGGTGCTGCTGATGCTCCTCCCGTTAATTTAGTGCTACGCATGCGCAATCAACGTCGTGAATTACACGATATACGCTTTGAATTTGCCGTTGGCAAAGATTCCGCCGAAGGTATAGCTGCTGAATTGGTTGATGCCGGTCTTGTCGATCCTTTGGACACTAATCCGATGGCCATCAATTTACATCATTTAATCGAACAAAGAGCTGCTTTAAAAACTGTTACGTTCCAATTAAATTCTGGGGTACAACCGGGTGAAGTACCCGATGATCGCTCGCTGGTCGGGTATGCTCAAATATCAATAACAGATTAAATAGGCGTAGTAGTGTAGTTATACAACAATAAGTTATAAATGCAAGATGTATGAGTTGATGATGATGATAATGATAATGATAATAATATTAATGATGATGATGATGAGAAGAATGATAAATTTAATTTATTAATAGTATAAAAAAACTCTTAAACAAGCTTAGAAAATAATAAAAAAAAATCCTAAAAACTAAGGAAAAAAACACTACATTTGGTCATTTATTTGTTTTATTCTTTTAAGTGGACAGGAAAATATTTATTCAGCCTTACCAAGAAAAAAAGGAACTAATTAATTTTTGCTGCTTACTTAATTTTTGAAAATGGAAAACAATAACTTTTAAATTAGCTGTCGGATATCAATATAATATTGCTAATAAAAGAGCAACGCAAAATAGTATGCGATTGTTTCTCGCTTCAATGTAAATGTTGTGTAAAGTATTTTTGAGAGTGTAGTTAAATTACGACGCAAGCAGTAACCGGCCAAACTCGAAATTGATTAACAAATTACGATTTAAATGTCCACAAGAAGAGGCGAAATAAAATTAATTTTTTCTTTT
Organism: Delia radicum; assembly: GCA_021234595.1. Lineage (NCBI taxonomy): Eukaryota > Metazoa > Arthropoda > Insecta > Diptera > Anthomyiidae > Delia > Delia radicum. The sequence goes on along the minus strand of CM037851.1, from coordinate 168,728,514 downwards.
AGTTGCAAGGCCGATTAATTCTTTTTTTTTTTTTTTTTTGTTATTTAAGGGAAAGTCAAAATTTTGTATCTGGCTTAGTTTTAGAGATATAAATTTATCATATTTTATTAGAAAGCAAATGTTTTAAACGGGACAACGTTATGTCGGCCGTAGTTTTTTAAGACCATCTCGATTTTTCCAAATTTATCATGTACATTTATAAATTAAAGCTTTTAAAATTGAAAAGATATCGATAGTCATAAGATGAAACCTCGCCACTGATGATTAAATTTCCACTTGAGATAAGCTGCCAAACTACTTTTTCAACATTCTGAAGTAATTTGTCATTTTTATCTCAAGTGGGAACACCTTCAGACAGTATTTATTGTATAAATATAACAAGTTTACGGGATTAACCTTCATAGCTTAATTTTTAAAGAATTAAAAAGCGAAGATTTTTCAAGTGGGAACACCTTCAGACAGTATTTATTGTATAAATATAACAAGTCCTTTCCAAAGGATAAAGGATCTGAAAATGAACAAGTAAAAAAAACAATTAAAACCGGTTGTACCGTTTTTTTGGTTACATATTTAAATGGAACACCCAACAGATATTTGTTTGGTAAGTAATTATTTTAAATAACTTGTCAAAACATTGGTAAAACAACACTTAAAAGTTTTTGAGCAGCTCGGATATCTGGTCGTTAGTCAAATATAAGAAATGATTTTTTACTAAAAACTAAGAAAAATTCAATAAAAATAAGCAAAATAAGTCAAAATATGCAATAAAAATATGCATTTAATGTAAAACAAGTAAAAATATACAATGAAAATATGCATTTAAATCGAAATATACGAGGGCGGATCAATAAGTCCGTGACTTTTTGAATGAAACAGTTTTTTTTTGCAAAAAAAAAAAATATTTTCCAACATAATAAGTGGCTTCATGATTAGTTAATAAAAATAAAATAAAATAAAAAAATAAATAAAAATAGTCTCCTTTTAGCTCAATACACTTAGTCCAACGTTTCTCCAATTTTTTATCCCTTCCAAAATATAGAATTTTCCCTTTTGAAGGTAATCGATGTGGATTATCCCGCGTGCATTCCAAAGAACTGTTGCCATCACCTTATTGGCCACGATTACGTTTATAGTCAATTGACGGCAAACGCGGCACCCATCTTGCAGACAGCTTTCTTAAACCCAACTGATCATTTAAAATCGAAACCACACTGCCATAAGAAATGCCTATGGCATCAACAATCTCACGCACTTTTACTCTTCGATCGTGTGTATTGACATCAATTGACCGTCCAGAACGTTCAACGTCATTTGTACTTGTGCGATACAACGAAAGTCAGTAAACCACTTTTTTAACATTGAAATCGATGGTATTTATCAAGCTTTTCCTTGGTTTGATTGAATGAGCACTCGAAATTCACTTTTTTTTTAATTTTTAAAAAAATCCACGAGGTTGTATGTTTTGAACAGCGTAAAACGTAAATATTTAAAGTGATATTTTATGTAAATATAGCTTTACAAAAGTATGTTTAATAAATAATAAAGTCAGATAAAGAATAAAGGGTAATTTTTTATTGATTTTGATTTTCTTTTTCGCAACACTGTTTTTGGCAGCTTAGCTGTTTTCGTGCAACATGTTCAGTTTGGTCTATAGACATGTTCAGTTTGGTCTATAATTTAACCATGAATCGACTTACAAACGAACAACGCTTGCAAATTATTGAATTTTATTATCAAAATTCATGCTCGGTGAAGAAAGTGCATCGTGTACTTCTTCCAATTTATGGTCAGTTAGGGAGACTAAATCGGAATCTTGTGACTATTCGGAATCTTGTGATTAAATTTTGCACCAAATGTACATTATTGGACATTAAAACACCAACACGCATGCATAGAGTGCGGACAGAGAAAAATGTCGCAGCTGTATAAGCCAGCATTGGCCGTGAATTATCGATTCGGCGCCGTTCGCAGCAATTAGGCCTTTGTTAATCCAATACAGCTGGTGCAAGAATTTAAGCCACACGATCTGACACAACGGCTAACTTTTGGAGAATGATACACTGTTCTATCGGAAAATTGTGTTCAGCGACGAAGCTCACTTCTGGTTGAATGGATACGTGAAAAAGCAAAATTTCCATATTTGGTGTGAAGAGCAGGAACTGCCAATGCATCCCGAAAAATGCACTGTTTGGTGTGGATTATGGGCCTGTGGCATCATTGGGCGATACTCTTTCAAGGAGGACGGAGGCAGGAACGTTACTGTAAATGGCGAGCGCTACCGTGCGCTGACTTCAAATTTTTTTTTTGCCCAAAATGGAAGAGCTGGACTTAAGTGACATGTGGTTTCAACAAGACGGTGCCTCATGCCACACAGCAAGCGAAACAATGGCCTAATTGAAAGGCTCGTTCGGTGAACAGTTTATTTTACGTTTGGGTCTGGTCAATTGGCCGCCTAGATCGTGCGATTTAACGCCTTTAGACTATTTTTTGTGGGGCTATGTTAAGGCTCATGTCTATAGGGACAAGCCCGCAATGGTTGACGTAAGCCAATATTGAAGAATTTATTCGTGAGATACCGGCCGATTTGTTGGAGAGAGTATGCCAAAAAAGGACCCAGCGTATGAACCATTTGAGCCGTAGCCGCGGTCAAAATTTACATGAAATCATCTTTAAACATTGAATTATATAGATCGCTCTATCGACTTAAATAACATTTTCATACATTTCTTTAAATTTTATGTGTTTTTTATTAAATCAAATCCGAAAGCTCTTCAAAAATCACACTTTATTCACAAACAAGTTGTTGGTTTTTACTAGTGAATTTTTAACAGTTAAAAATAACTGCACATTGCAGTTTATTTAAATGCATAAAGATATTAATTGTAATAGCAATAAAGTTAATATAAATTAATATAAAACAATAAAAATAATTTAATAATATTATAAAATAAAAAAAAAATTAAAATTTTAATATAAAATAAAATAAAAATAAAGTAAATAAAAATGTAAATACAAAATGTTTTAAAATATTTTAGAGAAAAGTTAACAAATAATAATTTGCAGTAATCAAATATAATTTTTTTGAATTGCGTTGCGCTGCTGACTACCTGTAAGTGATGGGGAAGATGATTCCAAATACTAATGGTATAAATAAAAAAATGTTGATCCGAAAAATGAGTATTGTGTGATATATGAATAATGCGATATCCACTTTCTGATCTGAATGGTATAATTTTATCATATATATTAGAGCACCCATAAAGTATATGGGATGTGCATAATTGTTGTTTTTATCGCTCCCCGCACATTTTCAGTTAAGACGAGAGTAAAAAAAGAATTTTAGACAAAAAGTGTAGTTTTAAGTTTTAAACAGGCCAAGCAGTTTGAACTTTTGACCTCAAAAATAACTCCTAAAATAAAATTTTTACGGGATTAACCTTCATAGCTTAATTTTTAAAGAATTAAAAAGCGAAGATTTTTCTTTAACATTGTTTTGACCTAAGTCTTACCGGTCGTAGTGTTATGCGTGGTTAAAGTTAAAATGTAAGTAAGAACTTTTCTTCATAAAATTCTCGTAAATATTCGAATGGGGGAAAACTTGAACTCTTTGCATAGTTTAACAGGGTGTTTAATGTAGTTTTACAAAAAAATAATTTTGGATAAAATATATCGACCATTCCATGAGAAAACACAAATCCTACTATGAAGCAACATTTTTTTTTTTAATTTCAACTTATTTGCTTTCAAAATTATTTTTTTTGGCTTTAGTACTCTTTGCCTTAGTACTATAAATTTAATGTATTAATATAACAAGTTATATAAAATAAAAATTAAATATGATATAAGTTTTACAAAAATTGAATACAATGTTTTAATATTTATTTTAATCTAATTTAAAAAAATTATATCGGAACTACCTCTATAAAAATAAAAATAATATGGCAAGCATATATTGCATAGTGTCAATTATATTGTTTTTTTCTTTTTAACAATATAAAAAAATTAAATTAAATTGATTGCTAAAATAATATTGAATATTATTCCGTGAAAATATTTGTAAAATATGGATAGAAATGCTTTATTGAAACATTCCAATTTAGTTGGTAAGTTTTTAAGATTATTTGAGTTTCTGAAGGTCTCCAAAATGTTTTATTTTTTGTAGGAAAAAAAATAAGCGGGTTTAGTGGAAATAAAAAACAATTATTATTATCAAATTAAATATTTAAAAAAATCCAAAGACCCAAAATAATTATTATCATGTTTGAGAAATACTTTAAAATTAATTAATGGGAGAATTTTATTGATGTTAATGGTTTAGTTTATTATTTATGCTTTAGTTTAGTATATTGCTGTATTATTTATAAATTGTATTAACTATTAAAATATGAAATCAACTAATTAATGTAAAACAATAAAACTTATACTGAATTTAATTTTAAACATTTTTTTTTTTGTAATTTAAGTGTTCTTAAAGGAAGCCGTTATTTATTTTCTGATTTTATAATAAATTAGTTTTAAAGAAGTAGTATTAAATGCATTAAATTTATAAAAAATTATCAATTAAGTTAAAATCGTAAAAAAAAATTTTGCTTCAAAGTAGGATTTGGGTTGATTTCATGGAATGGTCGACATATTTTTCCAAAATTATTTTTTAGTAAAACAACATTAAACAAAAATTATGCAAAGACCTGAAGTTTTTCCCCATTCGAATATTTACGAGCATTTCTTAAAAAAAAGGTCTTACTCAAATTTTAACTTTAACCACGCATACCCCACGATCTGTCATTTTTCGGTCAAAACAATGTGAGGGAAAAATCTTCGCATTTTCATTCTTTAACAATTTTGTTATGAAGGTTAATCTCGTAAAAATTGTACTTTAAGAGTTACAAGCATATTTATCTATTAAGCTTTTTCACCCCTTTTTGAGGTCAAAAGTTCAAACTGCATCGCCTGTTTAAAACCTAAAACTAAAATTTTTCGCTAAACACTATTTTTTACTCCCGACTTAACTTAAAATGAGCGGGGAGCGATAAAAAAAACAAATATGCACATATGGGTGCTCTAATATATATATTGTGGTTGACGTGTATGAATAATCATATAAAGATAAATTACCCGACGAAAAAAGTTTATATATAGTCGTATATAGCTGATATAGTGGTATCTTATAGTATATGTGGACATATGTAACAATATATACTTACATCTCATACTTATTTTTACGAACATTTCTAATATGGCGCTATATATAATCGTATATCATTATATTTTTTTGTTATATAAAAGGTGATATTTTCGTAAACATATATAATTGAAATTGCTATATATCAGATCCAATATACTTCCATGTATATTTATATATACATAAGTACATATATAAGAGCAAAACCAAAGAAATTCTATAATTTTTATATTATAGTTACATATGGTATCAGATATAATTCTATATCAATATATGTTAAAATTAAAAAGAAAAATTCGATTACTTTTGTATATGGTAGAAATTCACAAAAAAAATCTATCACTTTTAAATATAAAATAAATTCAATGTATTTAAAGCTAAAGAAAATTGTAAAAAAGCAAAAGTAAAAACTTACACTTAAAAAAAAAAAAGTTCAAAGTCAAAGAGAAAATCTGAAAACAAACAATTAAAAGCCCAAAGGCAAAAAGCTTTATAACAAAAAAGAACCGAAACGAATTTGGCCGAAAAAACCATCATATGCGATATTTATGTTGAGAAATTAACTTTTTTTATATCAAAATTATTTGTCCTCAATCTAATAAGTACACTAAGGATATTATGTAGGTAAAGACAACAGCAATTGTAGTGAAAAACAAATGAAATTTCTCTTGAAGAAAATAAGACTAACATTTCATTAAATTCAACTAACATTTGTCATTTGTTTTTACTGTTTTAAAAAAATTACTAACAATTCTACACTCAAAAAAAAAAGTTTGTAAAGTCAGCAAAAAATTTTGCTGTGTCAGCAAAATTTTAGTCAGGGGGGGTGCTTGCAAAAAAATTGCTAATGTCAGCAAAATCTTTTGCTGAAAATCAGCGAGCTGATTTTTAGCAACAAAATTAGATTCAGCAAAAGTTTTGCTAACACTTAGTAGATTAGAAATAAAAAAGCCTTGCTAAAAATTAATTAATTTTTTACTGAATTTTAGTAGACTGAAAAAAACGCAAAAAATTTGTAGAAAAATTGTAATTTAGTTAATTTATTTGCTGAAAATCATAAAACATATTTTTGTGATTCTTTTAAAAATAATTACAATAATTGCGAAATATAAAAATTTTCATTTTCCCACATTGACCACATGAATTAATTTAATATCTGAAAATATATAGAAATAAATATATATAACATAACAAAAAAATTTCTTTCATTTACTTACATCAATGATTGTCTAAATGATGCTATCTTTTAAAGGACGCAACTGCCGAAGATAATTATAGAAACGAAACGAAAAAATAAACAAACACAAACGAAACAAAAAAAAAACAACCCTTTTTTGCAATAAGAAAAGGGAACCATAAAAATCTACCTAAGATGTGTGTCTTTGTCTTTCGCTTTACTCTGTCTACATATCTGTATATGTTTGCTTGCAATTTAACCACACTAGATTGTTAATCTATAAACATTTAGTTTAGAAATACATATTAAATTTAAATATTTTATTTTGTCTTTTATTTCTTTAATAGACAATTATTTTCACAAGCCGATGACAACGCAAAATTTAAGTTGTTTTAATCCTCAATTTTGTTTTATGTATGAAAAACAGATACAAAAACTTCCATGGTTGATTTTTTTATGTCTTATTAGAGTTCTACTTTTTAGTATCATTTTCCTCTTCTCTACTACATCTTGACATGCCGCGACATCTACTTCATTCTGCGTATATCTTTCAATATGGTTGTCGTCCACACTATTAATGTGCTTATCAGCACAATTTTTTTTTTAGCAAAATTAATTAGTAAAACATTAGTATATTAGTAAAGCATTAGTATAAAACAGTTAAGTGCTGAATAAGTATAACAAAAATTTTAGCTGAAAACGCGATTTTAGCAAAAAATTTTGCTAAAAAATAGTATACCTGATTTACAAGACGTTTTACTAACTTTTCTACTAACTTATTTTTTTGAGTGTAGTAAAAATGAACCACATATGTTAGTTAAAAAAGAAACAAACATTTTTTTTTTAAATAACAATAAACGACTGTAAAAACTTAATGTACTATCATAAAACAGTCATTTAATTTGTTCTGAATATGACTGACATTTACATTAAAAACAAAGAAACTGTATTACAACCCAATATAACTACAAATTTTTAAAGCAGAAGTTCTCTGAGTGTAGGTTAGGTTAAGAAGGGTTATGTGCCCAAGGGCACATCTCCACTCGGATACCAATACGGTCCATTGTGAATCCCTTCAGTGAAAAGGTAAGAAAAAATAGGAATAGACAGATAGATAGATTGACAGATAGATAGAAAGAAAGATCCTGAAAAAACGGATAGATACTGCCCAGAACAAGCTCCTATCGTCCCCTTACTTGAAACAGCGGTCTTATTTCCCTGACAAATCTCAGCAAATCTACTGGACTGCATTCAAGTTCGTCGTGAAATCTATCTCCTAGCCGTTTCTGTCTAACACCTTGCAACCTCGGACAGTGGCACATTATATGCTCAACTGTCTCCAGTTCCTCAACATCCTCGCACAACCTGCAAAATTCCGGTATGTCCCTGTCCCATCTGCTTGTGAAAGCCCTGACAGAACAATGACCGGTCAGGAACCCCGTAAGGGTCCTGAGACCATCCCTGTCCAGTCCCAAAAGAACCTTGGTTGCTCCTCCGTCCAATGCGGGCCATAGCGCCCTAGACCCTGCAATCCATTCTGTCCCTCCATGACTGGTTAACGGTTTCGCGGAATCCCTTCCGTATCACTTCAAAGTAGTAGCATAGGGGTGGCTTTACCCCTCCCCCCCCCCACCGTCCCATACCACCAAGTCCAGATTCGAACCCTCCCTTGTAACTTCGTCCGCCATCTCATTGCCATCCACCTTTCAGTGTCCGGGTACCCAACACAGCCTCACAGTGAATGCCTCCATGAGCTCCCTCAGAGCACATCTACATCGTGCGACCAGGCGCGAACGCACCGTGTAAATTGGCAGTGCTCTGAGCGCTGCCTGACTATCGACATAAATTGTCACCCTAGATCCCCTGAGTGTAGGATTGTTAAAAAAAAAATAAAGTAATGACTTAAATTTGTTTGCATTTATAGAAAATTTTCTATAAATTTTTAAAATTTTCCTTAAATGGCGTTATAATTATAAACACTTAATGACTTAATAATCACACCAAAAACTACAACGTTCAATAAAAAATTTCTATGTTACATCAACCGCTTATCCGAACGGTTGAGTTGTTTACGAAATATTTGGAAAACCAAATTACTATTTAATTTTGACTCGGTGTATAAGTCAAAATTAAATTATGTCAATTTTTCCAAATCATTGATTTATATTTAATTTTTTTGTATTAATTGGAATGTGAAACAAAACTGAAGCGCGGATTTCCATAGAATTTTATGAATATCAAATTGTATCAAATTATATATAAGTTAATCAAGTTAGATAGACCCATTTTTTGGATCAAATTACATATATCAAATGAGATGGGATCTCATGATGTCAGGTTATGTATTTGCCACTTTTCGGCGCTACGAAATAACCCCCAATGAAATAACCCCCAACGGGGGTTATTTCATCTTACGGTTTGGAGGTTATTTCATTATGAAGCAACCCCCAATGAAATAAAGCCCAAAATTTAAATTCTTTGGAGATTATTTCATATGCAATTATTTTGGGGGTTATTTCATATTTTTTGGGGGATATTTCATTTTGCTAAAAGTGAAATTTTTTTAATATTTGTTAGTTTTTCTGCGTGGCGGCCTGCGGCCGCTCTTAGGGGTTTTCTCCTCCATGGGACGCGGCAGGTGGCTTCGCTGAATAAAGTTTCCCTGCGCGCGTCACACTAGGGAAGATAATGAGACGCGCGCAGGAAAACTGTATTCAGCGAAGCCACCTGCCGCGTCCTATGGAGGAGAAAACCCCTAAGATCGGCCGCAGGCCGCCACGCAGAAAAACTGAACAGTGTAACAAAAGAATCCAAAATATGAAAACAAAAAATAAAAAAAATTTGGGATATATTTCATTTCTTTGGAGCTTATTTCATTGGGGGTTATTTCATTTCTTCCTTTGGGAGTTATTTCATTACGAAACAACCCCAAATTTTGGGTGTTATTTCATTTTCACCTTTGGGGAATATTTCATTTCTTTTGGGTATTATTTAATTTTTTTTTTTTTTTTGTTGGGACTTATTTAATTTTTTTTGGGATTTATTTCATTGGGGGTTATTTCATTTTGTCGTTTGGGTGTTATTTCATTGGGGGTTATTTCGTAGCGCCCCACTTTTCGGATCACGTGATACATGGTATTATATATATGACTATATCGGAACTTTTGTCATCGGGAACTGTAACTGCAGTTATAAAAAGACTACAAGGTAATTATCGTTAAAATAACTAAAAGTTTAGTTGCTTTTTTTTTTTTTTTTTTAAAAAAAAGAGAGGCAACACTCAGGAAATACTTCCCAAATTTTTAGTGTGTTGCTTTCTTTGGAAAGGGATAGTATAGAGATGAAAGGTGGGGAAAGATGAAGGGCTTCAGACATGGCTGTAAAAATTAGTAAAAACTGCTGTTTTTCAACAGCATTTTAAAAATGTTTTTCATTTAAGAAAAATCTTGTTTTCTTTCAATTACAATAAAAATTTGTATTTTCTACATCCTACTTAAAATGCAAAGTCTCAATTTCAAGCGGCACTACAGTATAACGTTTTTAAGCATTGGAGATGCAATTAAATTTTCTAATTATTGCACTCAGAAAATTAAGAAGGTAGAAATAACTAAAAATTACAGTTAAAATGACTGTATTTGTCATGGAAATCACTAACCATGTAATCATTATTAAATATTAATAAAACAATTACAATGATAGTAAAAATGACTATCGAAGCAGTCAAAAACAACTAACCTTAAGGGGGGACATTACATTCGTGGCAGAGGAAACAGACCTTTTTTAAAAATTCATAACTCAGTCAAAAACAAACATTTTTCCAAAATTTTTATTATTTTAGAGAATTGAACAAATTACAAGAAAAAAAATTCAAAAAAATATATTTTTCACTCCAACATGGTTTTATAGAGCTCCAAACTGGCGGCAGAGAAAAAACGGGGCCTCGCCCGGGTTGCAGCGCTGGGAGTCGCAAAAATTGTCCGATCTGGAAAAAAAATTACTTTTTTAAATCTTAACAAAATTGGTTATCGTATGACACGAGCTTTTTTTTAATTTTTTTTCAATTTTTGGTGATGTTCCAAATTTAAAAGTGTGTTTTTTCGAAAAAAATATTGACTTTAAAAATTCATAAAACATCGAAAAAAAATTTTAAAAAAAAGCTCGTGTCATACGATAGCGATTCAAGTTTAAAAAAATACAAAAAACAAAAATAGTCAAAAAATGAACCCGCTAGTGCCGCAACCAGTACGAAAAACATGGTTTCTAGATAAACGCGTTCACAGTTTGTGAACAAAGAAAAAAAGGTTACCTTCAATCTGCCATGCCTGCTTCGTACTGTATTTTGCCTTTTCGATCTAAAGAACGACGATTCATTTTTAATTTTTCAATATTTTCACACAAAAAAAAACCCCGACTTCACGCTGAAAAATATGCCAAATACCTGAGCATATAAAATAAAAATTCCACTATATGAGGTATAAAGATGCCTTTTTTTCAAGAAATTCAAAAACACAAAAAAAAACCCACCCTTCAAGTAGGTACGAAATAACAATCACCAAAAGTCAGGCAGCAAGTAAAACAAGTATATACCAGCTGCCGTACGTATGCGCTCTCACTAATCCGGCTGTAACTTTTGAACCCGTAGGAATTTTTCCATGAAATTTTTTTTCTTAGAATCTTAAGAATATTTACTAAAATACAAAATTATAAAAAAAGTCGATTTCAAAAAACGGCCAATGTCATGTCCCCCCTTAAATGACTACATTAACCATAAAAACGAGCAACAACACAATGAACATAAAACGACTACATAAGTTTTATAAACTACTGTTTATAACAGTTATTTTTTCAGTATTTTAAAAATATTTTAAAAATATTTTTAAATAAGAAAAAGTATTTTTTTTTTTCTTTTAATTCATTGAAAGTCTGGTTCCGTTACAAAGTCGTGGTGGATTGATTTTTGATATTCACACAATTTATATGAAAATGACTAATGTTCAGAAAAATCACCACATCTCGACCAAACGAAAATATTTTTAAACAATTTTTTTTTAAAACCATCCTCATTGCATGTTCTACAAAACGTAATCAGCCATTTTTTATTTTATGCAGCCGTTCTCGTGTAATGGAGTGACAATCAAAATGTACACTTCTTTTTATATATATAGATAACAATTTGTATTTAATACATCCTATTTGAAATGCAATGCCAAAATTCCAAACGGTATTCCAGTTATGACATTTTTATGCATTGGAGATGCAATGCAATTTTCTAATTATTATTTGCAAACTATGAACATTTCAAAAATAACAAATGAAACTAAACGATAATTTTTTAAAAACTCGACATAATCTTTTTTTTTTTAATGGCTAACAAAAATGAACTATTTACTGCAATATTACTGTTTTGGTAGTTGTTTATTAAAATACTAAAATATTTACTCAAAACAACTATTACTAAAGTACAGTATTTTTGGATAGTTATTTTGTGAAATGACTGTCTAAAGTAGTCGTTTTTTATTTTCTCATAGAAAAATGACTACAATAGTAGTTACTACCCGAATGACCTACATGCAGTTACTGTAAGAATATTCTCAGTGTATTTGCAAACTATGAGCATATCAATAACAACAAATTTTAACTAAATGAGATTTTCTGTAAGTAACTAACAAAAATTAAATGTTTACTGCAAAATACTATTTTGGTAGTTGTTCGTTAAAATAATAAAATAACTGATTTAAACAACCGTTAAAAAAAAATACTGTAATTTTCTTCAGTTGTTTTTTTTTTCAAATAACTGTCAAAATATTTGTTTTGTATTATTTCATAGAAAAACAGCTGTAAATGTAGTTAAAAACAACTACTACTGATTACTACACAAACAACTGTCTTGTAGTAACTGTAAAACTTTTTTTTAGTGTTTAAATCTTTGATTTAATACGAGACACCGCGAAACAGAAATGGGATTTTTACATTATTTAGAATATATAACCCATTCCTAACTACATTTTTCCAAAAATGGGCGCTGGGCCAGACCAATAATAATAGTGGTTTAAAAAATGATTCTCTGTTCCATGTTAATTTTTAAAAGTATTCAAAAACACAACTCATTTTCTTGTACTTCTAGATTGCTATCACTTAATTCCAAAATGTCTGACTACTTTGAAGAATTAGGCCATACACCCACTGGACCTGAGGGTGCTAATGATTTGGAACGTCACTACAAACGTTTGCAAGTATTGGCAATAATGAATGGTATCGATATGGAAATTGAAGTTCCAGAGGCATCTAAAAGAGCCATAGCCGAATTGCCCATACATGAGATAACCATAGATGATGATAAAGAGAAATTTGAGTGTGCGGTATGCAAGCAACCGGCTGAAAATGGTGAAAAGTATAAAATTCTTCCCTGTAAACATGAATTTCATGAGGAGTGTATATTGTTGTGGCTGAAAAAGGTGAGAGCTATAAAGTTTTGATATAAAAATTTTATTTAATATTGGTTTCCCTTTTATTTGCAGGCTAATTCTTGTCCCATGTGTCGTTATGAGCTGGAAACTGATGATGAGGCTTACGAGGAACTTCGACGTTATCGTCAAGATGAATCTAATCGTCGTGATAGGCAAACTAATCTATTGGATTCTATGTTTTCTTAAATTTATTTTTGTTTTATATATTTTTTTAATTCACTAAGGGAGGGGAGTAGGCTATAAAAATAGAATTAAAATAAATATTTTGGGATGTGAAAATTAAATAATATTTTTTTTCTCTTCAACTTCATATATTATCATTAAATCATTCCTAAGAAATTTAAAGGGTCCGCCAAATAACTTTTTTTTTTGAACTCCTGAACCAATTGGACTTTGTATGGCGTCATACCAAGGTCTTTATGCAAAATTCGTCTCAATAATGTCTCTGAAATGTTCAATTGTTGAGAACGACGGTGAATTGATGTTGATGGCGCTTCACGCACACTTTCTGCCACAGCAGCAATATTCTCGGGTGTACGCACTGTTTTTGGCTTTTCACGCTTTGGTTTATCGATGAGGATGCCAGTTGCTTTCACTTTTTTCACAAGATGACGAACATACATACGGACCATATTCGTTCAGCGGAAGGATAAAACTAATTCTCTGTCAAAGCAGACATGAGCTAAGTATTACCATTCACGAAATAAGCACTAGTTGAAAAAAAACGTTAGATGGCGGACCCTTTACAATAAATATTCAAATATCAACCTTAGTAAGCAATAACAAATATTTAGTATTCAAATGTTAACCTAGGAATATTACCGGACTATCCTGTCTGGCTATGTCCAAAGTATCACTTCTTCTTAGCCGCCGATGTCCTTCAAATAGCAATAGCTCTCGAGCAGGCGAATTGGGATGAACGATTAATTTCCTCACATACTTAGTTGAGAACTTTTCTATTTCATCTCGAACAGTGGGAATGCTCAAGTCTTTGTGAATGTTGTTATTTCTGATGTACCATGGGGCGCCAACGATATGTTGTAAAAGCTCTGACTGTCTTCTCTGCAGTTTTTTTGAATATTTGAGGCACAGGCCGTAATATAAGTTTAATATTTTCGCTTTTCACTAAAAACCCCCACTAGGAAATTTTGCAGAATATCATCTTTCAGATTTTTATTAAATTCAGATATGCTATAGAGGGTACAAAACTAACAAGCTCATTTCTTTATAGTCTCAATATTATTTTGGTATACTTTTGACCCCACCTTTTTAACCCTTAAAATTAAGATTGTTACAATAAAGTTAAGATAGTTTGTTAAACCTCCTACCACTTATCTAAGTTTAAGAAAAATCTGAAAAATGTTATTCTGTAAATTTTCTAGTGGGTCTTTTTGATGAAAAGTAAAAGCATTAGCTATATATGGATCAAGTTACACAAAATAATAGTTTTTATTAACTGGATTTTGTTTTATACACACAGAGAATTTCTTGGACGAGTTTTGGTGAAATGTTTTCACTAAACTAATAAAGTTTTTTTTCACATCGTAAATGAAAAAATTTATGAAAATTTATGAAAAACCTTCGTAGCTTCAATGAAACTACTTTTAATGAAACTTTTCTTTGATCGTATGAAATTTTTCATAAATGAAATGAATTTTTTCATTAAAGTTTATGAAAAACTGTATTAATTTAATGAAAAGTGTTAATGGACGAGTTCCAGCGACAAAAAAAAATAAATAAGCTCTCAGTGCATTTAAAGACTTTATTCTTGTGGTCAAAATTTACATTAAGTTTCATGGCTATTTTTGTCCCCGGCCAGTAAGGGTTAAAGATTTTTATAATAAAACTTAAGATAATAATAGTCTAATAAAATTTATAAAATTAATATTTTTCGAAATTTTAAAATGCTTTATTCAGTAAATTTCTTTCTTTTTTGGCCAAAAGTGTAAAAGTTAACCCTATATGGCTACAGTTGCTTCGCAATCTTGTAGTCATAATTAAAATTAAGTTTCATGGGTCTTTTTTGTTCCAGATCACTAAGCGTTAAAGATTTTTTTTAGATAAAATTAAAGATAATTATTGTCTAATCAAACTTGAGTGAAAACTTTAATGAAAGCAGTCAAATTTTGTTCGATTTTTGACATAAAATGTCCTGGAAAGGAGTCGCTTCAAATAAAAACTTGAATTATTATTTTTCCAAATTTTTTTTTTTTCTTATTAACAACTATTATATTATGAAAATGCCAATCGAAACCTTCAATTTAGGCATTTTATAAAGTCTTTAAAATTAATTGAAAAAAGGACGTTTCTGTATTTTTATCAAATTCGTGGGTCATTTTGGATTCCAGGCCAAATTGGGTTAATGATATCCAATAAAATCAGAATTACATATCAGAAACATTTTGAGTATATTAAATGAAATAAAATACCAATTTTCGAAACTTTGAATTTTATGACTTTTTAATAACAATACACTTTTTTCCAAAATGGTCACTGGTTAACATTTAAAAAAAAATCGATTTCTGCATTTTGGAACCGTTTGTAATAAAACTGTGGTGTGTAATGAAAGAAAATTGACAAATCGTTATTTTAAGGGATGCTAAGGGACTGGACACAACTGTGATTTTATTGAACAATTAATTTAGATAAATTACTCGATAATTTAAAGTTATGTACTAGAGTTGTGTAGTTCGTGAACGACTTAGTTCAATTGAACTAGTGAGCTGGATCACAATCATCAGCTCTTTTAGGTCTTTCGCTCTTTTCGTTCTTTTTGTCTTTTGAGTAATATTTCTTTTCTTTATGTTGCTTTTGAGTTTTTTTTTTTTAATGTTGCCAGCTCAATATTTTTTTAAATAATTTAAAATTTTTATGATTTAACAATCATTTTAAATATACTTTAAAGTGTTGAATTATTCTCCGATAGTAAATTTAATAGAAAGTTACACATTTTGTTTCGCATCAGCTGATTCACTTCAAATAGTTCGTGTCGCACAGGTCAATTTTGGATAAAGAGCTGTTGAACTAGAAGAGCGAACTTGTTCATTGAAAGGAGCTGAACTGTAAAGAGCGATCTTTAGAAAGACCTAAAATGCCTAAGCCTAATTATGTACTTTTTTGAATCTAAGAGCTATATTTAGCGAGCTAAGCTTTATCTTTTTTTAGTGATCCAAAAGATTATCAATTTTTAATCTAGAAGCTATATTTAACAAGTAGGATTGTTTCCCGTATAAAAATGTATAATTTGAAAAATATTTAGGTGATGTATAATTGGCGCTTTTTTTATAAAGAAGCTATATTTTAGGAATTAGTAACGTTAATTGGTTTATTTTTTTGTTTTTTTTACATAAATATCCCCTTTTAATAAAATTTTTTAATTGATTCTAAATGTTGTCAGTTTTCTTTTTAATAGAATTTCTAGCCATTAAGAGCGTTTGAATATTTTATTTATAAAACCGCTTTTAAATTTAGAATAAACAATTCTAAAGAGTGTTAAACTTTGGTTATAATTTAATTCATTTTAGGAATTTTTTTTTTAATAAATTTATTTTAATGAAAATTATTCAAGTTCGAGACCATACTCTGTATTTCTTTATAAGGATATTGTCCTAACAAATAATTTATAGAGTTTTTGTTTTCAAATTTATTAATTGACCACTTTCAGCAATGTGTTGATAGATCTATTTCGGGAATTTTCTAGTTTATTAGTTTATATGAATGCTTGATGTTTTGCATGGGGATTGTCACATCTTTCAAAACGTGTTCTGATGATGGGAATCTAGAAAATTCCCGAAATAGATCTATCAACACATTGCTGAAAGTGGTCAATTAATAAATTTGAAAACAAAAACTCTATAGATTATTTGTTAGGACAATATCCTTATAAAGAAATATAGAGTATGGCCTCGAACTTGAATAATTTTCATTTTAATTGCACAATTAATTTATTTTATTATGTTTTGTAAAAATTTACAATAGAATACTAGCCATATTGGGCCCTATGGGCTTCGTTTTTGAATAAATAAATAAAATTCTTTGGTGTTATGGCGTTTTCTTCCTGTCGAAAACGATTATTTTAACCCTTAAGTGATCAACAGCATCGATTTGAATAAAAGGTGTTTTTATGGTGAATGAAATACTAATAAACAAAAACTGCGTACCACGATTTTTGAAAAAATGTTTTTTTACGCTTTTTATACCAAAAAATCAAAAATTCCAAAAATTTTAATTGTGCGTAACACAAAACTGAAGTGACTTAGGGACAAAAAAAAAAATATCATTTAAAAGCTTTCTTTTGATCTAAATACTTGTGCATTTTATTTTAACTTTCTAAAATAATTTTCGTCTCTTTTTGAGTTTGTAATTGATTTCGCACATTTTAATTTTTTTGACTTTCATGATTAAAATTATTAAAAAATGTATTTTATTAAAATGTGTTTCGGTTTTCTTAACACACAAGTGAAGTTTTCATTTTAATTAAGCTCAAAATAAAGCCGTGGGAATTTTTTTAACTTTAATATTTTTATGTCAGCAAACTTAAAATTCAATCTCAGAGAGAATTATATTACGTGTGGACCACACATTACTGTTAATGTTAGTATTATATCTGATATATAAATAGAGTTGTTATCATAAATCTCTAAACAACAATATTATGATATGAGCTGTCAAAATACACACACACATACATAAAAGATTGTAAACCAAAAATAAATAAATAAAAGTTAAATGCCTAAAATTAAAAAAATACAAGAAAAAAAGTGTATTCAAAATTGTTTAACTGTTATAAATCAATTTAAAGTTATTTTTTAATCACATAGTTGAAAATTGAATGAATAAACGGACGTCTTTACTGAACGGGAGACAGAAAATTATGATAAGACATGATATAAATATGAACGCGTGTTCTCCACCCTAAACATTAATATGAACATGAACCGTTATTCTGTTGGCGTTCTCGCACATATTATATTAAAGTTAATATCTAATGTGGACACTACGTAAGGAAAGCATTTATGGCTTAAGATTTATCTTTTGCCTCCAGATTAAAATTTTCTTCAGGATAACATATAATGTTTATATTTTTGTGAAAGATTTCTTCATATATTTGGATTTTATGAAAATAATATTCCAAAGTTGCTTATTATTCTCCCCCCGACCTCTCCGTATTCGATCGTTTATTTTTACTCAAATTATATTTCAGTTTTTTAGCGTTAACGGTATTTTACTTATTTCGGTAACGGTATTTTATCGGTAATGGTGTTTTAGTTATTTCGGTAATGTTTTTTTTTTTTTTATTATGACGGGTTTTCAGTTATTTCGGTAATGGTATTTTAAGGGTAACGTTATTTTAGTTATTTAGGTAATGTCAATGAACACTGACATTTTTAATCCCATTATCACCGAATTTAATGGATGGCTATTTTATAAAGAAAATTTGGGGAAATATATATCTATTTACAGCGATTATTGTTTGCTGATCTTGTCAGTTTATTTCGGTTACGGTATTTTAAGGATATTGGTATTTTAGTTACAACGGTAATGGTATTTTACGGACAACGGTATTTCAATTATTTCGGTAACGATAGTCAGTTGAAAGGGGTTTTGTATAGATAACGGTATTTTAGCGGTGTTGCTTGCCATCTCTGCTCATTTCATTTTTTTTCATTTTTTTTTTTTTTTATTTTAGATTATTTAAGTAGAGTGTGTTTTTAGAGAAGTCGCAGGGATTTTTTTAGATTTAAGTATTTCTATTCTCATAGTATTAAATTTTACTTGTAATATAATTTTATTGGCCAATTAGGCTACATGTATTACAATTGAATAAATGAAATGAAATGAAATGAAATGAATTTTTTAAAATTCGATATTGCGACTTAATTTTGGGAAGATTTTTAAAAATGTTTAGAATGAAAAAAAAAAAAATCCTGCCCAAATGAACATATTTAAATTCTGAACTAATTTTTTTTTTAAATCTAGCTCAAATTTAATTAACTCTTTTGGCTCTCTGTATTACATACACATTTTCAAATTTACTGTTATTGTAAAAAACACTTGCAGTAAAGGATTAATTCATCTGACAAAACCTCTAAAAATATATGAAAACCCCTCAGTTAACAACACGGATCATATATTCCGTTTCATTCCTCATACAACTCGCTAATTTGTGTATTTTTCTTTACCCTCATTCACAGCAATGCCAACTTTGACGACTTATTTCCATTTCAACGATTTCTGAAGTTAAAATTGATGTTATAATTATGACGATTTTCGAAAATTTTATATACATACTTCTAATTAGTAACCGAATGGATGGCTAGAAAATACATTTAGTCGGTATTTTGTGGTTTGAAGTATTATGGAAAAATTTTTTAATTTTAAAATAATCAATGAGTTCACTGTTCGTTCGTTATAATGCCTCCAGACATCAAAAAACCGACAAAATGAAGATTTTTGGAAAAACTGTTTGGTCGGACAGCTATCTTTTCCATTTGTAATTAATATAAGTATACTGAACTTTTTGATTAACGATTTTTCATCTACAATATGATAGCCATTTTTTCAACTTAAATTGACGATTTTCTTGACAATAAGTGTTGGCAGCACTTTTCTTTCGTATTTCCTTTTGCAAGCTTTTTTTGCCATTTCTTTTTTGTTGTGAACATTTCAAATACGCAGTGGTAATTTTACAATAAGCCGGTTGAATTTCTTTAACAAAATTTAGAAAAAAGTGATAACTTTATCAAATAAAATATAAACGTTTGATTCTCAAGTTAAATATTATAAAAGTATAAACTCAGAGTGTTAAATAAGAAACGTGTAAAGTGTTTTAAAGTGAATTAGCAATATAAAACTGCAGTGACATTGGACTGCAAAATGCTTAACAATTCGCAGTTTATAAAACTTTTCGATCGTCGTTTTGTGGCCAACACAGTGAGGAATTCCTGCCGTTGTCCCAAATGTCGTAGTGAATATTCCTATAATTATGATGTGGCTGATAAATTTGGCAAAGGTAAGCATCGTTTAGATTAGAGGTTCTTCAATGAAAATTTCATGAAGGAGGTACCGTTAGTTTTGCATTTGCTTGTTTTTGTATAATGTTCATTTGTTGATTCCTTCACAAACGGGGTTGCCATGTTTCCAATGAATATAAATTTTATGGGATTAACGATGTAAACACGATAAACATTTTTGTTATATGAATCATGTATTTTATTTTTTGTTGCTATACTGGTGTTCTTGTAGCTGCAGTTTACGGTTATATCGTCTAAACTCTGGTTTTCAGGCATAATTCGGATTAGTTTCAAATTTTCACAATCAATAGAACTTTTAATGCTAAGCTCAAATTTACCTTTTTTTTGTTGGCGATCCCCGGTTTCCGAGTTATGTACCTACAAAGTTTGGACATTTGTCATCGGATCGAATCAAAATACATATCATTTGAAAGCTAATTGAAGCACCTTTCATTTGCCATATACTATTTCCTGTTACATTTACCCATTTAGCTTTAAATTATAAAAGTCTGATTTTAACCGAACTTTATAAAAAAAATCTAATTTTCTCGATATTTGACTATAGTAAAGTTACGAAATAAGTTTTATTTAATTGTAACTAAGACATTAAGCTTTAATTTAAGATATTATATTCAACTTTAACCCTTCTAACACCGCATATACTAACAGTTATATTCGATATCTAAATTTTTTGTAAAGAAAAGTGTGATTTTCGTCGCGTTCGCTCCGCTCGAATGATTGAACTGAAGTTATACATAAAAAGATATCCATAAAAACTGATACACAAGAAAACAGATAACCCCTAAGCCCGCATGAAGGTCAATTACGCAGAAAACATTTGCTCAGCAAAGCCACAAACTTATTAACGAATGTCTATAAAACCTTAAATATCCTATTTTCTAACAATATAAAACAGTTTGTATATAGCAAGTTTAACTTACAAAAATTTAAAAAGAATTATTAAAGAATAAAGAATATGGCATAAACTCACATGACAAAAAGTATTGCAGTTTAGAGAATTTTGAAAATTTTGAAAATTTTTGAAAATTTTTGCACATCAAATATCATTTACAGAAGCATATTCTACAAGTTTACACTTGAATGTTTTTAAAGATAGATCAAAAGATCTAAGTGGTAAGGGTAAATGGTTCCAACACTTAGCTACACGAACATGAAATGATCGTTCATGAATAATATAATTTCTAATGGGATATAAAAGTTGAGGGTTTCTTTCAGTGTTCAAGAGTATAAAATGTCTATGTACATATTCAGGGCAATTAGAGAGCATGACTTTATGATAGAATAATAGCAATCGAATTCGAACAAAATTTTTAAAATTGCATCCCAAAAAATCAGAAATATGCCTCGAAACATGATCATATGGCTTCAATTTGAAGCCATATGATCGAAGGACGGTTACGCAAAAAACCTTTGCTCAGCAAAGCCACTGACTTTTGATTTATGACTTTTAAACAGAAAAACTTCCCTCAGCGAAGCCGGGCTACAGAAGTAGGAAATCTTAAGTCCGAACGAAAGCCGGCTACGCAGATACACTTTGCTCAGCAAAGCCACTAACTTATTTATGAATGACTTTTACTCGAATTCACTTAAAATAAGCTATTTTTTTTTCAAGTAATGCAATTTAACAACATAAAAAATTACTTTAGTTAAAAAAAAAAAATAAATAAAAAAAATTGCAAACCTTAATATAGTATATACAACACTATTTCGTAAACTATTAGATACTATGATACCTTAAATTAAAGTTTAAAGTCTTGGCTACAATTTAGAGTCATATTATAACTAACTTTTATTTAATGACCTGTTCCACGATCTCGAACGAAAACCTAAGCGAACGCAAGCTAGTCACTCGAATTCGAATCAATTTGGGTTTCTCTATTTCGAAAGCTATCGTTCGCCTATACTTACGTGTGTCAATTTTTGTCTTTTACGTATTTACAAATCATAGTGGTGCCAGACCGGATATTTTAAACTTCTATTACAATTTCCTTTAAAAATACCAACAATACTACTAAATTGCTTGAAGATAAATACAACATTACTTAACAGTGATCAGCTGTATATGACAAATAAATAAATAAAACAAATAAATAAAACAAAAGCAAAATTAATAAATCAAAAGAAGAAAATCAAAAAAGTACACCAGCGTTTTAAGCTGTTCCATTGTGGATTTCATTAAGCTGAAATTTAAAGTTCTTAAAAAACTACAAATATTCGTGTTATTTTGTTATCCATTCTTTTTTTTTTAATATTTATAATTTTTTATTATATCATTCATTCCAGCAAAGAACATTGAAAAATGAGGATTTTTTTTAGGTTCTCCGATTTTTTTATATTTTGTACATGAATACTCTATAGTCCCACTTGCGCATAGCCTTTTTCAGATCTCGAAATTTGTAAAAATCGCGATTTTATGTACGTTTTTAATTTTCATAAATTTGATAAAAATGCTAAAAGTGTTTTATAAAAATATTTTCATTTTATGGAATAAAAAAAATATTTTTTTTTTAAATCATTAAAAATAAAAGACATGTTTGTTCCATAAAAATCAGTATTATTATAAGTAGCTAATATTCCATATTTTAGTACTGTTTTTTTTTTTTTGAAAATCGTAGGGGGAAAGTTTTGAAAAATGCATTAGAAAACTGCATTTGCATTAAGTATGCATTTTTTTAGCAATCATTTTGTTTAAAAATCCAGTTATAAAGTAGACAAGTGCATCTTCCAAATATCGTTTAAATTAATAACATGCGATATACAATTAAAAAGTTATGGCACTTCAAAGTAAAGTGCTTTTAGCATTTTTTTGATATTTATGAGAACTAAAAACGTGCATAAAATCACGAGTTTTTACAAATTTGGAGATCTGAAAAAGGAAATGTACAAATGGGACCATAGAGTATTCATGTTAAAAAAATAAACAAATTCAGAGGACCCGTGTTCAGATTTTTTGAGTTTTCTAATGGAATGAATGATATATTTTTTTGAAAATATTTTGTTACTAGAAAACAAAAAAGGAAGTGACTGGTTTTGACATTTACGTTCGCACTGTTGACAACTCGTTCGAAATAGAGAAACCAAATTTTGTATGAAAACTGTTACGTTTTCATTCGACTTGTACTTCAAGTCATCGTTCGCATAGAAATTTAGTTAGAGAAACCCAAATCAATTTTCTTTCGCTTAGAAAGCGAAAGAAAGCTTTCTTTCGAAATAGAGAAACAGACCATAAAAGTTTTTGAATTAACTGCATTAAAAAAAAAATGTGCCAGTTCAAAAACGGAAAATCATGAGTTGGGCTGCAATGGGTTAATATTTTTTTAAATTTATTTATATCAAATTAGAGGTATTTAAAAAGTTTGTTATAATTTTTATTAAAAATAAAAATTATGTTTTTTCGACCTTTAATTGTGCAATGAAAATGAAAATTATTCAAGTTCGAGGCCATATACTCTATATTTCTTCATTAGGATATTGTCCTAACAAATAATCTATAGAGTTTTTGTTTTCAAATTTATTATTTGACCCTTTCAGGAATGTGTTGATAGATCTATTTCGGGAATTTTCTAGGTTCCCATCATCAGAACACGTTTTGAAAGCGGTAACAATCCCATGTCAAACATCAAGCATTCATATGAACTAGTTTACTCACTACATGAGAACTAATATACATATGATTTTGAAGTTAAAGATTATAACCATTGATCAAAAAATAAATTGAAAACTTGTTTGTGTGTATGTCTACCTTTGGTAAATATTCAATACACGTTTTTGTTTTTTTCCTCCTTTTTATGTTTTGTTAAGTTTGTAAACAAAACAGGGGAAGTAAACTAGGCGGTACTTTGCCTTTTTTACAAGTTTGTTATAATTTTTATTAAAAATAAAAATTATGTTTTTTCGACCTTTAATTAAATTAAAGGTCGAAAAAACATAATTTTTATTTTTAATAAAAATTATAACAAACTTGTAAAAAAGGCAAAGTACCGCCTAGTTTACTTCCCCTGTTTTGTTTACAAACTTAACAAAACATAAAAAGGAGGAAAAAAACAAAAACGTGTATTGAATATTTACCAAAGGTAGACATACACACAAACAAGTTTTCAATTTATTTTTTGATCAATGGTTATAATCTTTAACTTCAAAATCATATGTATATTAGTTCTCATGTAGTGAGTAAACTAGTTCATATGAATGCTTGATGTTTGACATGGGATTGTTACCGCTTTCAAAACGTGTTCTGATGATGGGAACCTAGAAAATTCCCGAAATAGATCTATCAACACATTCCTGAAAGGGTCAAATAATAAATTTGAAAACAAAAACTCTATAGATTATTTGTTAGGACAATATCCTAATGAAGAAATATAGAGTATATGGCCTCGAACTTGAATAATTTTCATTTTCATTGGTATTTAAAAAAGTTTTCTAATGACACTCATTTTGTTTCGTTCCGACAACGCATGCCAAAGTTAAATAAATAGTAGGGAGGCATTTATTCTGGGTTTTAGTTTGTTCGAATAAACGATCAAACAATTTTTGATCGTACGATCAAACGATTAATTTTTAAAAATTGTTCAATTAATCGAATGAATAATAATAATTTTAAAAATACTTAAATACATACTGTAATAAAACAGGATTTATAGAACTATGTAAATTATTATTTATTAACAATTATTACATTGGATTTAATATTACACGTTTTATATGTATAGCTGCCAATTATCTTCTATAATTACATGTCATCTTACCACATTTAGTGTTGCCATATTATTTTAATTTGTATGATGCATTTACACAGTCAATCATACGACACTTATTACACGCTTTTCTGTTTTTTTTTTTAATTTTAAGATAAGAACTTAAGATAAGAATAATTACAAAAAGTCTTAAATAATATAATGTACTTTAGTAACTAACTAAAATAATAATAGTTACAAAAAGCCTTAAACTAAAAAAATGTATTTCAATTTTGAAATAACCAAATTAAACTTTGAACCAAGGCATACAGAATTTAATGTCTACAGATTCATACGAATTACTGGACGACTCATCCGACCACTACGTGTAATATAATGCCCTGATTCCTCTACAGGGGTGTCACGAACCGCTATCCCTCTATCGCCCACAGATGCTTCAGAATCCTCACTATCAGCAGTAATATACTCATCAGGCGACAAGTCACCTTCATCATTAGCTGCTGCTAACTCAGGTTCATCCAAATGTTCAACCCTTGTATCCTGACCTGGAGTTGGTACTATCAGAATCTCGTCAAAATTCGGATTATTGCTTACTAGCGAATTCTCCCCTAGCGGCATAATATTGTTCTCAAATAGGAGATCCCCACCCTTTACCTCACTGTTAAATGTCTTAGCAATAAATCTACGATTCCTTCTAAAATGCCCGTTAAGGTTATCCTTTATAATGTAGGACCTACTATCCACAATTCCCACAATTACCCCATAGTGCCATTCCCTGCCGTTCTTTTTGAAAATAATACGATCTCCTATTTTCAATACAGGTAAATTCCGAGCATTCCGATTATAATAGTATTTTTGGCTTATCATTTTCCGATTCAATCTACCCTGGACCTCACTTTCATCCATATTGTTTCTACACAACAGAGATTCCTCAATTGGTAGCCTAGTTTTAAGCATCCTTCCAAAAAATAATTGGACTGGCGCTAGCTGCATACTAGCCACCGGTGTCGCATTATATTCCAAAATACGATATTCAAACTGATCTACCTCATTTGCTTCGTAACAACGTTTTAAAATATTTTTTGCAATCGCCACTCCCTTCTCCGCCAAACCGTTACTTTGGGGATATCTCGGACTCGAAAATCTGATCTCACAATTATGATTATTAGCAAATTCCTTAAATTCACGGGAGCCAAATGGGCTGTTGTCGCATTTTATAATAGTTGGGTATCCCAGTTTGTTAAAAGAACGAGAAATTACCTCAATTATATGAGTTGACGTTTTATTCTGAAGTCGCTCAGCAATCAAAAAACCAGAATATGAGTCAATTATTGCCACAAAATCGCGGCCTGCATATTCAAACAAATCCATTCCCACCCTATAAAACGGATACTTTGGTGGCCCGTCCTGAAACAAAGTTTCCTTTTGACAATTACGAGTAAACTTATCACAAATAGAGCACGATTTTACAATATCCTTTATTTTCGTACTCATTCCCGGCCAGAAGTACAACATTCTTGCCCGAGCCAGTGTCTTCTCGATACCCAGATGAAGCGAGTGTAACCATTTAGCCATTTTAACCTGTAGTTTCGTCGGTATTATTAGCCTATGGTTAAGAAACAATAATCCATTTTCATAATGCATTTCAGATTTGTATTTAAAAAACTCCTGACCCAAATCATCAAGTTGATGAAAATTTGGCCAGCCACTTTCGACGTATTTACATAACCGGCGATATCCTTCGTCATTTTCAATTATTGAACGATAATTTTTATAGTTGTCTTCTGATAAACACACGGATTTTGTTACTGAGTGAATAACGGCCTCCAACTCTTTGTTTTCTACTACCTCTGGAAGTTGAGCCCTCGAAAGACAATCTGCTACAAGCATTTCTTTTCCAGGTT
The DNA here is from genome assembly GCA_021234595.1 of Delia radicum. Classification (NCBI taxonomy): domain Eukaryota; kingdom Metazoa; phylum Arthropoda; class Insecta; order Diptera; family Anthomyiidae; genus Delia; species Delia radicum. The sequence goes on along the minus strand of CM037851.1, from coordinate 168,702,053 downwards.
TGTATATGATCTGCATTTTTGGATATTTTAACAAAAACATTAACATTCTCTGCAAACGAGCAGTGACATCGTCAATATCCCTTTTAATTAACGTTTCCAATGGCTTGTGGTCACTTTCGACAACAAAATCTCTGCCGTATAAATAAAAATGAAATCTTTCACAAACAAAAACAATTGCGAGCAATTCCTTTTCAATTTGCGCCCATTTTTGCTCGTTTTTACTCATAGTACGCGAAGCGTATGCCACAGGCTGCCCATTTTGCATCAAAACACAACCGAGTCCATCCTTTGATGCATCGGTTTGAACCACAACTGGTTCCCTAGGATCATATGCTACTAGTACTGGATCTGAACTAATAATTTCTAATAAATTATGAAATTCGCTCTCATGTTCCGAATTCCATTCAAATGTTTCATTATTATGCGTTAATTTGCGTAATGCAGCAGTTTTCTTTGATAAATTTGGAATGTATTTAGCAAGATACTTAAATAAACCTAATAGACGCATAACATCGCCTTTGTTTACAGGTTTTCTTAATTTCAAGATTGCCTCTCGATATTTTGCATTCGGTCTTATAGACCCATTTATTATAACGCAACCCATGAACTTTATTTCAGATTTCCTATATTGGATTTTATCCGGATTAAATTTTACCCCGTTTGCACGAGCACACCCCATGACCGTCGATAGTATTTTATCGTGTTTTTCTTCGGTTTCAGCCACTATGGCCATATCATGAAAATATATTAATACACTTGGGATATCACCAAAAATACGAATCATTTTATGCTGAAACATCTCCGGCGCATTGTTAAGGCCAAATGGAACGCGTAAAAATTTAAACCTACCAAACGGTGTCATAAAAGTTGTTAAGTTTGAACTGTCATCATCCAGTTCCATATGGTAAAATCCTCGAGATAGATCCAAAACAGTAAAAACTTTTTTTCCAACCAACCTAGTAGTAAAATCATCAATTGTTGGTATCAAGAAATGTTCACGTTGTATTTGATCATTAAACAATTTTGATCATTAAGCAAAATCCGTAAATCCCCGTTCAGCTTCTCTACTACCTGAATGTTATTAACCCACTGTGTCGGATAATCTACAGGTGATATTATTCCCTCATCCACCATTTTCCTTATTTCCGATTTAACCCTATCAACCAAACTCAATGGTATCCGTTTTCTGTAATGCAATGCTGGCTTAGCACCAACCCTCAAAGTAATAGAAAACTTTCCAGGAAATTTACCCAATCCCCCAAACACATCCTCATACCTAGTTACGAATTCCTCCCCTGTCCTAGGCACACATTCTACTGACTGAACATCAACCCTCTTTACTATGTTTTATTTTTGATTTGAACTAGTTTTTTTTTTTAGATTAGATTAGAGTTTTCTTTATTTGTTTTCAAAAAGTTTACAAAATTTTTCTTAAATTTAAAGATAATTTTATGAACAATAAAAATAATAAACCGTCAGCCGGAAAATGGTGTTAAACATAAATATTTTCAAATACTTTATACTTTTTAATTTACTTTTATAAATTAAAAACATTTTTTAAAAATTGAATTCAGCTATAATGAACAAGCTGTGCTAAGTTATTTAAATAAGTTAAAATGGTCCCATACTGCGGGTCCGGATGGTATTCCTAGTTGCATCTTAAAGCAGTGTTCTAATCTACTATATATTTATTATATACTAGCTGACCAGGCAAACGTTGTTTTGCCTTCAAATTTTAATTGTAATTAATTCTTTAAATCAAGAAATTTCTTTTACGCAAATAATAATATAATAATAATATATTTTTTATGTTAAGTGTACCTGTTAAACATGAATTGTTACTTAAAACCATATCATAACCATATTTTATTTATTCTAGGACTATGAGGAACGCTAAAACAATTTTTGAACAACATTATTAAATAAGCTTGCAAAAAGTCTTGAATGGGATAATTTATTTTAATGCTTATTTGTTTTTTGCTTTTGGTACCACGCCCATTTATCCCATTCCGACCATTTTCAGTTCGACTACTAATATTTGTAATTGATGGACTCGTACAAAATTTGAAGGCTATATAGCTAATATTGAACCCTAGATATTTAATATTAATATTAATTTTGTATATGAGCTAAATAATCACTTTGTATGGGAGCTGCCACGCCCACTGGTATGAGCTCGCAAAATTTTCCCATGACTATTCATAATATAATCAACGTGCACAAATTTCTAAGACTCTGGCTATTATAGAACTGTAGATATATGTCCTGTCGCTGGTCTGAACGGGTGATTAATGTGGCCAAACTGTTGACGTTGCCGGTATGCTCGCGTATGCGCGGCTTTAGCTCGCCGGATTGGGAGTAGTTCTTGTCAACAAATCTGATCGGCTAGACAGGGACAAAAAAAAATCATACCGGTCTTAAAGTGGCTCAAAGATCTTACGAGTCCACGAAAAATCAAGAAAAAATAAAATGAATAAAAAGGGGACCGAAGCAATGGAAACCAAAGTAGAAAAAACCAAAACGTAAAATAAAAGAAAAAATTATATCCGAAAAGTGTGAGTGCACCAATATACGACACTGCCCTAATCGTTTCAACTTAAAAATGTTGGTTGGCAGATATATATATATAATATATTTTTTAATAAATATATACATATAAGGGAAACATTTTCTTACCTTAGTTAGTGGTGTAAAACTAGTCCGTAGGGTTGAGCTCAGGCCTAGGGTCGAGGTTTTAGGCAGGCAGGTTAAGCCTTGAAGGTGTATGTTTCTCCTAGAAAAAAAAAACGGAAATAAGTTATACAAGCTTATAAAAACTAACAAAAAAAAAAATAAGTGAATAAATATTTAAAATTAAAGCAAATTTTTTTTAAATAATTTGTAATAAAAAAAGGGACGCACACAACGTACCAACTTGGACGCCTCACGGACGGACCAATCCCTTTTTTTTAGAGCCGAAAGAAACTTCCCGAATAAGAAAAGGCGGCGGAGACGAACTGCAAAATAAGAAATAATATAAACTGTTCTACCTGCAACGGGAAAAATTTATAAATTGAAACGTGCCTGTCATCCAATAAATTGAATTAAAAGTCTAATTTTTATTTTTTATAATTTTTAAATACCGAAACTCATGGTGAACATTATTTAATTAGATAATTTTTGGAATTATCACCATCCCGGTTAAAATATTGTGTTTGTAAAACGCCGGTTCAATTTTAATAATTTTAAACAAAATATTTTGTTATATTTCAAAAAAATTTAAATTAAAAAGCAAAGATTGCTAAAAATTGTGTACAAAATTTAATAATTATATGCCCAATATGAATTTAGTTTTTAATAAAAGTTAATTTTTATAACGTTTTTGGAAAAAATTAAAACAATGATGGTATAATTATTTAACAGGTGGTAGTAGGGTGACAAAGGTAAGTGGAGGTGAATTTGGGACAACCTGTGACATGGCATACGGTTGTCACGGTGAGGTCTACGTAGATCTTTTGTGGGAGGGCCGCCTTAGTTGGCACAACATCTGCCAACCAACATTTTTAAGTTGAAACGATTAGGGCAGTGTCGTATATTGGTGCACTCACACTTTTCGGATATAATTTTTTCTTTTATTTTACGTTTTGGTTTTTTCTACTTTGGTTTCCATTGCTTCGGTCCCCTTTTTATTCATTTTATTTTTTCTTGATTTTTCGTGGACTCGTAAGATCTTTGAGCCACTTTAAGACCGGTATGATTTTTTTTTGTCCCTGTCTAGCCGATCAGATTTGTTGACAAGAACTACTCCCAATCCGGCGAGCTAAAGCCGCGCATACGCGAGCATACCGGCTACGTCAACAGTCTGGCCACATTAATCACCCGTTCAGACCAGCGACAGGACAAGAGTGGCGCCCAACGTGGGGCCCGAAGCAATGGTAATTCAATTTTTTTAATATTTTTGGTTTCTTTGAATAGCTGGAGATGGCCACATACCATGTAAGTCCCGTCTGATTTTACTTAAGAGTCATCGGCGAGTAGCGACATGACATATATGATATTAAATATTTACTTTGTATGGGAGCTGACACGCCCACTGGTCCGATCACGCCCATTTTTCCCATGACTATTCACATTAACAAATAATCAACGTGCACAAATTTCTAAGACTATGGCTATTATAGTACTGTAGATATATGATATTAAATATTTACTTTGTATGGGAGCTGCCACTCCCACTGGTCCGATCCCGCCCATTTTTTCCATTATTCAAATCAGTAACATATGGGATACTGCAATGTTTCAAAACTCTTGCTATCACAATAGTCAAGATATATGATGTTATTCAATTTATGTTGGAGGTGCCACGCCCACTTGAAATATATATAGCCGAAAACCTAATTTGGACTATAACCTTTCAAATGAAACCGGTTTGGGCCAAATCGGTTGGATAGTTTTAGAGTCTACAGAGGACAAACATACAAACATTGTATTTTATATATATAGATTATTTTTGTTTCCGCTCATAACTTTAAAAAAAAAAAAAAATTCCGGAACGATATATAGCCTATGTCCATCCTGGAGGACCAAATTAAATATTGGTAAAAAAAATTTAGAAATCGTATGATTAGTTACGGAGATTACTTTCTACAAACAAACAAACAAACAAACAAACATACAAACATTACCTCTTTATAATATTAAGTATAGATATAGATATAGATTTTACCATCAAATTTTATCATCCATTTTAATACTACAACAATACCAGTTCTCAACTGCAATCATTTTAGACTATAGTAACGCCAAAATATTTCTCAATCATAGACCATTTGGCATTATCTAGTGATGAAAAAATTACAGTTTTTAAAATCGTTGAAAAGTTAATTATATATCGGCGATAGTTTTAGTATATCGAGCTGTTAACATCTTAGTTTAGTCACCGTAGAAATTACATAAATGAAATTTACAGTTTAAGTGCTAACGTACTATCGTTGTAATATAGCAATATTTTTGATAGTTTTGTACAGTTTAAACTTCAAAAAATCATGATATATTTCAACGACATCACTTTATCTGTGAACTCTTTCATATTGCTTGCTTGAAAGTCAAATCATATATCTTTACCCATTGTTAAAGTGTCCATATCTTGGAAAACGATTAATAGAAGTTTTAAAATTTCAGTTATTTCTTTAATAGAGTTTTGACTTTATTTTGTCCTTTATCAGTTTTTATTCAAATTTTTATAAAAGAAGTAGTTTTTGAAAGTTATTCATTTTAATGGATTAATCGTAAAAATTTATTCGAATTGTTCGTTATTCGAAAATCATGTTTTTAAGTTGTTTGTTCGAATTTTCTTTTTGTTCGTTCGATTAATCGAATAATTTTTATTCGAATGACAACCCTTAAAAATATCCATTAAATTAAATATTAAAATTTTGGAGTCCTATAACTCGTAAAATATAGACCGCCGATACAAAATTTTTTTTTTCCTAAACCAATTTTAACCCTAATTTCTTTTTTTTTTTTTTGAGCTATGCCCGACCGTAAACTATATTTGTTCTCTAAGCTCTAGTTTACGGACATTTGAAGAGGGGACGCAGTGTTGCAAGCCGGCTTGAATCTGCTGTCGGCTAAGACGTTTGACATATTCGACCATAATTACAAACGATTTTTTTTCGCTTCAAAATGCTTTTCAACGAATATGACTTAAAAACAATACACAAAGAACTACAAAATTAAAAAAAAAAAAACTTTTAGAAATAAATTTGAATTTAAAAATATTGTGGTTTGAATTTACAAATTCTATTGTAAGTGCCAACTGTTTTTTCTGATGTACTTATCAAACTCCATACAAAAACTCATATTTTGTGATTTAGAAAATCTGGTTTAGCTGATATTTAAAAAAAAAAATGCTAGTAAATTTCTAAAATGAACACACAATTTAAATAAATTAAATGAAAATGTTGATTCGAGTGTGTTTTTTCAACCACGTAAAATTAATGTTTTACCCGGCGCCATGAAATTAGGCCCCAATAATTTTGGACTCAAAGTGAGAAATTAAAAATGGCTGCAAAAAAGAGTAAAAAAATTTGAGACTTATTTTCATCTATTGTGGCTTTTTTCATTTTGAAAAATATAACAATGCCCCAAAATAAGAATGAAGAATGTCCCCAAAAATATTGCGTTTAAAATTTATTTTTGAATGTATGATCGAGCCAGCCCCAATTTTTGGTCCTAATTTGTGTGAAGGTTGTTTTTAACAATTACTAATAATTTACATACGCGACGAAAAAAGTTTATATAGTGCTTGATATAACTTGATATAATTATAAAGGGTCCGCCTTCTAACGTTTTTTTTTCAACTAGTGCATATTTCGTGAATGGTAACACTTAGCTCATGTCTGATTTGACAGATAATTAGTTTTATCCTTCCGCTGAACGAATATGGTTGTGTATATGCTTGAACAACGCTGGGAAATATTGCGACATTACTTTGAAAATCATGGTAATGTTGCAGAATGTGTGCCAAAATTGCGTACGGATTTTGGAAGAAGAGAAGCACCGTCAGCTCCGTATGTTCGTGAGACGAATTTTGCATAAAGACCTTGGTATGACGTAGTAGTTTTTTTATAGCATTTTCAAAAAAAAAGAGTTATTTGGCATAATTACATATGTTGACATATGTAACGATATATATTTACATCTTATATATATTTTTACGAACATTTTTAATACAGCGCTATATATCATGATATATTGTTATAATAAAAATAAAAATAATAATATAATAATAAATTCTTTATTTAAAAAAAATTCAATTAAATATTTTATATTTTATTTTATTTTAAATATATTTTTATATCTCATGTTATATATAAGTTGATCTTTAGTATCTCATCATATATACTTATCATAGCTAAATATGGGATCATACTATCTTAGCTTGTATAAATATATATAAGTATATGGGTCATTTCATGTCAAATCAACAAAAGGGTGTACCCTACCTTATCCGTATTTTATATTTTTTTTCGTAGGACTAAGCCAAATTTCTTAAAAATTTTTATAGCTACACAACTCATTAAGGTCGCACTTGAAAGGCTATTAAATTAGCTTAGAGTTGATATGCAATATGGCTTTTTATTTGAATATTTCAAATGTAACTTTTCTTGACCTATAAGGAGGCTATATTCTTGAAAACGACATTTTTAAAAATTTTAAAAATAAATTATGAAAAGTTTTTCGACCTTTGAAATGAATGACTTTATTAAATAATTGAGCTCTAGGTCACGTTTGTATTTATAAAATATCCTTTATTATTTTATATATCTCCAATATTTCGTCATTCTTTGAAGACTCCCTGAAGATGTCATTCAAAGAATGACGAAATATTGGAGATATATAAAATAATAAAGGATATTTTATAAATACAAACGTGACCTAGAGCTCAATTATTTAATAAAGTCAATTTTAAAAATATTCATGTTAAAGATAGCTTCCTTCTCTATAGTTCTGACAAATTTCAAAGTGGATATATTCTAGGATCAGAAATATAAATCATATAGTAATGGTAGATATTTTACAAGTAAATTAAAACTATGTAACAAGAAGAGCCCGTTCATTTGTTAACACCGATTACGATGAAATTTGGATATGTTACAAATAATCAAAAATTAAGAGACCCACGTTTTTGTTTAGTTGCTCAATCTCACATTTAGTGGTTAAAAAGTGGGGTCAAATATGTCCCCATTTTCGTTTTCTTCGTTTTTTTCATATTTCTTCCAATGAAACTATACATAAATTTCGCATCTAATGACAATTATTTAAAATGCTCAACATCAGCATAAACTAGCATGTTCGCACATGCTCAACTTTTCGTGGTATTAGCAAAAAACAAATAATTTTTGTGTTGTTTAGTAGATATAGACTGCTCAGGTCCCAACCCACATATATTATTTTCTATTTTATCTTAGTAGACAAAATTGGCTATGAATAAAAGAAAAACAGTTATTTTTAATATTTAAGGAACTTCACAGTTGCGAGTTTTTAATAACACAATTAAGGATTTTTTGAGATTTTTTATGTGTAAGTTAAAAACATTTCTTAAGCTTACATTTAATTTTTTTTATTATAGTACGTACCAATTATTTAGACAAATAAAAGAATTAATTTATTTTTTTTAAAACATTTACCATTTTATAAGCTAATTTTAGATTTTAATAAAAATTTTATTTAACTAAAATAATAACACTATATATTGAAACTTGATGAACAAATAAATAATAAATACTCGATATAATTTTTTGGATAATTTTTACCTTCTTTAAAAAGAGATAACAATTATCAAAATCGGTCAGCCAGAAATTGTCAATGGTCTGAAAAATCAAGCACTGGCAGAGCACTGTTTGCCAATGCTCCAACAAATAAAGTGCTGGCAAAGCACTGATTTACAACGCTCTGCCAACGTTAGTAAAAAGTCCATTGCCAGTACTTAATTAACAAAATTTACAACAGTAAAAATAATAAAAGCACTAGCACAGTCCTGGCTTAGAACGCTCTGCCAACGTAGTTATAAAGTGCTTTGCCAGTACTTGATTTACAAAATGCACCCGTTTAAATAAAAAAGCACTGTCACAGCACTGGCTTAAAACGCTTTCCCATAAAGTGCATTGCAAGTACTTATTTACAAAATTTACAACCGTTAACATAACAATAGTGACACAGCACTTGTTCACAACGCTTTCCCAACGCTGGCCAAAAGTGCTTTGCCAGTGCTCGATTGGTTAAATTTACAACCGTTTATAAAAACGAAATTTAATGCATGTACTTGTTTTTAAATAAGTTAGCAGGTTTAAATAAAAATAACAAATGAATAGTATTTTTTAAGTTTATTTTACACACTTTTAAATGTAATTCTTTTTTTTTCAAATCTTAAATGAATTTAAAATCAACTAACATAAGCATATTGTATTCAAATCAAATTCATACACTAAAAAAAGTTTGTAAAGTCAGCAACATTTTTGCTCAAATGATCCTTGTAGAAAAATTGCTTATTTAGCAATAATATAGCAAACGTGGTTAAACGTTTACGAAATAGCGAGAATTTAGTCTTTAAAGATATCATTCGATTTAGATTTTTTTTTTAATTTTTTATTAGAAAGTGCTTTTAAAATGCTTTATTCGGTATTTCTACGATAATTTTTTAATTAATGTTTTTAGTATTATATATCGTTAGAAAGGCTTTTGTAATTCGTGTAATAAAATTAGATTTATAGTATATAGTTAAATAAAGGGTCCGCCATCTAACGTTTTTTTTTTCAACTAGTGCTTATTTCATGAATGGTAACACTTAGCTCATGTCTGATTTGACAGATAATTAGTTTTATCCTTCCGCTGAACGAATATGGTTGTGTATACGATTGAACAACGCTGGGAAATATTGCGACATTACTTTGGAAATCATGGTAATGTTGCAGAATGTGTGCCGATACACCCAAAACGAGTCACTGTTTGGTGCGGATTTTGGTCCAGAGGCATAATTGGGCCATTTTTCTTCGAAAATGAGCAAGGAGTGGCCGTTACAGTGAATGGCGATTGTTATCGGGCCATGTTAAACGAATTTTCGTTCACAAAAATTGAAGAGGAGGAAATACAGCTCCACAATCGATAATGTGCTTAAAAATTGGACCGATCGTGTAGGCTACTGCATGGCCAGCCGAGGCAGTCATTTGAATGAAATTATTTTCCATTATTAACCGGAAGGATTGTACTTTCAAATAAAAAAAGAAATTTAAGAAAATATTCAGTAGTTTTTTTTTATAGCATTTTCAAAAAAAAAAAGTTATTTGGCGGACCCTTTATAAAAAACAACCAAAAATCCATAAAAGCACACTATTTTCAAAAGTATCTATCGCTCTAGTAATGAAGCATTTAAGTTACGTATTCAGTCTGTTTTTATCAATAAAAAATTAAAAAATCAGTTTTTATCAATAAAAAATTAAAAATATATATCCGTATAATTCTTTTTTTCAGTTGCTTAAAACTTTTTAGACTTTCAACAGCACCTTAAAAAAATGTAGTCCAATTTTGATAATACTTTGCGAAAATCTTTTTGATATCTATAACATTTCTTTTCCGAACATTCTCTAAAGTTAAATATTGTTACTCACTAATATCCTGTCATAATTTAATTGTACTTTATCTTTCTTTCAGATCAATATATTCAAAGTAATCGTCCTGTATTATTGCCATGTGGTCATAACATGTGCGAAAATTGTGTTTATCACAATCGAAAAAATTTAACATGTACCACTTGTCTAAAACCAATTGATATATCCTTGGATGACCATATACAAGATGTAAAATTCAATGTACGTGATCATTTTGATATGAATTTCTATTTAATGGGAGAATTGAATAGTTTGCGTCAATATCGCAATAATTTTTCATCCAATAATTCAATGACGATGAGCGGTAGTAACAAGGATGCCGCAACATCTTCGGCAATCAAATGTATTGAATGCGAATTGGTACCATCAATTGGTAAATGTCGCCAATGCAAGGTATACCTATGTAAACGCTGTTTCGATGCTGTTCATAAAAATAGCAAAGTTTTGAAAATGCATACCATGCAACGTTACGATACGGATAAAAATAAATCGAATGTTATGCGTTTAATGAAACCACAATATTGCAAACGTCATCAAAATATTATAAATCGTTATTGTACTAAATGTGACTTATTTTGTTGTTATGATTGTGCCAAGAATGATCATGCTCAACACAAGTGCACAACGTTGCTGGAAGAGGTAAGATAAACTATTATGAACTAGAATTAAAAAGAAAATTCTTAAAAATATTAATGGAATTTACAGTTGGTACAAAGTTGGCATTTGAGGTACTATATTTACCAAGTTTTTATGGTTTAAACTTTATAAACTCAAATTAGATTCGATTTTTGCACTTCTCACAGCGAATATTATGTCTTTTGTGCTGCCTACAGTTTCCCTAAAAATTCAAGCTAACAGCGTTAACAATTACACTGTGCTACACTGAAAAATCACTTTCCAAGTGACCTAGTATAGTGTAGCTGAGTGTATTACAAAACCGGTTTGAGATGTTACAATCTACCCTCAAATTTTCGAGATAACGGTAAAAGAGTATTTTTTGCGACTGGCGCATTCAAACATTTTTAACTTTTTTTTTAATTTTTTATTTTTTTTAAAGAGAAGCAACACTCAGCCAATTCTTCTTATTAATTAATGTGTTGCTTTCTTTGGAAAGGGGATAGTAGAAAGGTGAAAGGTGGGGTAAGATGAAGGGCTTCAAACATGGCAACACTGTAATTGCGCGAGATGATAAGTCTTAGAACAGTTGTTGCTCGCCACCTGATCGAGAGTTGGCGAAGATATTGAAGCTTTGGTTCATAGCCCTGATTCATTATTTTACTTCGGTGGGGCTAAATGCTATTGAAATACCGAAGGCGGGCGCTGTGATACATATAAGGGATAGAAAGCTCATATATATTATTTTTCTAAGTAGTTTTTGTCGTCACCGGGAATCGAACCCGGGACCATCTGTATAACTGTCCAACGCGCTAAAAATTACACCAACAATTGTAGAGAATAAAAATTTAAGGGACTCGTGTATTTTTTAGCTGCCCAATTTAATGTTTAGACGTTTCTAAGTGGGGTATAAAATTACCTCATTTTACGTTTTTTCCGATTTATTTTTTTTCTATTTAAAGTATCTTCAGACAAACTTGGTATCGAATGAAAGGCTTTTTGAAGACATATTCACTACTGTCCAAATTATGCACAACGATTTTCAAGTACTTCTTGTTATTCAAAAAAATGTGTTTTGAGTATCATTAAATCTGGAGTTTTATTAAGGAATTTTAGTTGCATTAAGCTAAAAAAACTGGATAGCAATGACTATTTATTTTAACCGATGGGTTGTCAAAGCTTTTTTCTATATTCGAAACCGTTCGTTTTTTGTGCGACGTTTCCCGAAGAGGCTTTTTCCCCTATATTTCAACTTAGGTTCACTATATAGGCAACTTAGGTTCCCTATATAGGCAATGTGGGTATCAACATTTTTGTTTTCTTCAGTACTTTAACCCTCCATACAAATAAATCTAGATTTCGTAAATTAAACACAAGTTTCCTCACAAACACAAATTAATTTTTAACCCTACTTTTTAATCTTAAACGTGAGCTAAAAAAAATACGTATATCTATTTTTTTTGTACCTTTACAACATTTCCAAAGTTCATTAAAATGTGCGAGTGCGCTAGTCTACGCCGATAAGTCCGAAACGATTGACTACTTGGAAGACAACATTCGCCGCGTTATTGCCAATATACGGCCACAAATGTTGGAAAAAGTCATCGAAAATTGGACCTCCAGATTAGACTACGTCCGAGCTAGCCGTGGCGTTCATATGCCACAAGTCATATTTAAATTATAATGCGAGAAGATTATCTTTCGATTAAAGTAAATTTCATGGCAATTTAAAAAATTCATCTTTGTTTTATTCCATTTCAAAGTTATATACCTCTATAAAAAACACCCTTTATATTCTTTCTTTATATTATTAATATAAATATGTAGACATTCTCTTAATAATAATTAAGATTTTAATCTTTTTCATAACTTTTTTAAATTCTACTGGGGTTTATTCTTTTAAAACAACAATATCCTTAAAGTTAGCGTTTTCCTGAGTAAAATGAGCCATCATCCTTTGAAAATTTACAAAGTTATGGTACTTTTTCTATATGTACAGAGTGGATTATGTTTTTTCTAATGCAAACTAATGCCTTCCTTAGTGCGAAGGAGGAAGAAACAAAATTTTGTATATGCAGAAAAAGTGCCATAAATTTTTAAATTTTCAACCGATTTTAACAAATGTTGTCTCATTTTACTCACGAAAACATTAACTTTAAGAGTATTGTTGTTTTAAAAGAAGTTTCAAAAAAAACCCTCGTAAAAGTTGAAATAGTTAAAAAAACTGAAAATTTTAATTATTACATATGCGGAACTTTAAAAATTTATTTGAGTTCAAATATTTAAAATTTGTTTTCTTCTGTGGCTGAATAAACTTTTGTGTGTATGTAAATTTTTAAGCATACTAAATCCATTCGCGTTAATCATTCATCTTTAACGGCACACAAATTATGCCAGTTTTAAGTTTCAAACAAATTAAAAATATTAAAATTACAGTTTTTGCTTGGATTAAATAAAAGCAACATCAACTTTCAGATCTCATTGCATTTTAAAACATATATTTAACTACCAAAGAATATAAAAATACACTCAAAAAAATTGTTTGCCATATATTAGGACTTAAAAAGATACCCGCGATTATTTTGGAAACACTCAGTTTTTGACAGTTTAATGATCTTTAGTTAAGATTAGGGTTACGTATTTGCAGGAAATCATATTAAGCACTTTTAAATTCGCAAAATCAAAAATTTTATATAAGCATGATTTTGTGGGTTATGCAAATTTGTTTTGCTCGATAAAATTTAAAGTCTTTAGAATTTTTTGATGCCTTATCTTTTTGACGTAATTGATATATATAGCGCTTTAGTTGTCACAAAGCGAAATGTCTACATATAAAAACGTAAGGATTCACTCCATAAACCATAATGTTCGTATCCCGTTATTGGTGCGCTGACATCAACTTGGTATACCTCAAACTATATAATACTACACAATTTCTCAAAAAACTGTTCTCAAAGCCAGTAATGCAAGCTGCCGGTTAGCCGACTGTTTTTTTCAAGCCAACGTCTCCGCCGACACTATTGGATTGAATCGGCCAAGTCGTTTGACATATTCGAACATAATTACAATTTTTTTTTGTAAATTTTAATGCACATTTCTTAAAAAAAAAACATTAATACTTTCATTAAACTTTCAACTCTAAAATTTCAACTCAGAAAATCTGGATTATCTTGTATTTAAAGAATGCTAGTAAATATCATTAGTAGCTATTCGGATTCTCACTTTCACCATTCACCTCAATTTTCAAATCTGATTATTTCCAAATTGTTAGTAATTTGCCCCTTTTTGATTTTTGATTTCTGATTTTATATTTGTTGATTGTAAAGACGCTTGCACAATAAATTATACAAATAAAAATATTTGAGATAAATTGATATTGAAAATCTAAGGCGAATGGTGAAAGTGAGAATATGAATCGCTATGATTGTTTCTAAAATTAACTCATAGTTTAAATAAATTAAATGAAACGCATTTAAATCAATAAAACAAGTACAAGTACAATTAAAACAAAAATAAATAAAATTTAACACAAAAGTTTGATATAATTTTTATTAAAAATAAAAATTATGTTTTTTTCGACCTTTAATTGTGCAATGAAAATGAAAAATATTCAAGTTCGAGGCCATACTCTATATTTCTTTATTATGATATTGTCCTAACAAATAATCTATAGAGTTTTTTGTTTTCAAATTTATTATTTGACCCTTTCAGGAATGTGTTGATAGATCTATTTCGGGAATTTTCCAGGTTCCCATCATCAGAATACGTTTTGAAAGCGGTAACAATCGCATGCCAAACATCAAACATTCATATCAACTAGTTTACTCACTACTTGAGAACTAATATATGAGCTTGAAGTTAAATATTATAACCATTGATCACAAAATAAATTGAAAACTTGTTTGTTATGTTTGTCATTGCACAATTAAAGGTCGAAAAACCCATAATTTTTATTTTTAATAAAAATCATATCAAACTTGTATAAAAGACAAAGTTCAGTCTAGTTTACTCCCCCTGTGTTGTTTATAAACTAAACAAAATATAAAAAGGAGATAAAAACAAAAAACGTGTATTGAATATCCACCAGAGGTGGACCTTGCACATAACAAACAAGTTTTCAATTTATTTTTTGATCAATGGTTATAATCTTTAACTTCAAGCTCATATATTAGTTCTCAAGTAGTGAGTAAACTAGTTTATATGAATGTTTGATGTGTGGCATGGGATTGTTACCGGAAAAAAACATAATTTTTATTTTTAATAAAAATTATAACAAACTTGTATAAAAGGCAAAGTACCGCCTAGTTTACTTCCCCTGTTTTGTTTACAAACTAAACAAAATATAAAAAGGAGAGAAAAACAGAAAACGTGTATTGAATATCCACCAGAGGTGGACCTTGCACATCAAACAAGCTTTCAATTTATTTTTTGATCAATGGTTATAATCTTTAACTTCAAACTCATATGTATATTTGTTCTCATGTAGTGAGTAAACTAGTTCATATGAATGTTTAATGTTTGGCATGGGATTGTTACCGCTTTCAAAACGTGTTCTGATGATGGGAACCTAGAAAATTCCCGAAATAGATCTACCAACACATTCCTGAAAGGGTCAAATAATAATCAAATCTATAGATTATTTGTTAGGACAATATCCTAATGAAGAAATATAGAGTATGGCCTCGAACTTGAATAATTTTCATTTTCATTGCACAATTAAAGGTCGAAAAAAACATAATTTTTATTTTTAATAAAAATTATAACAAACTTGTAAAAATATTAAATTTTTACTCAAAATTCATCTTACTACAAGTTAAATAAACCGCGGGCACCCGCGGGAACACAATCTTACCAAAAAGCGTTTTTATTGTCTTAAATTGGGCAAATGAGAGCGTTGATGAGAGTGTTATTGTTATTCTCTTTTCACCAGAAGATGCCCGTACTTTTTCTTCGGGTAAAATGGTAAAACTATTAAATCATCAGCTGGTAATAAAACACATGTTTTGAACTTGTGAAAATAAATTAAAAAACTAACAATAAATCTGAAAAGAGAATTGCTTTATAAAATATCACTTTATATTATATTATTTAATTATAATTTATTTTCTATTTTTAACTCTTAATAAAATTTTTTTTATATGAAAAATGTTGACGTTATATTTTGAAATGTGGTTTTGTGCGTTCCAGGTATTTTGAGGTTTTCTATCTCTTTTTGAGCGAATTTTCTAATTCATCTCATTTTACCTGGCTTTACCCAAAATTACCTCAAACGAAAATATTGTTGTCGATGCAAAACACGTGGAGTTCAAAGTTAGCTTAAAAAAAATCAGGATTATTTTCCAAGTAGTTGCTTTTGACTGGCCATTTGCAGTTATTGCTTTAATTTCTGAACTTAGACTTTGTCACTAATATTAAGAGACACTCACTTTGTCACTTAATATTGGTGAAAAAGTGAGTGTAATTTGAAATACAATAGATTAACTTGTAATACTATTGATAAGTTTTAGTTTCTAAAATGGGCAAGAACAATTCATGTACTCCACAAATGTGGAAATTAATTGTACAGTGTTAGTTATCAGAATGAAAAACTGTCAATGTCGGCTATCGCACAAAAGTTAGCTCGCTCTAAAAAATAGTGTTTTGCACAATAAGACAAATAAGTTTTAAAACCCAGCCAAAAAGCCTAGGGCATGAAAGATAACTACAGCAGAAGATATAATTATTTGTATTGCCAGTAAGAGAAATGCATTCTTGTCATCGCGAGAAATAAAGACTGAAATTGGACAGAAAATAACCGTAGAAATAGCCACACGGACAATAAGAAGGCCCTTACAAGATTCTGGACTTTGTGGGAAAAAAAAAATAAAGCGCATGTCTTAAAATAAAAATATTAAATATTAAAATATTGATGTTCTGGGCTGGCCAACCCAAAGTCCTGATCTCAACCCAATTGAATAATTATGGGCAATTGTAAAAAGAGATCTCAACGACAAAAATCCACTTAATAAGGATAAATTGTTTCAGTTGCTGCAGCATAGCTGGGAAAAAATATATCTGCAAACATGCCAAAGTTTAATACAATGTTTACCAAAAAGACTGGCGAATGATGTCAAAAATAAGGATAATCCAACAAAATATTAAAACATATGTCCATTATGTTTAACTTTACGTAATATATTATTAAGTTGTTTGTAAATATATTTTTTCTTGTTTCTAATTATGTGATCCAACTGAAATTGCTGGTTTTTTGTTTTTAGTTAATTTTCTAACAAAAATTTATTTATGCTGTGATTTTTTTTAGTTTAAACTCAATAATGAATTGTTACTTTACTATTTCTAGTTTTTAGTTTTTATATCTTGATCTAAGATTTTAAAATATATTACCAAATATATATGCTACACAGTAGTTTCTAATTATAAGGCCACCACTGTATGTGAATATACAAAATTTTATATTAAATATCAAAGATACTTTCGGAAAAACTAAAATAAATAAATAAAAATTCCGTTTATTTTTGAACACCTCTGTCTCCCAACTTGAAAGTTTTATATGTGATACTTTGAGTTAATTGCAAAATGAGTTTCAGAAAAATAAATATGTGTTTTATGAAATATTCTCGAATAAAGGACCTTTTTTCAATATCGTTATCCTTTTGTCCAAAAAATACATTTTTGTGCAACACCTCTTTAAAATTCCACCATATTACTTATTTTCTGTTGACGCATTCAAAAGTTATGATAATTCAAACATTGTATATATCTTACATATCTGTTAAAAACCCCCAACGTTGAGCAGTAACTAAACGCGAACTATAACGAATTTTGAAAAAAGAAGAAGAAAAAAATGTAAACACGACATTAACTAGGAGATTCTAAATACCAAGTTCAATGAAATTTGAAAGACCTTTATCTGAAAGGTGGGTCTATAGTTTTCAAAACCTCACTTACATTAACTGTGAATTCCTTCTCTTCGTCATAAATTTCCCCTCTATCTTTTCTTATATTAAAGATTTTTTCTCTCTTCCTATATCTTAGAATAACAAAATAATGCCCGATATCTCAGAAACTTTGGAAATTATACGAACATCTCGTGAAAATTTAAAGAAAGGTCAAAAGGTAAGTGATTTTTTTTATTTATTTTATTTATAAATTATTCAATATTTTTAAATTATTACATAGGAAAATTAGAGTATACATTTATTTACACATGATTTAAATTAATTTTGATAAAAATAATTAAGACGAAAAACAAAGACAACTTAAATATGGCAAGTTTATCAATGTGATTGGTTATTAACTTTTAAATATTAGTTTCTTTAATTAATGCTACTTTTGATTAAATACTTACCTTAAAACAAAGTTTTTGTTAAACTAATTAATTAAATATTTTATTTTACAAAAAGGCACAATAATTATAAACTAAATTTTTTTTTCTTTATTTATAACAAACATTTTTAATTGCGTTATTTAAAATTTAATTAAAAATGTTAAAAAGTTTTAAGGTGAGACATAAACATCTGCAGGATATCAGACTGTCAAAACTGTGACACGCCTGTTAGTAGTATAATTAACTTGAATCTGAAAAAACTATGGATTTTTAAGAAGAAAATTCTGCTGATTTCTGGTGAGATTTTTAAAAGGAAAATTGTTCTAAATGGTATGTTTTAAATGAAACACGGGCCTTATAGAAGCAATAAAAGCAAAAAGTCTGTCCCTAGACGAGCCACAAAATCCCATTTGGCAGAAGACCTGAATTTTTGTATATAAGTCATTCCAATTCAATCCGAACGACTTTTTACAATACAAATTTTGTTTGCTTTTTAATTTGGCAAACGTATTCTTATTTCAAAAATATTTGACACGAATTTTTGAGAAAAATTAAAAACTAATTTATTAATTTGAGTTTAAAAAACCAAAAAAAAAAACATGAAAAATGGTCCGAAATGTCGACTAGGGTATAACTTTTTGCATTTTTTGCAAATATCAAAAATTACACGTCATAGCCGTGTAGTTCGTGAAAAATATTTATAACCATGATCTTACTTTTTCGCGGTAATTAAAGAAAGTTCCCGAAACAAACGCAATGAAGTTTTGATTAAAAGATTTTTCAGTTTTTTAAAAAACTGTAACATTTTACATAAAATTACATTGATTTTTGTTATTACAAAAGCTCTTCCGGAAGCGCTTCCGGAAGACATTCTTTAATTACGAAACGCTTCCAATGCAAATCCAGAAGGCATGATTTTTGTTCGCGATGTCCTACTTAGTATGTATCTTGTAAGCAGGTGATTAGATTAGATCAGAAGGCACTATGCACCGCGACCAATGTAGGTCTTTTGTGCTGCCTAAAGTTACCTACAGATTCAAGCTACCTATAAAGCCAATTATCCTATTAGGCAAAATGTTCGCGATGTCGAAAGGTGAAATGAAGCGATCACCTAGAAACCTAAGTCTCCTATCACAAAGCCTGGGACATTCGCAGAGAACATGCTCCGAGGTCTCAGACACCATCTCACAAAACCTACACATATCCGTGTTCGATTGATCCTTCTTGTGCAGATGGTATCTGAGATTACAGTGTCCAGTTAAGTACGACGCCAGGGTCCTCAAACCCCCCCTTTCAAGCGACAAGAGTCGCCTCGACCCTCTACTTTAAGCAGGTGAAAAGCGCTTCTTTTATGTGCTCTTAGAAGCAATAAATTCATGTCTTCTTAGGTAATAAGAAGCGTTTTTTTTTGTAAGTTGACAACATTAATGCTTCATGGTATGCATTCTTTATTGCTTTATTGTAAGCATTATTCCCTTCTTCAAAAAAGGCATTTTGCTCCAAAGAAGGCATTTTTTGCTTTATTGTATACAAGGCGGTGAAGCGCTATTTTGGAAGCATACAATTGTAGTTACTGCTTACCAAGTCCAGGTTATTTTTTGCTGGGTACTTTCATCAATAAAAAATAATTTAGGCTAAAATAAATATTAAAAAAAAGGCTTTTAGAAATTGTTTTCTATGCGGAAGGTTTTGTTCCAAATTGACAAAAGCCGATATTTATTATCGGTGCAATATTGTCCATAAGATGATGCCCTGTAATTTTTTCACAACAAAAAAGTTATAACCCTAATATCGATATTTAAATTGATGTATTTTAAAAACACGGTCGATTTAAATTGCTGATGGCTTATTTTAATGGTATTCTGTGTGCTCTTTTTAAATGGCTATGTTGCCGTTTTTGAATGTTTATTTGTAGTTTTTAACTTTTGTTTGTATATTTTGACACTTTCCAACCCACCTAAACATAAATATAATAATCACTTTTTCTGTATAAATACGAAATTTTTCAGATTGGGACGGCGACGGATTACATTTATTTACGAATTAAAAAAAAATAAAATATACTACCCGCTATGTATTAATAATGAAAACTGCCCAGTCAGAAACTGCCAGTGGTACAAAAAATCAAGCACTGGAATACCCCTAGCTAATAGAGGAATTGTAAATAAACTACTGGCAGCACACTTGTTTAAGACCCTTTACCAGTTTTTCCAAAAAGCGTTTTGCCAGTATTTGTATTACAATAATTTCAGTTTACAATAATTACCAAACAAATCATTGGCAAATAATTGACCAATGTTGGGAAATACTGTTTTTCCAAGTGCTATTCAGCCAGAATTACCAACGGGTCAAAAGTCTAACCACTGGCAAAGCATTTATTTTCGAGCCTGGTTACAGGCAAACATTTGTTTTGTGATTTTATTATACTTTTTAATATTTTTTTCACATACAATTGTTGTTTTTTGTTTCAGGAAAAGCTCCCCAGGTAGAAATTGCAAACCCCTGTTATTTTTGTAAAACCCACCATGTTTTAAATTACCAAAGTTACTACTAATATTGTTCTATAGAAGCACAATTTTGTATGCAAAGCAAGTGTTTTGCCAGTATAACCCTCAAAATTCACTGCCCCTATTGTGTTAACCAATACTACAACTATTAATAGCATTAACTTTTTTTTTAAATATTTTATTATATTTTACTCATTCAATCAGCAATTATTTATTTAAAAAAACTTAGACCGAACTTGGTTGCTGGTTTTAATAGGAGCGTCTTATAAACATTTCACAAAATTAATAAAATTTAAGGTATTTGGAAAGCATAACATTATTTAAATTTTCAACGTTACGCCAACGGTGGCAATCGACGGTTGGCCACTGTTATAAATCGGGTAATAGGACAATGCTCTCAAGATTGTTAATCCCACGTTCTGGCAACACATAACCTACCGTCGCACAGTGGTTCCAAACACAAAAAACATGGTAATAAATATAGATGTTTTAAACTACTGGTCCAATCGGGAAATGGTGTTCCCAAAAATTGAAAAGCGGGAGCTAACCTTTAAGGAAAATGTTTCTGTGGTCACCCTGTTTTAACACAGGGTGTGCTACAGGGTGTCAAAGTTGACCATCTCGAGTATGAAAGAGCTTTAAAGGGGTATAACTTCTATAACCATGCATCGATTTTAGTGTTTTTTGGACTTTTTTAAATCTAGGTTACGAGACAAAGCAAAAACATGCTTCATGTACCATAGTAACTCTTACAGTTAAAAAAATATTTCACTTTGAATTTCAAAATCTTCATTTTTCGCCTTGACTTTTTTAATAGTTTTGCCAATAGATTATTCATTTTTCAAAGAAAATGCTCAAAATTTTTTCAAGTCATTCTAATGACCTTTCTTAAACTCCTAAAGAAAACTTTTTTGAATTATCTTAAGCCGTTTCGCAGTGATACTATTTTAAACTCAAAAATTAAAAGTGTGTTCTGAAAAATGGGGTTTTTTGGTCAGATAAGGGGTAACTTCACACACCTTTATATATATTTTGCTGATATTTTTTGGATTAGTTTTTTACATAGTTTGATAGAGTAGACTTCAAAAATGCTTAATGGTATAGTTTAAAGCATTTTTGGATATGCACCCTACGTCCAGCATTGGTCGAAAATGATGAATTTTTGAACGGAATTCTATGTTTATGACCGTGATAAAAAAAAGTCACGCCACTTAGACACGATTTGAAATTTTTATACTGTAAAGAGATTTATTCTAATGAGTTTGCCACTTCATTTGCCGCCGCCCGCTCAAAAACGTAGCCTGGAGAGCAAATTTTGTGGAAAAAGTCATTTTTTTCAAAAGCCTTTTTTTGATTTATAAAAAAAGCGTACTTATATTATCAATTTCAGCAAGATTTTATTTTATTTTTAATAAAACGTAAATAATTGTCCTACATTCCAAAAATCTTTTCGATATTGCTTATGGTTATTTTTACATAAAACATCAAAGTTCAATGTAGTATATCTAACTATAATTAATTGTACATTTATTGGCTTTTGCTTTCGGTAATGTTAAAAAATTTAAATAATTTCAGAAATTTTTTTACATATTATTAAATTAGACTTAGTTATCAATTCAACGATGCATAAATCGTTTATCTAGTGTAATAAATGAATTCAAACTATTGCGCTTAAATCAGGCATTTCAGGTCAAATTGCAGTATTTAACAAATTTATATATTCAGGTATACAGAGCGTGTTGCATTATATTTCTCTAAAAGGGTTACGGGTTTTTTTATTTTTTTAATACTATTTCAAAAACCTAATAACATATAAATGCAGGTAGAAAATGCGTTTTATGATGTAACATTTGCATAATATATTGATCTAATTTTCCATATAAAACAGGTAAATAACTACCATATATTCATTTATTTGAAAGACAAAATAATGTTTTTTTTTTGTTCTAAAGATAAGGTTTTATTAAATTTAACTGGTACAGTAGTAATTGTGCTAAAAATATGAATATATTCCTAAGGACTACACATTTTCTACAAAGTAGTCTGAAGTATCAAAAGTTAAAAGGTCGTTTATATGCATAGATTCAGAATCTTCCTTTTCAATGTCTATGCTTATTTTTGGTAACCATTTTGTTCTTATGGAGTAAAGTACTGGATCCGATGATATTAATAAAAATTCCATCAAATCGGAATTTTGAGCTATTCTGGAGCACTTACGTGTGTTAAAAAGCCTAAAATGTTTGACGTCTCTATTTCTGGCCTCCTGGGCTTCTTCAGTCAGTTCGCCTAAAGGCAACATACTGTTTTCTATTATTTCTTTGGCATGAGCTAATACTTTATGTACTGTTGGTGTCATTGGCCTCCAAGAGTACATGGTGAGTATAATGTCTTTTGTTTCATTGGCAAAGAGTTTAAATTTAGCCACATTAATAGGTTTTTTACTGTTAATGACTGCTAATATAACTTTAAAACGTTTTAGTAGGTTTTTATCGAGACCCGTAATTGAGGAGGTAGTTTTTGGATCTTCGAAAAAACGCCTTGCTGTATTTCCGTCATTGGAACTTCCAAACCCCTGAAGGGGCGTATCAATGATTAATCCAAGTCTTAATTTAAATTCATCTTGAATTCTTTTCTTCTCTTCTTTTCTCATGTTGTGTAGATCAGTGTTTTTGTTTACGGAAAGGCTTAGGTTTCCTGGAATAAGGCGGTATTTGAGATCGTATGCGAGGTGTAAACAATATTCCATAAATCTTATTCTGGCATGAAGTGGCGATATCCCAAACCTCAGAGCGTTTTCGTTCATAGAAATTGTATCACTATCTTCATGAAACTGTGAACTTAATTTTCCACATATATTACATTTCCAAGTAGATGTTGTGTCTGTAATTGCATTTGCAACTTTTCCATCAATCATTGTAAGTTGTGGTTGAAATGAAACTTTAATAACTTGTCCAGATATTTCCACGTAAAGTGGAGACAAGCTCGAAATTTCCCTTTCTATTGAATCTACTAAACTTTGTGTTGAAATCATGTCTTCTTTTACATATTCAAATCGTATTGGACGACATAAAAATTTAGATCCAGGGGTTAAATTCGTCCATATATCATTTGCAGACGAGGTTGAAGGTAATTTATTATACAACCGCATTCTTAACGGCACAAAAGAAGCCATAAAAATTGATGAAAAACTTTTTTCTTTGCTGCTTCCAGATGGTTGTTTGTATTCGGAAAACCCAGATGTGCCATCACAGCCCCATTTGAACATTAACACGACATCAGATTGCTTGCATCTTTCAATATCTTTGCTGCTAAATGTGGACATAATTCTAGAAACAGTATTGTCAATTAACTGTGATAGTTCAACTTTTGCGCCTTCAATAGAGGCATGCACTGGGGATGTTATTGGTTTTAAAATATTTTCTTTTGTTTCTTTTATTGCTTTACTGCTAGGAAAAATATCATATCCTTTTTCAATGAGAGCTTTTCTTAAATACCATATTTATTTCTCGTTAACCCCAAATTTAGAAAAAGAGCTAATGCATCTTCACTGGTAAAGGAAGTTGATGATTTTGGTGTTGGAATACTTTGTATCATGCGCTTCAAACGCTTAGGAGACGCAGTTGGTAGGACGTCGACAATTTTCCCTGTTTCTTTAGGCTGTATACGTGTCAAAGCTGCTTTAAAAGAATCCTTTATTTCATTAGCGGAGTGTGTGTTAATCATTTCTTCCTGTTTTACCTTCTTAGTCCTAATCTGGACCTCTTCATAATCTTTTTTAGGGCGGCCCCTTTTTTTCTGTTCAATAACTACTGACATCTCCTTATTAAGCCAATCTTGACTCTTCTTCATAAATTTTTGTATAGAATAATCGGAATCTTTAATCCTTTTTTCATAAATTTTGTAAAAATTTTCAATTTCATCTGGCTTTATATTTAAGCCATACGAGTAGACAATGGTATCAATCAGTTTTCCTATTTTTTCCGATCGTATATCAGTATTGGCAAGAGTATCCCAAATTACTTTACAAAGGGAGCTATATTTTATTGTAACCTCCATGACTGCTTAACTCAAATAACCTCCTTTTAAAATTACTACGCTTATATATTACAAATATTTGTTTTTTTATAAACAAAAAATCGAGCAGGTACTGGATTTGTAAAAACAAAAAACTGAAATAGGTAAAATAAAAAAAAAACGCATTATATTAGCCCATTAAAACAATATGTTATGCAAATGTTACATCATAAAACGCATTTTCTACCTGCATTTATATCTTATTAGGTTTTTGAAATAGTATTAAAAAAATAAAAAAACCCGTAACCCTTTTAGAGAAATATAATGCAACACGCTCTGTATACCTGAATATATAAATTTGTTAAATACTGCAATTTGACCTGAAATGCCTGATTTAAGCGCAATAGTTTGAATTCATTTATTACACTAGATAAACGATTTATGCATCGTTGAATTGATAACTAAGTCTAATTTAATAATATGTAAAAAAATTTCTGAAATTATTTAAATTTTTTAACATTAAAGAAAGCAAAAGCCAATAAATGTACAATTAATTATAGTTAGATATACTACATTGAACTTTGATGTTTTATGTAAAAATAACCATAAGCAATATCGAAAAGATTTTTGGAATGTAGGACAATTATTTACGTTTTATTAAAAATAAAATAAAATCTTGCTGAAATTGATAATATAAGTACGCTTTTTTTATAAATCAAAAAAAGGCTTTTGAAAAAATGACTTTTTCCACAAAATTTGCTCTCCAGGCTACGTTTTTGAGCGGGCGGCGGCAAATGAAGTGGCAAACTCATTAGAATAAATCTCTTTACAGTATAAAAATTTCAAATCGTCTCTAAGTGGCGTGACTTTTTTTTATCACGGTCATAAACATAGAATTCCGTTCAAAAATTCATCATTTTCGACCAATGCTGGACGTAGGGTGCATATCCAAAAATGCTTTAAACTATACCATTAAGCATTTTTGAAGTCTACTCTATCAAACTATGTAAAAAACTAATCCAAAAAATATCAGCAAAATATATATAAAGGTGTGTGAAGTTACCCCTTATCTGACCAAAAAACCCCATTTTTCAGAACACACTTTTAATTTTTGAGTTTAAAATAGTATCACTGCGAAACGGCTTAAGATAATTCAAAAAAGTTTTCTTTAGGAGTTTAAGAAAGGTCATTAGAATGACTTGAAAAATTTTGAGCATTTTCTTTGAAAAATGAATAATCTATTGGCAAAACTATTAAAAAAGTCAAGGCGAAAAATGAAGATTTTGAAATTCAAAGTGAAATATTTTTTTAACTGTAAGAGTTACTATGGTACATGAAGCATGTTTTTGCTTTGTCTCGTAACCTAGATTTAAAAAAGTCCAAAAAACACTAAAATCGATGCATGGTTATAGAAGTTATACCCCTTTAAAGCTCTTTCATACTCGAGATGGTCAACTTTGACACCCTGTAGCACACCCTGTGTTAAAACAGGGTGACCACAGAAACATTTTCCTTAAAGGTTAGCTCCCGCTTTTCAATTTTTGGGAACACCATTTCCCGATTGGACCAGTAGTTTAAAACATCTATATTTATTACCATGTTTTTTGTGTTTGGAACCACTGTGCGTCGCCGAAGCTTTGCCAGTAGTGTGCCTGTTGATCTTTTCTGTCTTTTTCTTTTAAGGCCGAATTTGTTTGTTGTTTTCCCAACATTGGCAAATTGTTTCCATCAAACCTTATGCCAGTGCTGACATATTTGAGCAACTAACTGTTGACCAGCAGTTACCTCAGACGTTAGGGCTGTCGGCTGCCAATCTGTCGGCCAGGGTTCCAATCCCGGTGAGACTAAAAAAATTATACATGAACTTTTTAATTTTATTTTGCAAAACATATGTTTTGACCAACTATTTCATGGTTTTACCTACATTTTGATAACGTTGGAAATTTTGTTTCCCCGGTGCTTATCCGATCCTTTTTGAGCAGACGAAACTTTTGTCTAATGATGTTATCATTTTAGGATTGGAAAAGCACTTGTTGCCGGAACTTGTACTTGCACTTACTGAAGTGCCTTGCCAGCGGTGGTCCGTTTGTATTTTTCTGACTGGGTGTATATGAAAGAATACCAACGTTTGGAAAAAGTGCTTAACCATAACTTGTTTTACTTAATTTACCACTGTTTACGAAAAAAGTTTAAAGTGGATAAATAATATGGATAAATTAAATAATGGATAAATTTGAAACAAACAAAAAATTCGTTGGAATTTGTACAATTGGCCAATCTAGAATTTTAGAAAAAAATCGCTTTTTAGTATTAGTTGTTTCATAAATACATATTTCAAATTAAATTTTTTTGGGAAAAGTTTTTTACTCCTGCACTTCTCAATTTAATTTTTGTTCTGCCAACGCTTGTACCACCATATACAGTACTTTGCCAACACTTTGCCGTTTGTATCTTTCTACCTGGATAAGTACACATATTTTAATTGTTGTATGCAAAATTGGCATGTGGATCAAATTTGATACTGGATATCTCAGATATGATACGGAAAACTCAAAACGGGGTTTGGAATCAGAAAGGGGGTATTTACATTTGCATTATATATAATACACTCCTACCTCTAAAAATGGTCTATAATAAGCTGTTATTCAGAATCGCAAAAAAGTGTTTGCCAGAAATCGGGCTCGAAAATAAATGCTTTAACAGGGGTTTAGACTTTTGAGCCGTTGGTAATTTCTGACTGAATAGCGCTAGGAAAACACCTTTTCCCAACGTTGGCATAGTGGTCTCAGACAATTCATTGTCAATGATTTTTTTCTGTAGACCACTAAAATTATTGTTAAACAAATACTGGCAAAACGCTGGTAAAGCGTCTTAAACAACATTAGTTTATTTACAATTCCTCGCTTAGCCAGTGCTTTGTACCATTGGCGGTTTCTGACTGGGCAGCAAAACTGGATGCTTGATGTATAGCACTATTAACCTCGTTTTAACGCTACTATCAGTGCTTTTATTTTTTCTTTTATTATCGGTGCAGCACATTCATACATTCGATTGTTGTTTTCTATTTACGTACATACAAAGAATTAAAATTCAGGGCAAATAAATAACCCCTGTTAACCGCGTTTTCGTTTATCCGTGCTGAGTCCGGTGCCGCACGCTGGAAAAAAACGACCTGCCGGTAATATAAATGCTATTACGAGCACTTTTCAGTTTCCCATATTTCTAATACAACATGTTTGATTGCAAATATAAAAAAGTTTACCTTCAAATATATATATGTTTGGAACTAGTGAAAAACATCTACCGGCAAACATATATATATACATATATATTGTTTATTATAAATATGTTTGTCTGCAAATATATATATGTTTATTATAAATATGTTTGGCTGCAAATATATATATGTTTATTATAAATATGTTTGCATGTCCCAAACATAATATCTTAAAATTTTGAAATTGGAAATATATCTTTATTTAGGTTTGAAAATTTGAATCATTGTAAACATGTATATAATTACCTGCAAACATATTAAAAACTGTATTTATTCTGCTTCCGTGCAACCCGGATAATCGAGGTTTAACTGTATTATTTTTTGTCGATCTTTTTGATTGGCCTCAACAATTTTTTTTTTTAAATGATAAATTTTTATAAAGATATTTGTTTGTATTGGTACTCTACTACAATATATAATGTCTTATCCGTTTTTTAGGGCTTTTCAATGCAAGGAATATTATATTTACCGCTTAATTTATAAAAAAAAATCCGGCAAAATTTCCTTTTGGAAAAATGTTTGTTACAGTTTGTTTTATAAATTAGGTTAGATAATGTATTTTAATTGAGTTTATGTCGTCACTTATTTAATTTCAGAAATGTAACTATTTTTAAATTTCAATAGTTGTTTTTTAATATTTTTTTTACCATTTTTTTACCACCCTAACAGAAATGTTTGTAAATTAACACATAACCGGACCCTTTTTTAGAAGCGACCTGCATGATGTTGTCATAGGAGGGAGAAATGTACCCCTTATGATATATCACAGGACTAACCTAGGACATATCACTAAACCATAGTTCGGTGATGTATCCTAGAACAAGGACTAGTCACGTTTACGTGTTTTTAAGGCGAGTTCATTGACATACCCTAGATCAGTTCTGTGACATTTAGGTGCATTTCATATACATATTAAATACTATTTAGCTATTTCTCTAATTATACTTAACATCTTTTATCTAATACTCTAAATACTTTCCATTCGTTTGTAATTACTTTTTATTATTAGTATTTAATAGCATATCGCGTATTAAATGACCAGTAGCTCCATCTGGCTTAATTTCAATAACATTAACCTTTTCTACCGTTATTTGCATTTTATTTCCCGATAATGTATTGACTGTTTCTTCTTTAACATTTTGTTGAATATTTTCATCAGTCTTATTTATTTGTAAATCATTCCTTTCATGACTACGTTTATCTTCATGATGCTGTTGTAATTGCTCATCATCATAATCTGGTCCTATAGTGGATGATACTATAATTGGTTTTAAATTAAAGGATACACTTTCTGGCTGGACAGTGGCTGTCATTGTGGCTATTGTTGTACTATCGAATGTATCTATAGTACCACGTTGTGATATATCATCCACTTCATCATCAATTAATAGATTACGTTCTGAACTTTGTTCACTAACTTGAGAATTTACCGATTCATGTTTTTGGGTCATAGGATTAGGAGGAGGAGAAGGAGGTGATTTTAATTGTCTATTGTTACTATTTGTATCTTCGGTTGTTGTCTCTTCCAAATGATTATCCTCTTTACTATCTTCAGAAGTGGTTTCAGAGTGTTGTGCCTGTTGTTCTGTGGCCGCTTCAGCTTCTTCTTGTAAAACTTTTTCTTTTTCTAAACGCATTTTTTCTTCCATTTCTTGAAATTTCATTGCTAAATATCTAAAGAATAAGAAGGAAAATATTAGAAATTATAAAATTTCATTTTAAAAACTTCAACTTACTTATCTACTAAAGGTCCACTATAGTCTTCTGGAAATTTTGGATTAAACGGCAGTATATATTTGTATAAACGTTCATTTAACACATATAATTGTGTCGTTGTACCACATTTAACATTAAACCACCAGTCGCAGGTTAAAGCAATCTTTAGTAAAGTAAAATAAGAAATAATTAAGAAATTTTATTTAGCATTTCCGTTTACCTATTCCCTAAAATTCAATTATTTATGCATTAATATTAAGAGGCTATAAATTTTGTTGTAGTTTTTATTGCCCCCCTCATATCGACTTAATTGCTTTTAATTTTCTTAGGTGTTTTAATTAGTTTAATATCAACGCTTAAGCTCATTTTTTTTTCTATAGATGTCCCCCTAAGCATGTACATTAGAGTGCCTCATTTTGAGACTTTTTTTTAAATTTCAAGATGCACCCTCTGAAACTAAAGACTAACATGTTTTATGTTAACTTCTGAAATATTTCGGCTCTTGCAATAACATCCCGTGAACTAAACCGTTTTTAACTCATAAACCCCTGTAAAACCAAAAATTAGTGTCCGACCGAACAGTTCGGCCAAAAAACTATATTTGGTCGGTTTTTGGGTATCTAGAGGCAATGATTATAAATTTTTGTTTTGGAAACATGTTTGTTGAGCCAATTCAATTCGATTTTGTATGTAAAATTTAAGGAAAAAGCCGAAGTTTAGCTATAAAGTTAAAAGTTCGGCCGCCGATTTGGCCGAACTTTCTGAGGCCGAACAGTGAATTTATTGCTTAACTACGGACTTTTCTTTTAATTTGTCACTCAAAATTGTCTTCAATCAGCCCAATAAACATTTTTCCATTCGCCAAAGTTGTCCATAATGTTTTAGAATAAAGAATACAGACCAAATGCATTTTCTGGCCGAACTGTTCGGTCGGACACTACAAAACATGCTTGCACGTTTGGGGTGCTTTTGCTTAATGCACTGAAAATACCGTTATAAATAAACACGTTTTTTATAAAGTAAACTTGTAAATTTCCACGAAAATAAATTTTAAGACATTAGCTCGTTGATTATAAAACGCTACATAACCTCAAACTTAGTCAATTTTTAAAAATGCAAAAAAAGTGACTTTTAAAAGTAAATATATTAAAAATGAATATATTTATTAAAAATATTGAAACAAAGACTTGTTTTTTTTTTGAAATATATTTGTTGCTTTAATTTTGTTTAACGACTGATTTTGGTGTTAGCATATGGTAACTATGGGCGGGCAAGGGGACTGGTTTATGATACATAAGTATTTTGGGGTTTTCCTCAAAAATTTAGCTGAAAATGATATTTTTATTGTTGTAAACTGTTAGGAAATGGAAAATATTTCATCAATGAATAAAATATTACATAACAGTTGCAATTTAAAAAATTTAAATTTCGCATTCGATTTTGAAAATTTTTGTCTAAAATATTTTCTGCTTTGGCACATTTGTGCCAAAGCAGAAAATATTTACTACTACTATTTACTACTACTACTATTTACTACTTAAAGGTCCAATATTCAAAGCACATTTTTAACCATACGAAATCAGAATAAATACCGATTTAACCTTTTCCACTTATAAAATTAATTTATTTTTGTAGTGTTAATCATTAGTGTCCGACCGAACAGTTCGGCCAGAAAATGCATTTGGTCTGTATTCGGTATTTTAAAGCATTATGGACAAATTTGGCGGATGGAAAAATGTTTATTGGGCTGATTAGACGCTATTTTGAGTGTCAAATTTGAAGAAAAGTCTGTAGTTAAGCAATGAATTCACTGTTCGGCCTCAGAAAGTTCGGCCAAATTGAAAATAGTTCGGCGGCCGAACTTTTAACTTTATAGCTAAACTTCGGATTTTCTCTTAAATTTTATACACAAAATCGAATTAAATCGGCTCAACAAACATGTTTCCAATACCAAAATTTGTCATCATTACCTCTAGATATCAAAAAACGGACAAAATATAGTTTTTTGGCCGAACTGTTCGGTCGGACACTATTAATCATAAGTTACCACATGGAAACAGGGCATTTTGAATATCCTTTAGGCAGGAACAAAAAGGGATTGTTTTTTTTATACTTAGGTCATTACTAAAGCATATCGTCGGCTTGCCTGCAAGTATGTGCTTTGCAGGAGAGCGAAAAAACTAATTTTTATTAGCCTTTTAAGACATTTTACTGAACATACGCCTAAATCATTCACTACCTTATTGACTAGAATACTGAATTAAAAAAAATCCGGATTTGATCTCTGTTACAGAGCGGAGTGCTAAATGATACAATAAAAAAAAAATTAAAATAAAACATAGCACTACTTGCATGTAAAATATCTTTTCAAAACTCAACAAAAAAAAAATTCTAGGGTGTTTCGGGTTAACATGTTAACATACTCTAGTTTCTTTGTTAGTGTGAAAAATTAACTACTTTCTTCCAACAAGCAATAGAAATTTAAAAATTGATTCGCCAGTGTTGCCATATACAAATTTTGGAAAATTGTCAAAAACATCAATATTTAATAAAATCAAACAAAATCTTGATAATCAGATAGATTAAATTATGTATAACAGTTTCATAGATACCCAGTCATAAAAAAACAGACGCACCACCGAATGCAAGATACTTTAGCAAGTGGTACAAGTGCTGGCAACAAGTGCTTTTCAAGCCCAATATGTTAACAACATTAGACAAAAGGTCCGACTGTAACGTGTCACAAGCACTGGGGAAACAAAATTTCCATCATTGTTTTCCAAAATAAAAGTTAAAAAAGTTCATGTATATCTTTTTTGGTCCTGAAGTGATTTGAAACCTGGCCGCCAGATTGGCAGCTGACAACTGTAAACACTAAGCTAACGAGACATATACTACTTGGTAGCTTAAAACATAAATGATAACTGATGGGTAACAGTTGGCTGCTCAAATATGACTGCACTGGCAAAAGGTTTGATTGGAACAACTTGTAGACGTTATCAAACAAGAAGTAGATAGCTAATTTTCAACGATATCCTCAAATATTTGCAAAGCAAATGAAATATGAGATTTTATTAAACAAAAAATAAAAATAGTAATGCTTGTATTAAAAAATAGAATTATATGCATACAAAGTGTATGTAAAAAAACCTACCACAGTTCAAGTACGGGTCAATCAGTTACCAAAATTATAACCGGGTTTCAAAACCTTTTTGACGATGTATTAAAAATGAGAAACGTATAAAAAATGAGAAAGTATTGTAATTTATTTTTTAAAAATTGCATCAAAGAAATTACATAAAAATCTTATCTCGGGCCGAGAGTCTGATTTTTATTACTTTTTAATGTAGAACTATATAATTTTGTAATCTTTTTTATATTAGACCATTTTTTGACAAAAGTTGTAGTAACTAACTTTTAATTAATAAAAAATAATGTTTTTGGTGGTGTTTTTTAAAACGGCTTAGCTCATGGGATTTTATCGCTAGAGCCGAAATATTTTAGGAATCATTATAGAACACGTTATTCTTTATTTTCAGGGAGGGCGCATTATACAATTTTTTTGAGGTACTCTAATGTACATGCAAGCATATGTTTGCATTTAACTCAACTCATTTGTTTCCACCTTAATTATCTTTATCATTGTATCCTTTTCTACATTGTTATAAACATATATTTTTTTAATTTGTCCTCCAAGCAACATATGCTTCCTTGCTTCTTCCTTTTTGCAATTTATACACGTGTGTATTCAGTTGTTATAATATATTGAATTGGCATGCTCAAGCATGCATGCTATCACTGATACACAGTATGTGTTGGTGGTTATTAAAAGAAGTGCCTTCTATACATAGCTGCCAGATTTGTCGTCATTTTGACGATTTTTTGTCAAAAATTTGCCAAATGACGATTTGACGATTTTTGGTCCTAAAATGACGATTTTTTTTTAATAAAAAAAAACTATTTTTGGAAAATATTTTGGCGAACTAAATAAAAGTCGTGTGCTCCCAACATTAATGGAATAAATTACGCAGCAAGGAATTAATTATATTTTTCAGTTTTTCCTATGAAAGTGCTTTGTCCAAAAGGGCACCCAGTGTATTTAATTATAGAAAAGAACGTATAATATCTAAAATTTCATCATAAATTTGAATCATTTTTTGAGTTTTATGATCACTCACTTTGACACAGCATTTTAGATTGTTGAGATAACATTTTAGACTGACTTTAGAGCTATTATTTTTAACAAAAAAATTTGTTGTTTCATTTTTATTTTCTGGAGTCGTTAAAATGTCGTATTTATCAGCGCTCCAAAATTGCGGCCTTTTTAAACCAATTTGGGTTTTTTATTTCATAAATTTATTGTTTTTAATAATTTTTTTTTTAATACTTTAATATAAATTTATTTAAATTTTACCAAAATCTATTCTTTTTTCAATACTCAGAGAGACGTTTCTTCAGACAAAACAGAAAAATGTATTGAAATTGGTAAAACTAAACTTCTGACTTTTATGACGATTTTTTCAAATTGATTTGACGATTTTTCCAAAAAAAAAATATTCGGAAATTTACGATTTTTGTCAAAGTCATATGGCAGCCTGCTTCTATATAATATTATTTACAGTCTTCAGAGGTGTTTAATAAAAAATGTTCATCAAAAATTAACAGAGTAATAATTGGAAGAACTAATAACTTCCTGCACGTTGATCAGAACCTGACAAATATTGTCTATAAAAAAAAGTTGCACTGCCAACTTTTCTATACAAAAAGTTGTTCAAAGTCTGACAACTTTTCTATACAAAAAGTTGTTCAGAGTCTGACAACTTTTCTGTACAAAAAGTTGTTCAGATTTGAATAAATTTTCTATTCAAAAAGTTGTTCAGATTCGAACAAATTTTCTATTCAAAAAGTTGTTCAGAGTCTGACAACTTTTCTATATAGAAAAAGTTGTTCAGAGTCTGACAACTTTTCTATATAGAAAAAGTTGTTCAGAGTCTGACAACTTTTCTATATAGAAAAAGTTGTTCAGTGTCTGACAACTTTTCTATATAGAAAAAGTTACTCTGTTCAGAGTTTGACAACTTTTCTATATAGAAAAAGTTACTCTGTTCAGAGTCTGTCAACTTTTCCATATAGAAAAGTTTTCAGACTCTGAACAACTTTTTCTATATAGAGAAGTTGTCAGACTCTGAACAACTTTTTCTATATAGAAAAGTTGTCAGACTCTGAACAACTTTTTCTATATAGAAAAGTTGTCAGACTCTGAACAACTTTTTCTATATAGAAAAGTTGTCAGACTCTGAACAACTTTTTCTATATAGAAAAGTTGTCAGACTCTGAACAACTTTTTCTATATAGAAAAGTTGTCAGACTCTGAACAACTTTTTCTATATAGAAAAGTTGTCAGACTCTGAACAACTTTTTCTATATAGAAAAGTTGTCAGACTCTGAACAACTTTTTCTATATAGAAAAGTTGTCAGACTCTGAACAACTTTTTCTATATAGAAAAGTTGTCAGACTCTGAACAACTTTTTCTATATAGAAAAGTTGTCAGACTCTGAACAACTTTTTCTATATAGAAAAGTTGTCAGACTCTGAACAACTTTTTCTATATAGAAAAGTTGTCAGACTCTGAACAACTTTTTCTATATAGAAAACTTTTCTATATAGAAAAGTTGTCAGACTCTGAACAACTTTTTCTATATAGAAAAGTTGTCAGACTCTGAACAACTTTTTCTATATAGAAAAGTTGTCAGACTCTGAACAACTTTTTCTATATAGAAAAGTTGTCAGACTCTGAACAACTTTTTCTATATAGAAAAGTTGTCAGACTCTGAACAACTTTTTCTATATAGAAAAAGTTACTCTGTTTAGAGTCTGACAACTTTTCTATATAGAAAAAGTTACTCTGTTAATAGTCTGACAACTTTTCTATATATAAAAAGTTACTCTGTTGAGAGTCTGACAACTTTTCTATATAGAAAAAGTTACTCTATTCAGAGTCTGCCAACTTTTCTATATAGAAAAAGTTGTTGAGAGTCTGACAACTTTTCTATATAGAAAAAGTTACTCTGTTCAGAGGCTGACAACTTTTCCATATAGAAAAAGTTACTCTGTTGAGAGTCTGACAACTTTTCTATATAGAAAAAGTTACTCTATTCAGAGTCTGCCAACTTTTCTATATAGAAAAAGTTGTTGAGAGTCTGACAACTTTTCTATATAGAAAAAGTTACTCTGTTGAGAGTCTGACAACTTTTCTATATAGAAAAAGTTACTCTATTCAGATTCTGACAACTTTTCTATATAGAAAAAGTTGTTCAGATTCTGACAACTTTTATGTCGAAAAAGTTGTTCAGAGTCTGACAAATTTTCTATATAGAAAAAGTTATTCAGAGTCTGACAACTTTTCTATCGAAGAAGTTGTTCAGAGTCTGACAACTTTTCTATATAGAAAAAGTTGTTCAGATTCTGACAACTTTTATGTCGAAAAAGTTGTTCAGAGTGTGACAACTTTTCTATCGAAAAAGTTTTTCAGAGTCTGACAACTTTTCTATCGAAAAAGCTTTTAGAGTCTGACAACTTTTCTATCGAAGACTGAACTACTTTTCAACATAAAAAGTTTCTCAGAATCGGACAACTTTTCTATAGAAAAAATTGCTCACAATCTGACAACTTTTAAATAGAAAACGTTGGTCAAAATATAGAAAAATTGATTATATATAATTGCTGATAACTTTTTTGTAAAAAAAAACTTTCTCAGAATCTGACGACTCTTCTATAAAAAAAAAGTTGTGTAGAATCTGACAACTCTTCAAAATATAAAGTTTCGCAAAATTTGACAACTTTTACTGCACTTTTTTAACAGTTTTTTTAGCTTTTCCCACTTGCATAAACTTAAAACCAGAGAAATTGTAACCCCAATTAAACAACTTAAAAAAAATTTTAAATAACATTTTGTTGATAGAACTAAAACTTTCAACATTTTCTTGTAGATATTTCTTCATGGTGATAACAATTCATCAAACACCAAAATTATATTTAGTTAATTTTAAAATTTCTTTGAATTGAGTGCTTTTTTATTTCCCAAAAGAAGGAAACAAACTTTTCAAAGCCAGATGTGTAATACAAACATACCATAAAGTTTGGTTTTCTCACATCCACATACTACTTCACATTGCAACCACATACCTGACTAAAAATTGTACCATTTGGACATAAAAATGATGCTTTGCCACCATTTAAATCACAATAATGCCACACTTGACAATTTGTTTCGGGATCACCAAAGAAACCTTTATAACGTTGTTGGGTACAATCAAACGAAGTTTGTGGTATTTCTGCATAATTGGGATAATCAATACCAGGACGACCAGTACTGGGACCAGGATGTTTATCTATGAAAACAAAACAATGGTATACATTTATGAAGTTTTCTTAAAAAAGTTTTTGAAAAACTTTTTCTAAACTGTAAAAACTAAAAAACTTACTTGGTCCATTGACAGGAGGTGGTGATAGTAAACTTAAATCATTTGACGAAGGTTGTTCATGTGGACGATGTTGTTCCGGCTGATGTTGCTGTTGCTGTTCTTCACTGCCTGTTGTATAATCATAGTCGGGCGAAGAGGCATGAGGTGGTGTTGCTTCATGATGTTGTGGTGGATTGGCCACAATTGTTTGGGTTTGTTTCAAATTGTTCAATATGCGTATGAGTGTTTTTATGGAATTATCAATGTTATCTGGTGTTAAGGTATGTGGCAAATGATTGCTTTCCTGTAATTTGTGCAATATTTCCGCCAAGGAGGAAGTGCGTATATCAGGCAATTCATTAGGATCTGCTAATATTGATTTTGGTGGTAATGGTTGTTGTACTGACTCCAACTCAATTTCCGCTGTTGTCTGATGATGTTGTTGTTGTTGCTGATGAAAGTGTCCTTTGTCTGAAATAGTTGGTGTTACTGGTCTAGGCGCTAATGCTTGTAATGGTGTATTATTATGTTGTTGTTGTTGATGTCGCTGTGGTATTTGATTATCACTTTCATATTTATTTGATGGTTTCAATTTTACTGCTCCTGTTAATTTTTGTCCAAATTCCTCTTTAACATACACATATTTTGTTTTAGTATCTTCATCATCACCAACATCACCATTAATTATGGCATTTGGTGTCGGTGTAATTGACACTACAACTTGTTGTTGTGGTCTTTCTGTTGGATTTGATGCATAATTGACATTCTTTACTTTTAACACCGGCTGTAATCTTATTTTCGGTTTATTTTTATATGGTGGCCTTAAAGTGGAACCATAATTTTCCTGTGTATTGGTTTCGTGTACAAAAGGTGCTGCTGTTGATACTAATATAAAGGCATGCGATGGTGGTCCTAATGTTGGCTTTAATGTTTCCAGTTGGTGGTGTTGTTGACGATGTTGTTGTTGGTGGTGTTGTGGCGTATTTTGTTCATCGTCTAATGATTGTTTAGGTTCATCGATAAGATAATCAATATATTGTGGTGTTGAGGGTCTGTTGAAGTTTATAAAAAATATGAAATTTGCAATTAAACAAGGATTTCATAGAGATACTTAGGTCTAGTTTTTGGTATGTTAGTTAAACTTGGAGTTAAACTGATAACGAATTTTGTCTGCCATTTCAAAGTTTATTAAGAAAAATTTTTGTATTGAAAAATAAAATTGTTTAATAAAATGTTAAAAAAGTGGTAGTTAAAAAATATGCTCTTAAAATACGCTTTTGCTTTAAAAAGTACAAAAATCTTCAAAAACAAGATTCTTTATCAAAAATTTGCTTTTGAGGTCAAAATATGCTAGTGAAGCAGAATTTGCAAAAATATGCTCTAACAAATGGATGCCAGAATTTGGCAACGATTTTTCTAACAAATCGATGCCAGAATTTGCATATGCAAATATATGTACCAAAATGTTTTCTCAAGTTCTTTAGTAAAAAAAAAATGTAGACATGTTTTCAAACAAAAATTTTCATTAAAGTCTGCGGATTCACCACTGTGTAGTTTCCTTGTTAGTGGTCCGATTGCAACGAAAAGTACCTGGAATCTTTGAATTTTTCTTTAAGAAAAATCTCAAGAATCTGAGTATTTTTCTATAAGAAAAAGTTCTCAGCTACATTTTTAGAGATTAATTCCAGATTCTGAGGACTTTTTCTTATAGAAAAATTTTAGATTCTGAGGAAGTGTTCTTATAGAAACATTTTTAGATTCTAAGGAAATCCTCTGATCCGGAGGATTTTTCTCATATTCTCAAATTCTGTGTACTTTTTATTAGATAAAATCAGACTGATTTTTATTTTATTTCTTAGATTCTAACAATTCTTCATACTGCAAAATTCTTATATTGTGAGGACTTTTTCGTATAAACTGATTCTCAGATACTGAATCATTGTTCAAAAATTTCAAGGTCTCTTATTCAAAAATTCTGAGAACTGAGGACTTTCCCTTATAGAAAATTTTCGGACTCTGAGGACTTTTTCTTATCGAAACATTTTCTTATCGAAACATTTTCTGATTTCGAGGTAATTTTCTTATAGAAAAATGTTCAGTTTCTTAAGACTTTATCTGATTCTAAGAACGTTTTCTTATAGAAAAATTCTTAAATTCTGGTGACTGTAGACAAGGCAGCAAACAATGTTAAAAATCCTATATTTAGATAGGTTTGAGAAATTGTGGGATTGCTTACAGCTAATCTTAATTTCTGACATTAATTTCACATTTTTGTCTTTAAAGTCCATTTAAGTCCAATAAAAATCATTCGATTATTTTTTTTTTTTTTGTTTTTTTTTTATATTCAGGAAATTCTTCCTATTAATTAATGTGTTGCTTTCTTTGGAAAGGGGATAGTGGAGAGATGAAAGGGGGTGAAAGATAAAGGGCTTCGAACATGGCAACACTGTAATAGCGCGAGATGATAAGTCTTACAACAGATGTTGCCAGCAACCTGATGTAGAGTTGGCGAATTTATTGAAGCTTTTTGTTTCATAGCCCTGATTCATTATTTTACTTCTGTGGGGTTAAGTGCTATGGGAACACCGAAGGTGGGCGCAACGATACATATAAGTGATAGAAAACTCATACATATTATTTTTCTAAATTGATGTTGTCGTCACCGGGTATCGAACCCGGGACCATCTGCGTAACAGTCCAACGCGCTAACCATTACACCACAACGCCGCACAATTTAAAATTGTCACAATTTACAGGTAAAATGGGGGGGTGTTCCCAAAAAAGCATCCACATATAATTATTAGATTTTGTACAACAAAAACATACAATTTTATGTAAAAGAATATTATTTGTGAATTCGTTTTTGGAAACACCCACGAATTTATTTTCCAACGAACCAAACACTTATATTGTATGTTTATAACTCCTAAACAGGAAATCTTCATGCCCAAGGGCATTTTTAGTCAATTTGTCAAATTTCATTGAAATATCTTAATAAATATTTGTAGCATGCGAACAAGAATTTATGAACAGATAGATAGACAGACAGACAGGGTAGAGCCAAATCGACTCAAAAAGTTATACTGAGTCGATCTATATAAAAACTTCCTTGAAGTCAAAAACTCATAAAATTTTCACAACTTTTCAATTACTTATATGGTTAAAATTTTAACAGAATAACCCTGATTTGTATCCTTTTTTCTGTACTTACCCGAATTTCTTAGGATATTGTGAACTGTGAACTTTATGAGATTGTGAATAATGATTATGTTGCAATGTGTCCAGTTCACCAAATAAACTATGTACTGGAATGGTAACAATTTGTTCACCAATCGATTGTTGTTGCGAATGTGACGGCGACGACAATGATGATGATTGCGGTGAATCAGGTCTAGAATATAATGCATGGCGTACTGGACTATGTTGTGGATAATTAGGTGAATAATGAGAATTTTGTGAGGGTCTTATGGGTGATAAAGCTGTAACAGCAACTGCATCATGATGTGGTGATGCAGTTGAACTTAAAACAAAAATTTGTTCATTGTGTTGTTGATGTTGTTGTTGTTGCTTAACATATGGTTGCTCACGTTCTTTATTGTTAGGTTCACGATATTTTTGTCTTGTTGTATGTTGGTGTTGTTGCTGTTGTATGTCATGTTGATGTTGTTGTTGTTGCTGCTGCTGCTGCAGCTGTTGTTGATGTTTATTGTAACGTATTTGATGCTGTAAATACATAACATATTTCTCCTGTGGTGTCATCATATGACTATTTTTTGTATCGTACGAATTAACATCCTTCAATACCTGTTCAATATTATGATGTTGCTGATGTTCATGCTGATGTTGCTGTACACTTTCAAAAAAGCTTTCCGGTTTTGGTGGTTGAAATTGCAAAGGTTTGGTACGATATTGCTGATGTTGCTGCTTGGAGCCAATCAATGTTAACGCTTGTGGTTGTTGCAATGATGCATCAATGATTACATGCTCTGGTTGTTGCTGATGATAAATAGTAGGAGGACTACTACAATATGAAATTGCATAAAAATGAACGTGTTTATGAATATATTTGTTCGAATATTTATTGTGTTTGTGAGTGGTAAGAGTTGTTGCAACTACAAAGTGACTTTGTTTTGTATGTAAGCAAAATGACTATGTCAAATAAACGCAAAAAATCATGAAATAATTGTACAAAATAATACTACAAGATTCAAAAAAAAAAAAGACAAGGAAAAAATATGTACATTTATTGTATACGGCCACGGTGATAAAATAAGATTTCATCATATTTATACAACAGCTGTGTCTCGTGGCTCTATTTGTCACCGTCCTTTATTTGTAAAAAAACAAAATAAGTGTTGAAATTTTAGTGTTTTTCTTTTAAAAAAACACTAACGATTTATAAAGTAACATTTTAAATGTTGTTTAACAACTTTACCTATAGAAAAGTTTTCAGAATCTGAACAACTTTTTCTGTAGAAAAGTTGTCACACTCTAGAGTCTGACAACTTTCTATACAAAAAGTTGTTCAGAGTCTGACAACTTTTCTATACTAAAAGTTGTTTAGATTCTGTAAACTTTTTCTATACAAAAGTTGTCAGACTGTAAACTTTTTCTATAGAAAAGTTGTCAGACTCTAAACTTTTTCTATAGAAAAGTTGTCAGACTGTAAACTTTTTCTATAGAAAAGTTGTCAGACTGTAAACTTTTTCTATAGAAAAGTTGTCAGACTGTAAACTTTTCTATTGAAAAGTTGTCAGACTGTAAACTTTTTCTATAGAAAAGTTGTCAGACTGTAAACTTTTTCTATAGAAAAGTTGTCAGACTGTAAACTTTTTCTATAGAAAAGTTGTCAGACTGTAAACTTTTTCTATAGAAAAGTTGTCAGACTGTAAACTTTTTCTATAGAAAAGTTGTCAGACTGTAAACTTTTTCTATAGAAAAGTTGTCAGACTGTAAACTTTTTCTATAGAAAAGTTGTCAGACTGTAAACTTTTTCTATAGAAAAGTTGTCAGACTGTAAACTTTTTCTATAGAAAAGTTGTCAGACTGTAAACTTTTTCTGTAGAAAAGTTGTCAGACTGTAAACTTTTTCTATAGAAAAGTTGTCAGACTGTAAACTTTTTCTATAGAAAAGTTGTCAGACTGTAAACTTTTTCTATAGAAAAGTTGTCAGACTGTAAACTTTTTCTATAGAAAAGTTGTCAGACTGTAAACTTTTTCTATAGAAAAGTTGTCAGACTGTAAACTTTTTCTATAGAAAAGTTGTCAGACTGTAAACTTTTTCTATAGAAAAGTTGTCAGACTGTAAACTTTTTCTATAGAAAAGTTGTCAGACTGTAAACTTTTTCTATAGAAATGTTGTCAGACTCTGAACAACTTTTAGTATAGAAAAGTTGTCAGACTGTGAACAACTTTTAGTATAGAAAAGTTGTCAGACTCTGAACAACTTTTAGTATAGAAAAGTTGTCAGACTCTGAACAACTTTTTGTATAGAAAAGTTGTCAGACTCTAAACAATTTTTTGTATAGAAAAGTTGTCAGACTCTGAACAACTTTTTGTTGTTAGATTGTCAGATTATGTAGAATAAGAAAAATTAGCTGCTTAGCAATTATTTTTCATTTGTATACATTTAAGACATTGACAACATTGTTTCGACATACTACTGCCGCTACATTGTATTATAATTGTTCGTGCTACATTGCTTACTACATGCTACATAATAGATATTGAGGCACAACAATGTTTGTTGAGTAAATACAACTTAATCGGCCTCCAGTAATTTATGACATGAATTTTCAATTACTGTTACATTATGAATAATCTGCCATACTCCATCTATACAATATATAGTACATAGATACACAAATTGTTATCATTTGGTGTTGGTGGAGTTGGAGTCTTGTTGCAATTGCAATTACATGATATCCAACAACAACTCATACTCTATTATTCTATTTGTTACTACTACTGCTGATGTTACGGTGCTCTAATAAAATGACAAACATTCATTTTGAAATTAACCACAATCTTGTACCATAATTTGGCCA
Source organism: Delia radicum (assembly GCA_021234595.1). Taxonomy (NCBI): domain Eukaryota; kingdom Metazoa; phylum Arthropoda; class Insecta; order Diptera; family Anthomyiidae; genus Delia; species Delia radicum. The sequence goes on along the minus strand of CM037851.1, from coordinate 168,658,938 downwards.
CTTGCTATACTCACCGTTTATTACTGTTGGTTGGTATTATAAAATCAGATATTCATAAATAAAGATATAGATATATTGTAAATCTAGCAGTAATATTCTGTTTAAAGTAAAGGGAGTTTTTTTTAAAGGTATATAACTTTAAGTTGGCAACACTTTTATAACTGGCGGCCATTTCGTCAGCTGTCAAGTGATTTATGTTTAGTTTGGTTTAGCATTTAAACATGAATAGACTGACGCCTGAACAACGCTTCAAAATTGTGCAAATTTATTTTGGAAATCATGGTTTTGGTCGAAATACGTATCGCGCACTACTTCCATTTTACGGTCAACATAATCTCTCATCAGCGCAATTAATTCGATTAACTATGGAACGTTTTCGCACCACGTTTACTCTAGATGAGTACGCTGTACAGTGCGTACAAAAGAAGTCATTGCTGCTGTAGAGCGTAGCGTAGAGGAAGACCCCAATCAGTCTTTCCGCCAATGGTGACCGCTATAGAGCCATGATTACTGACTTTTTCGTTCATCAATTGAACAACCACGATGTGCAGGAGCTGGGGTTTCATCAAGACGGCGCAACATGTCACACAGCTCGTGCCACAATTGATTTATTGAACGAAACGTTTGGTAACCTCATAGTTTCACGTTTCGGACCCGTGAATTGGCCTCCAAGATCGTGCGACTTAACACCGCTGGACTATTTTCTGTGGGGATATGTGAAGTCGCTAGTCTACGCCGATAAGCCCAAAACGATTGACCACTTGGAGGACAACATTCGCCGCGTTATTGCCAATATACGGAAAAAGTCTTCGAAAATTGGACCTCCAGATAAGACTACGTCCAAGCCAGCCATGGCGGTCATATGTCAGAAGTTATATTTAAATTATTCTTTCGAATAAAGTAAATTTCATGTCAATTTAAAAAATTCCTTTTTGTTTTATTCCATTTCAGAGTTCTATACCTCTATAAAAAACACTCTTTACATGCATAAGGATACCTTAGGTTTATAATCAGGTCAGCCATTATCTTTCATTCATCTTTTTATCTTTCATGCATCTTTTTGACAAAATATTTTTCCATATGAAAGAACTTCAAACAAAATGGCATCAATTTGTTGCTGCATATTTTATACTAAATGCATATTTTTCCATAAAGTTCTTATTTTTACTATTTTCTATAGTTTATATTGATTGCATAGTTTTGCATATATTGCACTAAACTCAAAAGAGAAATATATTGTCATACTCATACCGAATTCAATGTTTTCCTTACGCTCTCGAGTAATAAATACAATTTTTAACTTCCGTCCTGTTTAAAATTATATCCCATCGGTTTTGTTTGTTGGGTTAAATTGACGAAATTTTAAACATATAACCTGCTTGTAACTACTTTTTCTTTCAAAAGAACAATTTTAGGATAATAGTGAAAAACATGTATCCATTCTCAGGAATTAAAAAAATTGCCACAACATTTTTGTTTGGTTTTTATTAAAGAAAACTTATTAGCTAATAAGATCAACTTATAAAGGGTGTCCCAAGAAGAGCGCAATTTTTAAATTTTAAATAAAACACAGATATTTAAAAAAAAAATCGTGAAACTTTATTATATCGTAAAGTAGACAGAATGAGGTTATGTATGGAACAATATATCGTGCAGATGGCCGCCGCGGCTTTGCTGGCATGCACGTGATCTTTTAACGAAATTTTCAATGACCGTTTTGCATGAATGCTGCGGTATTTCATTAATGCAGCGTCCAATTTCCTCTTTTAAGGCTTGAGTCGTCGTCGGCTTATTCGCGTAAACCATCGACTTCAAAAAACCCCAAAGAAAAAAATCTAATGGTGTTAAATCGCACGATCTAGGCGGCCAATTCTGATCTCCAAAACGCGAAATAACACGACCGGGAAATGACTGATGCAGCAATTGAATTGTTTCTCTGGCTGTATGACATGTGGCGCCGTCTTGTTGGAACCACATGCCCTCCACATTCATTTCTTCAATTCTAGGCAAGAAAAAACTGGTTATCATTTCACGATACCGAACACCATTGACTGTTTGCGCTTGACCTGCCTCATTTTCATAAAAAAAAGGTCCAATGATTCCTCCAGCCCAAAAACCACACCACACAGTGACACGTTGAGGATGCATTTGCTTCTCGTGAATCACTCGAGGATTTTCCTCACCCCAAATGCGACAATTCTGCCTATTGACGAAGCCATCAAGATGAAAATGGGCCTCGTCACTGAAGATGATTTTATCGGCAAAATCAGCATTTTCCATTTCACCATTTTGGTAAAACAATTTCACAAAGAGAATGCGTTGTTCATTCGTGTAGCGCCTTCTACTAGCAAACAATAACAATTGTTCAAATGTCAAACAATGACACTTCGAATGTTGCCAGATTTAAAAATTGCGTTCTTCTTGGGACACCCTTTATATAACATGAGATATAACGATATATGATGATCAGAGAAGACAAATATGTTTGTTTTTGCTTTTTTTTGTCAGTTTTACTCATATTTTTATTTTTAAATTTTGGGCTTAAAAATAGCCTTTTCTTAAAATTTTTGAGCTTTAAAATAGCTATTTTCAGTCATTCCAAGCTTTAAATACTTTTTAGTAATTTTTTTTACTTTCTCTCAAAAAGTGATTAATTTGTTTACCTCTTTTGTAGTTTTGTAGTTTTGCTGTTTTTTGTCTTTTTATATTTTTTGCCATGAACACCTCAGATTAAGCCATTTTATGTCTTTTCTGATGACGATTATATAGCGATTTATTAAAAATTTTTGTAATAATAAATAAGTGATGTAAATTATATATCGTTACATATGGCCACATATGTAATTATTTATAATTATATCAAGACATATATTACCTTTTTTTGTCGGAAAATTTTTAGTTCATAAGTTATACTCATATACTTATATACTTATAGTTACTTAAATAAACCTGTAAAAATAGCAGAAAAAGCTACTAAAAATTAGATGTTGCCAGCAACCTGATGTAGAGTTGGCGAATTTATTGAAGCTTTTTGTTTCATAGCCCTGATTCATTATTTTACTTCGGTGGGGTTAAGTGCTATGGGAACACCGAAGGTGGGCGCAACGATACATATAAGTGATAGAAAACTCATACATATTATTTTTCTAAATTGATGTTGTCGTCACCGGGAATCGAACCCGGGACCATCTGCGTAACAGTCCAACGCGCTAACCATTACACCACAACGCCGCACAATTTAAAATTGTCACAATTTACAGGTAATCAGGGGGTGTTCCCAAAAAAGCATCCACATATAATTATTAGATTTTGTACAACAAAAACATACAATTTTATGTAAAAGAATATTATTTGTGAATTAGTTTTTGGAAACACCCACGAATTTATTTTCCAACGAACCAAACACTTATATTGTATGTTTATAACTCCTAAATAGGAAATCTTCATGCCCAAGGACATTTTTAGTCAATTTGTCAAATTTCATTGAAATATCTTAATAAATATTTGTAGCATGCGAACAAGAATATATGAACAGATAGATAGATAGACAGACAGACAGGGTAGAGCCAAATCGACTCAAAAAGTTATACTCAGTCGATCTATATAAAAACTTCCTTGAAGTCAAAAACTCATAAAATTTTCACAACTAATTTTAAGCTACTAAAAATTAGCTTAAAATTACCTTGCAGAAAAAAACTGCTAAATTTAGCAGATTTTTTTTTTTTTTAGCTTAATATAAATCAAATAAGAAAAGCAAAAATAAATCTGTTAACTTTACACATTTTTAGTTATAATCGATGTGAATTTTAGTTAATTGAAAATAGTAATTTACTCTGTAAAATTGGCATAAGCTTTTACTAAATATTTGCATGCTCAAAATAGCAAACAAAGAATGTAACATTATCGTAATTTACCTCAAATTTGGTAAAATTCAAATAACAGTTTCATTTGTTAAAATCAATAGAAATGTTTGCTAACAAATTGTAGATTGCTGATTTCATAAGGGCATACTTTTATTCGCATTAAAAAAAAACTTGAAAAATTTAAAATTTTTTAACGATTTTTTGTCTACTAATATTAAGTAAATGTTTTTGCTGATTTTAACAGATTATGTTGTTACTTTCAATTAACTAAAATTTAGCTCAAATATAACTAAATATCTGTAAATTCAACAGTTTTATTTTTTCTATAATTATATTACTAATATTTAGTAAAACAATCTGCTAATTTTAGCAGTTCTTTCTGCAAAATAAATTTTAACTAATTTTTAGTAGCTATATTTTCTTTTTGCTATTTTTACAGGTTAATTTCTATAAGTGTATTTACGAAGTTTTCATAAATATGATCAAAATTTTCATAATTAATTAATTTAATTTGCTTTATTTTTGTAAATATAAATTGATAAAAAATAACTCAAAATAATATCGATGTATAAGTATAAAAACCAAAAACAAAAAAAATGTAAATCATATTTCTTGAGCCAGAGTAAAATTATTTTTTTTTATATAAATAGCACATATTTGGTCTTTAAAGTTTCGTCAAGTCCTGATGCTTGTCAGGAAAAGACCATACCCACGTGTATGATTGCTAAGAAGGCAAGAATGGGGCAAAATTGATGATTAATAGGGTTTTTGTTAAAGCTCTGCCTATTCTGGAGGCTCTAGCTTTTCTGCAACTTCGGGTTCTGATGAGATCTTTAGCCAGATCGATATACATGTATCAACCTAGCTGATATATTTAATTTGCTTTTGTTTTGTAAATATGAGGAGGTTGAAAGCTCGTTATAAATTAATAAAAAAATAACAATAAATAATCTCGTTGTATATAAAAACAAAAAACAAAGAAAACTGTAATTTTTGAAAAATGCATAGAAAAATATCATCAATACTTTTTTTATGATATTGGACTATATCTCGAAAATCGAAAAAGATAGGGTAAAACGGACTTCGGTATCAAAATTGAGCCAGTCCGAATGAAATTCCGAAACGTGTCACCTTAACAATATTTTGTTGAAACAGTTTTATTTAAGTGCGCATTTTAAGCGAATACGGCATACACAGCGAGAATTATAGTGAAATAATGAAAATTTTCAATAAACTATTGAAACATTTATTTCCAAAGTAAACGAAAATTTCTTAAAGAAAATGAAAAGCTCATACTTTCAATGAAACTGGGGTTTTAATGAAACTTCTTCATTGAGTGAATTACACTTTATTTTTCATAAAATTGTATAAAAATTTGCACGAATTTACCAAAAAGTTTTAAAGGACGAGTTACAATGCAACTTCATTGCTTCTGTGAAAAAATTCATCAATATTATGCAGAAAACTCTGTGTGTTTTAAGCGAATTTTTTCGATTTTTTAGTGAATGAATATCGCTGCAATATTATAATTATACTGATTCACTGACAATGGAGGTATCCCGACCCAAACTCACAGATTTAAATAAACTTGGATATGTTGTAAAGGAATCAAAAAAAGATACACGTATTTTTTAGCTGTCCAATCAATCACACGTTTAAATGTTAAAAATAATTGTTAAAAATTCATTTGTTTTTGTATGAAAACTTGTCTTTAATTTACTAACACTATATTTATTTGAACGCAGGGTTAAAGTACTCAAGAAAACAAAAATGTTTATATACATTTTGCCTGTATAGTGGACCCAGAGTTGTCACATTTTTGAAGTATTTGAAATATAGGGAAAAAGGCTATTCGGGTACTGGAACTCATCCGTTGAAGTTTTTCATTAAATTAATGTTGTTTTTCATAAAATTTTATGAAAAATTTCATATTATTTATTAAAAATTTTTGACGTTTAATGAAAGTTTCAATAAAAATAGTTTCAAAAATATTATGAATCTTTTTCATAAAGTTTAAGAAATTATTCATTCAATTTGCGAAGAAAACTTTACATTATATATTAGTTTAGTGAAATATTTGCTAAAATTATGTAAGGTTGAAAAAAGTTAATAAACAAATAAAATATGCGAAAAACTGGACTTCTGAAGAAAGCAGTTTAAATTTTTAATCCTAAAAATGGACAAAAAATTCAACAATTCTTTACAGAGAGAATGTTTTATGCGCGATAAAAACAGATCCTGTCTAAAATGTAATAAAACTCATGTAAAACATAAAAATAATTACACAGAGAGAAGTTTTTAGGCGAGTTTTCATGAGATTTTTTCACTAAACTATTCAAGTTTTCTTCATAATGTGAATGAAAAATTTCTTAAATTTAATGAAAAAGGTTTATAGTTTTAATGAAACTATTTTCAATGAGGATGCTTCATTAGTCGTATGAAATTTTTAATTAAAAATATGCAGTTTTTAATAAATGTTTTCCCATTTTTCAATATATTTTATGAAAAATTGCATTATTTTATGAAAAGTTTTATTGAACGAATTCCAGTGACAATTCATGGATCTAATGCAAATATTCATTGATAGCATACATATAATTCTATCAGTGTAACTTGAATTGTCATATGCATAATCATTTTATTGATTTTTATAACAGTCTTTTATTAGTAAAAGACATAAAAAAGTCTGTGCTTTTGGTTTAACCCTTTGAGGACCAGACTTTTTCTGCCGAATCGATTTTTATTTTTTTTATTATTTTCATAATATATGCCCCAATAATAGCTACGTCAAAAAAAAATTGGCCCCCAGGTCCTCTCCTTGCCCCTCATTTTGCTTGGCAAATATAGTTGCCTGTGGGCTGAAAGGGAATTTTTTACCCAAAAAAAAAAAATGATCTTCCTTGGCAAATATAGTTGCCTGTGGGCTAAAAGGAATTTTTTTACCCAAAAAATTTAATTGAAAAGTATGATGTTTTATAGATTTTTAATTTATTGAAACTATTTAAAAAGTAATTTATAAAGAATTTGAACAAATTTATGATAATAAGTGCTATATGTGGTATTCCGCAAAGCAGTCACGTGATGTAGTGAAGCAAAGGAATACATTGCATATAGTAAAAAATACATTTGTGCGGCTATATTTTCCAAAGCTGGCGCAACGGACGCATCTTTTCCAATTTTCAGGTTTTTTCCATTTTATGCAAAGATTTTGGCTTCTTTAAAGCGATACTTGAAGTTCTGGTTGCTTCTGGGAATGTGCGCGATCTTGAACAGAAGTCACTAATCAATTCCTTTGCTAGAGCTGACCGAAAATCAATCGAAGTCACGTTTGTCGCAAAGCTGTTACCCAACATGAGTTTGCTGTATATCACGTAGCTATTATGGACGCATATTTCGAAGAGATCAAAAAATAATCGAATATAAAACCGTCATTTGCTTATGCGATCATACTCATAATATACCTTTTTTTGGTCCATCAGATCGACACATCGCATTCATTTGTTGTAACGCTGGACAACCAACTTGCAATCTACATCAATTTTACCTGATTGTCCTGCAACACGCCGCTTTACTTTGCATACCTCAGTTGGGTCAATAAAATTTGAAGCCAGGTAAACAGCGCGATTATCCATCCATTTGACTACGGATATGCTATCGGATGTAAAATAGCTTATGTCCCCACGTTTCATATTTTTATCGGCCGGAAACTGCTTTGGCATGTGTTTTCTATTACTTCGAATTAGATTTTTTTAGGTGCGTTTTTTTTCGTTTCAACCCAGAGGCAAACATACTTGCCAAACATGTTCGGCGTAATTGTGGGCTGGTTGAAACTTACACAAATTTCCTCCATATATTTTTTGAAAGGTGAGAGGTGCCCCCAAAATATACCCAAGTCTTAGCCAGGTGCGTCCTACGCTCTCCCCACAGAACCCCCCTGAAGTAAGGCGACTTTTCGACCAATTTTGAGGCCCCCTAGGGGGCAAATGCGGCCAGATAGGAACCTATCACCTACCACATTTTCGTTGCCCCAACCTTCCGTTACAAATCAGTTTGGAACATATTTACTCTATCTCTTACGTGGACAATTATATGATGCAAAAACTCCTGGGCAAGTATGTTTGCCTCTGTACGTCAAAGGGTTAAAACGTTCATCTACATTAATCCAAACATTTATTTTTTTATATATTTTTTCTTAATCAATACGTTCCCACAATAGAAAATTATAATTCTGAGCACAATTGAAGTGTGTATAATTGCATTTAATCGTTTTTCTACATCAAGAAATCATATGAAACTCATTATTTGTAAATTTTGTTTAAACTTTGCACTATATTCGATGTTGATGGTTATTGTTATGAACTTTGTAACATAAGATCTTGTAAAAAAATAGCTAGCCTGCTTTATAGAAAATATTTTCTTTTAACTGAACATTAAAACTTTTATGTAATAAACTTGTGTAACAGCAAGAAGTTCTATAATGACTTGTGAATTGTTTGAGCTTTTTATGTTTTATAGTTTACAATAAAAACTTTTATGAAAAGCTTTTTCTGTAAAAACTTACGTTTGTGCAGAAAATGTTTAAGCTTTTCCGCAATTTTCTGAAAAGACTATAAAATCATAAAGCTTAATTTTAATTAAAGCTTTTATGTGTTATAAACTTACTTGAAAGCTTTTATGCGTTAAAAGTTTACATACGTGCTCTCTTAGAAAAGCTTAGGCTATACCTTTTTAATAATGAAAAAATCCTATACGGTTAAAAAAGTTCATATATGGTCATCGATATTTGTACATACTAGAAGAATGAACCTACATTTCCATATGTGGACAAATATGGTTATATATTATTTTATATTTCATATATTATTATTTTATATGGTGATGCATATACGTTCATACATGATATATTTTTTGCTATTTTTTTTTTTTAACTTTGTATTTTAAAAAACTGTTGTAGTAAAAAAGCAATATTGTTTAAAAGGCCTAATTGTAATAAAAAAGTTGTTTTAAATTGCAAAACATGTATATTATGTATTTTTGTTAGCGCAAACATTCTATTTAATATCGCATCAAAAAGAAATATTTGCCGATAATACGCTATTCTTACTTTAAAATAAAGTATAATACGACGGCATTAAATTTATACATTGTGAACAATATTTATATCATATGCATTTTAAACAGGACCTTGCAGACAAAAATATGAATTACAAAAAAATTTGAATTTTTTCTCTTGCATTAGAAAAAACTTAAAATTTTCCATTTAATAGTAAGATTTAATAATGATCTTGTACCTTCAAAATTTTAAATGAAAATGTGAACTTGAACAATTTTGTATTAATTGAACGTTTTGAGTATTTCGTATTTTATCTGTGAGGTCCTGATTAAAAAAAAACTTATAATTATGAATATGTTCACAATGTTTTATTTTAAGTAGCGGTTATACATCAATTTGCGCTTCATAATGTTAACAATAATTTTTGAAAAACATTTTTTACTTTTTACAGTTTTGTTAGTTTTTTGTTTTTATATACATCGAGATTATTTTTATGTTATTTTTAATTTATAACGAGCTTCCAACCTCCGTATATTTACAAAAATAAAGCAAATCAAACATATTAGCTAGGTTGATACTAGTATTTCGATCTGGCTAAAGATCTCATCAGAACCCGAAGTTTTAGAAAAGTTAGAGCCTCCATAATAGGCAGAACTTTAACAAAAAAACCTATTAATCGTTAATTTTGCTCCATTCTTGTCTTCTTAGTAACCAAGCACGTGGTTAGGGTCTTTTCCCAACAAGCATCATGACGTTACTAAACTTTGAAGACCAAAAATGTTCTATTTATATAAAAAAATTTTAAATGTTTTTATTAGCGATGCTATTCTGCGAATTAAAAATCTAACTTTCAACAACTTTAACAAATAATAATTGTTTATTCCTAAGTGAATGATATTTGAACAATTTTAAATTATTGTTATATATTACAACAAGTTAATATATAATCACATATGAATTCACATAATAGAATTTAAACAATATTTAGCATGTATTTCAATGCATGATATTATACATAACCATATATAAACTTTTTGTTTGCATGTATGAACTCATATATGTTTCCATACATTGCATACATCTTCATACATGAAACAATATATGCTCATACATGGAATCATGCATGTTTATATATTACCAATTATTATCATTTTCCCCTGGGCGGGTAATTCAAATTTTTACATAAGTACTAAGATTTTAATGATTAAAAATTTACAATAAAGCTTTTCTTTTTTAAACACATTTGTGAAAAAAAATGTTTAAGCTTTTTGCGTTCTTCTGAAACGTTTATATTATTACGAAGCTTAATTTCAAATAACGCTTTAAAATTATGAAAGCTTACATAAAAGCTTTTATTTATAATAGCTTTGAAACAATTTATAGGAAATTATAATAAACTTTTTATAATTTTCTTAGGGAAAGTTTTTATAGGGTATCACGAATTCAATCATGACTTTACTATATATTATTTCTTGTCTAAACATACCCAATTGTTTGTGCATTATGTTGATGATGATGATGATGATGATGATGTTGTGCATTTACTGCAGCATTTCCTGATGCTCCTTCTTCATGTGTTAAATCAACATTAGCAGCCGATAAAGGCGATGTTGTTACACTAAAATATTGTTGCGATTGTTGTTTAGGATCATGATGATGCTGCTGCTGTTGGTGGTGATGATGATTAGGATTATAGCGATGTGGCGGCAATAACGACGAAGTTTGTTGAACATTAGTTGCTGATGATGATGGTGGTAATGGACCAGAAGAATATTCTAAGGCAATTTGTTGCTGTTGTTGTTTATGATATTGTTTTTCATCTTCGTTGAATATGATGGTGGTGTCATCATTTGCTACTCCTGCAGTTTGTTGAGTTGCTGTTATTACATTGTTATTGCTGTTGTAGTTGTTGTTGTTATTATTAGTGTTTACTGGCGTATAAACAATTGGCACAAAATTTCCTGGCACGGTATTGGATGGTGTAAATGGTGTTAAATTGATTTTTGATTGTTTAGTTCGTGGACGATAAACTCCGCCACTAATACCATGTACGTTTTGTTGTTGCTGCTGGTGGTGTTGCTGTTGTTGTTGGTGTCTTATTGTTTCATATGAGGATGATGCTGCTACCGAAGTAGAGGATGTTGATGATAATGGTGGGAAATATTGTACTGTTTTATGCTGCAAAATAAAAGACGACAAATACGTTTTTTTAAAATTATTTATTATGTGAAATTAATATACATTATAATTTACACCATTTACCATATTTTCTAAAAAGAGATTAAAACTCGAAATTGGACAATTTTTCTGTAGAAGAAAAAATGCTTGTAAAAAATTTATTATAATCCGAGAATTTTTGATATAATATGATATTTTTTTCGTATCAAAAATTACTTCAAACTCGGACAACTTTTCTACAGAAAATGTAGTTCAGTCTTAAGACATTTCTTCAGATAAAGCTTATCGAAGTCTTACAACTTTTTTTTATTTTTATTTTAATTTTTTATTTTAATTACAAATTTCAGATTTTTAGCTAAACATCTTTGGGGAGACTTCCCCTTTTTGTTCTTCCACATAAAAATGTTCAAACCCACAGTCTTAGCTAATGTCTACATTCCAAATTTTAAGCTCCTAACTCAATCGTTTTAGACTGGATGTGTAATGGTGTAACTTATTCCCTTTTGACTAGAGTGTCGAAACCGGTTTCCGAATTATTCGATAAACCGAGTTTTTTCTAATTTTCCGGTTTTTTGAAAACACGGTTTTTGAGTTATTTGAAAAACTGGTTTTTATGTTACGATTTTTTTTTTTTGCATTAAATATGTACATTAGGGTTATAACTTTTTTGAGCTAAATTTGTCCCTATCATCACGTGATACGCAATGATATAACAGAGAGAATTTCTTGGACGAATTTTAATGAAAATTTTTCACTCAACTAATGAAGTTTGCTTTACAATGTGAAATGTATTAAACTTTATGAAAAAGCTTCTTAGTTTTAATAAAAATATTTTTAATGAAACATCTTCATTAAACGTATGAAATTTTTAATAAATAATATTATTTAATTTCACTAATTTAATAAAAAGTTTCAATGAACGAATACCAATGACAATACATACATCTAATGCAGAAATGTATTGATATCATATGCATATAATTCTATCAGTGTATAATAATATTTTCTCGAAACACGCGAAACCCGTAAAATGTGTAATCTTTTGTGCTCGATACAATCGTCAGAGCCCAATTACTTTACAATTTTGCCCAAAAATTGATTTTTAGTTTAGTTAAACAAAACAAAATTTCGGAACTTCAAAAAACTTTATGGGAAAATATTTTTAAAATCGCGAAAAAATTATATAATGTTTTTTAATATTTTACGGCTATAATAGGTAAAATCTGATATTTGCAAAAAAAAGTCAAAAGTTATAACCCGAATGTGTATTGAATTTTTCCTTTTTTTTGTCTTCTCCGACAATAACTTTGAAGGCTATAAGAAATTTTGCTTACAAAGAAGGTTTTTATCCAGGGCACCCACCTATTTCGGCGAGATGTATTGAATCGTTCGATTTTTATCATTAATTTTATGCACAATTTATTTTTTTATTTCACATTTCCACATTTAATAATGTCCCGGTAGAATACCCCCCATGTAACTTACTTTACCAATTTAAATTTATTCAAAATAGGTTTAGTCGAAAAGGTCTAAGTCTATCGCTATCTTGTAAATTTAAATAAATTTGATTAATAGACCTCAGCGCCAGACGTTGTATTATTTTTTCTCACGCTGTAATTTAAAAAGTTCTTAAATTTGCGATGACCAAACTTTAAGATTTTCCTAAGAGTCCATTTGATTATTAAAAAAACAACTTAAAAGGATCTTAGAAAGAATATCTGCTCAGTTTTTTATGTCAACATTTAAATTTTTAGTGATTTTTTAAAATTTTTACAAAAAAAATTTTGATATCAGAAATACAAAGTGAAATAACCCAAAAACCAGTTACTCGAACCGGTTTTTAATTTAAAAACCCGAAAACCGGATTTTAAGATATGCAGTTTTTTAAGAATTCGAAAACCGGCCTTTCAAATTTGTCGAACATTTGACAATTCTAACTACGTTGCTGGCAAAAATTAAAAAAAATATCACATCAGTGAGTAGCGTCATATTCGAAGGAAATTATATTTAAATTTTCAAATTTCTAACAAAAAGTTTTTGAGCCCCTTCACATACGAATTCCCAAAATTCTCATCCAGGCTGATGTCCATGCTGTGTTAGGAACACACATACCAAATTTAAGTTCCACGCCAACGGTTTGACTTTCCCCTTTATGACATTCCTAGTAGGAATTTCCAGAAATCCCATAAAATTTAACTTCCTCGCCAATGCCAAGAAGGATATATTTTTTGGAGGTGTAGCCAAACTTAAGAAAACCAACCAACATTTAACCAAACCACTTACTCCGCTCGAATTATTCTGTGAACTGCTTTGTTGGTTTGGTTGGTTTTTGAAGTCAGGCTACCTCAAGAAATATATAGCCAAACTTTAAAAAAACACCAATAACCAAACCAACAAAGCAGTTTACAGAGTAATTTAAGCGGAGGGAGTGAAAAACCACAAATCAAACAAAAAACCTGGATGGTTTTTGATATGTGGTGTTGTTTGTGGCTTTTACTCACTTCGCTCGAATTACCCTGTAAACTGCTCTGTTGGTTTGGTTATTGGTTGGGTTTTTTAAGTTAAACATAGCCTTCTTGGCTACACCTCACTAAAATATATCCTTCTCGCTTTGGCCACTCCATCTTGCCCGAGTTTTAAAAATCTAACCAACAACCAAAATACCAGCCAAACCAACAAAGCAGTTTACAGTGTAATTTGAGAGGAGTGAGTGAAAAACCACATACCAAACTACTAATCAAATCAAAAAGCTGATTGTTTTCTTGTCGGGCTGTGTATAAATGATCTATTTTATTTTTTTTTACACACAACCCTACACAAAAAAACAACCAGATTTTTGATTTGGTATGTGGATTTTCACTCACTCCGCTCGAATTAACCTGTGAACTGATTTGTGGGTTTGGTTGCTGGTTTGGTTGTTGGTTGATTTTTTAAAGTTTGGCTATCCCTCAATAGAATATATCCTTCTTGATATTGCTCCGAATAGGACACATTTTGTAATGAAAACATTTATCCAAAACTAAAAAAAATCTGTAGAAAATTTTACTTGAATTTCTACCTAAAATCTAACAACTTTGTTTTTATGTAATATTGATCGCAGTTTGACAAGTTTAATATAGAAAATTTACTATAAAATTTCAAAACTTTCTATAAGAAATGTGGCCCAAATGTGACAACTTTTCTTTAGAAAATGCTTATTAGAGTCTAACCACTTTTCTATAGAACATTTTCAAATTCTGATAATTTTTCTATAGAAAATATTGACTAGAATCTGGCAACTTTTATATAAAAAAAATGTTTGCTCATATACCGTCAACTTTTCTTTTTTGTAAAAAAATTTCTGTTAACTATCTGACGAATTTTCTATACAAAATCTTGCTAGGATCTTAATCTAAAAGCTTTTCTATAGATAAGGTTTTTTTAAATTTTGACTATATTTATATAAAAATAATGTTGTTCCTATAAAATGTTGTTCCTATGAAAATTTGTTTTTCAAAGTCTCATAATTTTTCTATAGAAAATTTTTCTCTGAGTCTGATAACTGTTCTACAACAAATGTTGCAAATTGTTTGTCATCTTTCGGTTTTTTGAACATTGTTGTTCAAAGCAAGAAGGAAATATTTTATTGAGGAGTAACCAAACTTAAAAAAAAACCAACCAACAACCAAACCGCCAACCAAATCAACAATTCGATAATTCGAGCAGATCAAAAATAAACCAGGCTGTTTTTTGATTTGGTTTGTGGTTTTCACTCACTCCTGTTGTTGGTTTGGTTGCTAGTTGGTTTGGTTTTTAAGTTTGGCTACTCCTTAATAAAATACATCTTTCAACTTGTGTATAAAAAATGTTGTATACATTTCGGATTCATTTTTTTTTTTTAAGTTTTGCTCCGAACATCTTTTCTGCAGATAATGTTACCAAAAATCAACTTTTCTATACACAAAGTTGTTGTGTATTTTACAGGGTTAGTATTCAATAAATTTTCATAATTGCGGTAGTTGGCGGTTACAGTTGCAACAGGACCGAAATGAAAATTTTAGAAAAGCGATTCCTATTTCGCTATTTTACCAGTTTGATTTTGAAATATCTTGAACTAAAGTTAAAATAACGCTAAAATACCGATACGCCGATTAATAACGGTATTTTTTTGATATAACAAAATTGAATATGAATTGACCCTGTAATATTAGAAAACACACGCCACTATTTAACTCGCAGTTTTAAAATTTTCATATCGGTGTTGAGGTGAGTGTGGTAGACACCGCTCATTATAATAAAAAGGTAGTGTTTGCCAACCATGGTATTTTTTTTTCTTTAATACATGATTATGAATCTTAATATTGTGAAAATCAATGAATTGTAAACCATTTTAATTATGTAAATAAAGAATTATATTATTATTATTATTGGTATTTTAAAACTTTTTTTGGATGTTGTATTTGAATAATATGAAAATTAATATGGTGTATTAATTTTCTTGAAAATACTCACTCGTATGGGATTAATATCCTTATAAGTGACAAATGCATTGTTGCTATTACCAACAGCTGAAGACAATCCTGATGAGGATGCTGGTGGTCCTGGTAGCCCAGAGGGTAAAACATGATGTGAATGTCCAGGATATTTATTGTTGCCACCACTACCACCACTACCACCACTATTATCAATTTGTTTTATGTTCGATGTTGTTGGCAAAATATGAAATTGTGATTGTTGTTGGTGCTGCTGTGGATGTTGCTGTTGCTGATGTCCACCATATGTAAGAGAATGATAAACATCACCTGCACTTGGATGATAATGTCCTACTGTTGCTGGTGGTAAATATGATTCACCACCACCACCACCACTGCTACTATGGTCTGTCCCGGTAGCCGTTACTTTTAAATGTACATATTGTTGTGGTAGTGGTATATGACTTGCAGATGGTCCTGTACTTTCTGTTGCACTTGGTCTTGCTCCTTGTTTTGTCTATGTTTATATATAAATATATATAGTTTGTATATCGAGAACATATTAAACATATTGTTATTATTGTCTACTTATTTCTTTAATGTTGCTTAAAATAATTGAAAATTATAATCTTACTTACCGTCTGTATATTGTTGTTCGCATATTGTTTGTTAATGGGCAACTCGGCAACGGGCACATAAAATGCCATATACGGTATTAAACGTCTTGTTCGTTCCAATGCACTTAACTCAGAATCACCCAATAGGGTTGCATTATCTGGCTCATTGTTGCTATTACTAGATTTATGTTGTTGCAACGTCTGGTGACTGTTTATGCTGATTGTTGTATAGTTTCCATTTGTTGAATTTGTATCAACTTTAATGCAAACATTTTTATTGATAAAAGCTGAAATGGAAAGAAAGAAACGGAAACATTTAGATATTTTGAATATTTTTTGTCAAATAAATGATAAATCTTGGAACCAACAAAAAGTCCTAACAGTTACAAAATTTTAATTTAACCAAGAAAGATATGCTTTTTTGAGGAGTAGTCAAATTAAAAAAAAAAAAAACCAACAAACTACCTATCCAGCAAGTCATTGAAGAAATTCTTTTTGCATATTAATAGTGACAATATTGTAGTTAAAAAATTTTATAAAAAAAGTTTAAAATATTTTTATATACAATTTTTATTAGAAGTTTTGCTAATCAGGCTTTCAACGTCATGGTTTTCAAATGCAAATAAAAGATTATTTCACTTAACAATTCGACGTTTCGTTGGGATTATTCCAACATCTTCAGGGATTTGATATGATTTTATTGATAAAATAAAATTAGGAAAATACGAACAAACAGTACGACATTTAACACAATATTATAATTAAAAATAAATGTAAAAATAAATAAAATAAAATATCACAGATTGGAACTGTCCTTAATGTATCACAGTTGAAACAGTTTGTTTTATAAAAAAAAATATATTTTTTTTATTTTTTTAATTTTTAGATATCTCAAAAAGTAGTTTAGATTCTCCTCTGAATGGTTCAGGGAAGTAACCCGACTCATTAAAAAATTGAGAGCGTGTTCCTATTTCATGTGGGTGTTGCGGTATTAAGAACCATACGTGCACGTAAAAATAAAAATACTACTTTATTTTTTCAAATGACAAAAAAAGGGTGCTGATAGTTACTATATTACACTATGGTTCAGGGTGTTTAAAACACGTGGTCAGCTACTTGTATAAAAAATAAAAAAAAAAAATTGAAAGGGGGATTAATTTCAAAAAAATAAATTTGAATAAAAAAAAAAATATTTATATATTTTTTCAAGGACCTAAAATAATTATGTAATCATATTTGAGAATTATTTTAAAAGTTATTATTACTATTACCCTAACCGAGCACTAGCTACTATAGCCTTCGGCGCGTTGTAGCGAAAACAGACCAGTGCCTCTGGTGTGAATCGAACCCACGACCCCCGCACTGATAACCCAGCACGCTACCAACTAGCCTACCGTGGCGCACTTTAAAAAGTTGATTTTTATTTATTAATAAGCAACGTTAAACAAATATTTCTTGAAAATAATTATTATCTTGCAATTACTATCGATAAAAGTTATTTTGACTCATGGTAAAATCTATATAAGGAGTGATTTTAACGCTACAATTCACCTTAAATAAAATGTTTCTAATTAAATTAAGACTAACGCATGAATAATGCATAAACTTGTATTTTATTTTTTACTCGTAACTATTGAACAATATTGGTTAGTAATAATTACGCGTAATGAAAAAAATAAAAATTGCTCATCATAGTTTTACATCAACTTTTTGCTCATAAAACTTATAACTAGGGCTCAGGATCGCTGGAGAATAATGTTAACCAAATATCTTTGCGAAACAACAAATTTGCAACAAAATGGCATTGATTTGTTAATGCATATTTTGCTATAAATACATATTTTTGATATTTTGCTATAAATGCATATATTGCTATAAATACATATTTTGCTATAAATGCATATTTAGCTATAAATACATATTTTTGATATTTTGTTATAAATGCATATGTTGCTATAAATACATATTTTGCTATAAATGCATATTTTGCTATAAATACATATTTTGCTATAAACGCATATGTTGCTATAAATACATATTTTGCTATAAATGCATATTTTGCTATAAATGCATATGGTGCTATAAATACATGTTTTGCTATAAATGCATATTTTGCTATAAATGCATATTTTGATATTAATGTACATTTTGTTATAAATGCATATTTTGCTATAAATACATATTTTGCTTTGCATTAAAAAGTATGTTTTTAAAAAGAATTTTTGATGTTTTACAAAATTGATGTATAAATTTTATAAATAAAATATTTTTCAAATTTATAAATATATTTTTTTTTAACACGAAAAGAAAAATAACAGGAAAATGCAATTACTTACTTTCCTGCGATGTTTAATAGTAATTTTCAATGAAATGTGGTAATAATATTATAAACTTTGGAAAAAAAATCAATAATAAATGCATATATTTAAATTTTATGCACATATTTTACGATTTTAAATATATATTTTATGAAATGAAAATGAAAATTATTCAAGTTCGAGGCCATATACTCTATATTTCTTCATTAGGATATTGTCCTAACAAATAATCTATAGAGTTTTTGTTTTCAAATTTATTATTTGACCCTTTCAGGAATGTGTTGATAGATCTATTTCGGGAATTTTCTAGGTTCCCATCATCAGAACACGTTTTGAAAGCGGTAACAATCCCATGTCAAACATCAAGCATTCATATGAACTAGTTTACTCACTACATGAGAACTAATATACATATGATTTTGAAGTTAAAGATTATAACCATTGATCAAAAAATAAATTGAAAACTTGTTTGTGTGTATGTCTACCTTTGGTAAATATTCAATACACGTTTTTGTTTTTTTCCTCCTTTTTATGTTTTGTTAAGTTTGTAAACAAAACAGGGGAAGTAAACTAGGCGGTACTTTGCCTTTTTTCACAAGTTTGTTATAATTTTTATTAAAAATAAAAATTATGTTTTTTCGACCTTTAATTGTGCAATGAAAATGAAAATTATTCAAGTTCGAGGCCATATACTCTATATTTCTTCATTAGGATATTGTCCTAACAAATAATCTATAGAGTTTTTGTTTTCAAATTTATTATTTGACCCTTTCAGGAATGTGTTGATAGATCTATTTCGGGAATTTTCTAGGTTCCCATCATCAGAACACGTTTTGAAAGCGGTAACAATCCCATGTCAAACATCAAGCATTCATATGAACTAGTTTACTCACTACATGAGAACTAATATACATATGATTTTGAAGTTAAAGATTATAACCATTGATCAAAAAATAAATTGAAAACTTGTTTGTGTGTATGTCTACCTTTGGTAAATATTCAATACACGTTTTTGTTTTTTTCCTCCTTTTTATGTTTTGTTAAGTTTGTAAACAAAACAGGGGAAGTAAACTAGGCGGTACTTTGCCTTTTTTCACAAGTTTGTTATAATTTTTATTAAAAATAAAAATTATGTTTTTTCGACCTTTAATTGTGCAATGAAAATGAAAATTATTCAAGTTCGAGGCCATATACTCTATATTTCTTCATTAGGATATTGTCCTAACAAATAATCTATAGAGTTTTTGTTTTCAAATTTATTATTTGACCCTTTCAGGAATGTGTTGATAGATCTATTTCGGGAATTTTCTAGGTTCCCATCATCAGAACACGTTTTGAAAGCGGTAACAATCCCATGTCAAACATCAAGCATTCATATGAACTAGTTTACTCACTACATGAGAACTAATATACATATGATTTTGAAGTTAAAGATTATAACCATTGATCAAAAAATAAATTGAAAACTTGTTTGTGTGTATGTCTACCTTTGGTAAATATTCAATACACGTTTTTGTTTTTTTCCTCCTTTTTATGTTTTGTTAAGTTTGTAAACAAAACAGGGGAAGTAAACTAGGCGGTACTTTGCCTTTTTTCACAAGTTTGTTATAATTTTTATTAAAAATAAAAATTATGTTTTTTCGACCTTTAATTGTGCAATGAAAATGAAAATTATTCAAGTTCGAGGCCATATACTCTATATTTCTTCATTAGGATATTGTCCTAACAAATAATCTATAGAGTTTTTGTTTTCAAATTTATTATTTGACCCTTTCAGGAATGTGTTGATAGATCTATTTCGGGAATTTTCTAGGTTCCCATCATCAGAACACGTTTTGAAAGCGGTAACAATCCCATGTCAAACATCAAGCATTCATATGAACTAGTTTACTCACTACATGAGAACTAATATACATATGATTTTGAAGTTAAAGATTATAACCATTGATCAAAAAATAAATTGAAAACTTGTTTGTGTGTATGTCTACCTTTGGTAAATATTCAATACACGTTTTTGTTTTTTTCCTCCTTTTTATGTTTTGTTAAGTTTGTAAACAAAACAGGGGAAGTAAACTAGGCGGTACTTTGCCTTTTTTCACAAGTTTGTTATAATTTTTATTAAAAATAAAAATTATGTTTTTTCGACCTTTAATTGTGCAATGAAAATGAAAATTATTCAAGTTCGAGGCCATATACTCTATATTTCTTCATTAGGATATTGTCCTAACAAATAATCTATAGAGTTTTTGTTTTCAAATTTATTATTTGACCCTTTCAGGAATGTGTTGATAGATCTATTTCGGGAATTTTCTAGGTTCCCATCGCTTTCAAAACGTGTTCTGATGATGGGAACCTAGAAAATTCCCGAAATAGATCTATCAACACATTCCTGAAAGGGTCAAATAATAAATTTGAAAACAAAAACTCTATAGATTATTTGTTAGGACAATATCCTAATGAAGAAATATAGAGTATATGGCCTCGAACTTGAATAATTTTCATTTTCATTGCACAATTAAAGGTCGAAAAAACATAATTTTTATTTTTAATAAAAATTATAACAAACTTGTGAAAAAAGGCAAAGTACCGCCTAGTTTACTTCCCCTGTTTTGTTTACAAACTTAACAAAACATAAAAAGGAGGAAAAAAACAAAAACGTGTATTGAATATTTACCAAAGGTAGACATACACACAAACAAGTTTTCAATTTATTTTTTGATCAATGGTTATAATCTTTAACTTCAAAATCATATGTATATTAGTTCTCATGTAGTGAGTAAACTAGTTCATATGAATGCTTGATGTTTGACATGGGATTGTTACCGCTTTCAAAACGTGTTCTGATGATGGGAACCTAGAAAATTCCCGAAATAGATCTATCAACACATTCCTGAAAGGGTCAAATAATAAATTTGAAAACAAAAACTCTATAGATTATTTGTTAGGACAATATCCTAATGAAGAAATATAGAGTATATGGCCTCGAACTTGAATAATTTTCATTTTCATTGCACAATTAAAGGTCGAAAAAACATAATTTTTATTTTTAATAAAAATTATAACAAACTTATATATTTTATGTACATAAAACACGAATATAAATGCATTAAATTGCAAGCTCTATTTATAAAAGTTATGTTAAAGCTTTTTTTATAAAATTTCTGAACCACACTATTCCTATTAAAAAAGAATTTGTTCAATGTCTTTCACACCACAAAGTTATTGCCTTCTTTTTTTTTTATAAAAAAGAAATATTTCTAAACAATTTTTTAAAATCTATTTTATAAAATGTCGGAACTACAAAATTTTCACTATTTCTATAAAAAATTTCTTTTCTCAATATCTTTCACACAACAAAAGTTATGGCCTTTTGAATGATGTCACAACACCTAACTTGGCTATATTTTAAAATCTTCAGGGTTGACACAGTTTTCAAAATATTGTAATCAATTAAAAAATAACAAAAAACCACCAAACATACTCAACAAATTTTATCCAAATCGGAGACATTTTGTGGTTGAAATAAAATGGAAATGCTCTATTGCGTTTTGATTTTGCCCAATTCTGGTTTATAAATCATATAAAAATTTTGTGTTTCCCATTTCCTTGAGTTTTTTTTTTTTTTTTTGATATTTGTGTCAAAATTTAATTTTTGAGATAAGAACATACATAAATTTTAGATTTTATTTTTTTTATTTGTTTTAAAAATTCTCTAAAGTCAATAAAAAGTTTTTGTCTATTGTTTTTAGTGATTTGATAATTTATAAAAGTTCTTTTGGTCTACATTTTTATTTGCAAATTCTAATCTCTCATTAGAGTTCTCATCTTTAGATGCAATTATTTCAAACATTATAAAAATCCAACAATTATGTCAAAATTTTCCACCACCTCAAATAGTCGTCAGTTGAATACCCTTAGCTCTGATAGAGATGCTTTGGCACAAAGAGGCTATAATATTGGCCATAAAATTGGCGAAGGTTCATATGCTTCAGTGATAACGGCTGGTTATGCTAATAACACGAATCAAGGAATAAATTTAGCCTGTAAAATTATAGATAAGGCGAAGGCACCAACAGATTTTGTAAATAAATTCTTTCCGCGTGAACTGGAAATTTTAACAAAAATTGATCATCCAAATATTATACAAATTCATAGCATTTTACAAAGGGGACCAAAGATTTTTATATTTATGCGTTATGCTGAAAATGGTGATTTGCTAAGTTATATCAAGAAGTCGGGTCCAGTGGAAGAATTACAAGCTAAAGTTTGGTTTATGCAAATGGCCAAGGCTCTGCAGTATTTACATTCTCATGATATAGCTCATCGTGATTTAAAGTGTGAAAACATATTACTTTCGAAGCGTCTAAATATTAAATTGGCCGATTTCGGGTTTGCTCGTTATTGCCGTGATGATAGTGGTCGTGATATAAAATCGCAGACTTATTGTGGTTCAGCGGCCTATGCAGCACCCGAAGTTGTAGCTGGTCATCCCTATGATCCAAAATTAGCAGATGCTTGGTCATTAGGTGTTATATTATTTATTGTGCTTAATGCTAAAATGCCCTTTGATGATAGTCATCTTAATAAACTGCTAGAAGATCAACGCGGTAAGAAATTTGCCTTTAGACGAAAACTACAAGATAAAATTTCAGCCCAAGCTAAGGCTACAGTAGCAGTGTTACTAGAACCAGAACCTCATGCTCGTTGGAATTTACAAGAAGTTCTCAACTGCAGTTGGTTGCAAACCGAAGAAGATCAGGAGAGGGAGTTAGCATTGGAATAGTCATGGTTGTATGACTATTTCAAATTGTGGACGTGTTTAGCAAAATATACTTTTGAAGTTTGTACAGAGACTTTTCGGAATTATGTCTTAAATGGGGTCTTGCAAATTTTTTTTGTTATTTTAACAAAAAGTCATTAAATTTAAACAAAAGTTATGTCCAAAATAAATCTAAACTTTTTCAACAATTGCGAGATCTTTTAAACCAAAAATTTATCAAACAATTTGTAAGAAATTGCTGTAATAGAGAATATATAATTCTTTAAGTTTATGTAAAATTTTTATCACATGAAATTAAAATACAAAATTAAATCTAATATGATTAGGGTTTCCTAGATTTACTAATTTGAAATCTATTATAAACGCGGATCCAGAAAAAGGTTTTGGGGAGGAAAGTTACTGTATTTTTATATTACTTTTCTATTTTTATTTGTATTTTTGCATTGAAAATTTTTATTTTGGTGGAGGAAATGTCCTATTTTCCCCTACCCCTGGCTGCGCTCCTGATTATTATTCTCATAATGTCTTAAATCGCGTTTTTAAATGTTTTTAGGAATATCTTTATAATATAATTTGGTTTTGTTTAGTATCTTTCCTGTAATCTTTTATTTTGTTTAAAAGTTAAACTGTTAACTGCAAAATGTTAAAAACAATTTTTATTTATATTAGTTACATAGCCGCCGGCGAATATTCACAATTGTATATAGTTTGAAAGCTTTAGAAAATATTTTAAATATTGCGCTATAAATATCAAAAATTGGTCGCTAGATTTTCTATGACGTCTTTAACTTGCTGTTTGTTTTATTACAATAATATCGAGCCATAATTGGTATCGAATCTACATAATTGTATATCATTGAAAATCTTATAAAAGTTTCGTCAATTTTATAAAAATGATCGTTAGATTTTGCATGACATCTAAAACTTTTTTTTTTTTTTTTTTTTTTTTTTTTAAGAAAAGCAACACTCAGGAAATTCTTTCTATTAATTAATGTGTTGCTTTCTTTGGAAAGGGGATAGTGAAGAGATGAAAGGTGGTGAAAGATGAAGGGCTTCAAACATGGCAATACTGTAATTGCGCGTGATGATAAGTCTTAGAACAGTTATTGCTCGCCACCTGATGTAGAGTTGGCGAATTTATTGAAGCTTTTTGTTTCATAGCCCTGATTCATTATTTTACTTCGGTGGGGTTAAGTGCTATGGGAACACCGAAGGTGGTCGCAGCGATACATATAAGTGTTAGAAAACTCATACATATTATTTTTCTAAATTGATGTTGCCGTCACCGGGAATCGAACCCATCTGTGTAACAGTCCAACGCGCTAACCATTACACCACAACGCCCTCCTCTGCCAGCAAACAATCTCCAAAATAAGCCAAAAAGGGCAAAATAGCTTTAAAAATATTTTAAAATATTCTATTGGCTCAAAAATAAATATTTTTTTGGAGCCGTTTCTGAGTCAATTCTCAAAAATTTTTTGGATTAAATAATTTTCTTAAAATTTTGTTGTCTAAAAAACTAGTCATTTTTGATAAATTTTAGAATAAGTATCTAAAATGATGCTGGCTGGGTAAATATCAAACCATACAGAGATATTTTTTCAGTAAGCTAAAAGCTAAGATTTTATTTTAGTAAAATATTTTTAAAATTCAATAGTTGTTTATTGTCACTGTAGGAAAAATATTATATAGGAAATAATTATATTGTACAAAATGGAATTAAGTTGAAATTAATAAACAGTTTCAAAAAACTTAAGAAAATTATTTAGTTTTAAAACCTTGTAGTCTCTAAATTTACGGAGTTTCCAAAGTAGAAAATTGTTGTATTTAGCCGTATTTTTGCAAACTTTCGAAAAATCGCTACTTATATAATTTGTAGCCAATTTAACTCCGTTAAACTTTGCGAAAATAAAAAACAAAAGTTTTGTTAATAATATTACAGGGAAGTCAGGCAATACCGCTAAAATACCATTATCGATTCAAAACCCTTTCAACTGACTATCGTTATACCTGAAATACCATTACCGAAATAATTGAAATACCGTTATCCATAAAATACCATTACTGATATAACTAAAATACCAATATTTTAAAAATAGTACCTTTACCGAAATACCTAAGATGCCGTTACCGAAATAATTGAAATATCGTTATTAGGGTGGGGCGATTTGAACAATGGGCGCTTCGCGTTTCTGATTCTTGGGATTGTACTAAGCAAAAATGTCCACTAGACCATACGTCTACGGTGAAAATCGAGCTTCCAGATTTTGACTTGCAAACAGATTTTGACTTGCAAACAGATTTTGACTTGCTTGTAACAATGTGTGGGATGGACATATCTCAGGAAATAGAAGGATCTTATCCAAGATTATGGTATCAATCTCTTCTTTGGAAGATTCTCTAGCAGATTAATGCATCAATCATTAATTTCAAAATAATGCTTTTTTGCCGTATTTTGTGAAAGTAACAATGTGTGGGATGGACATCAATCATATTTGTGGGTGGGGTTTAAGGGGTTAGTTTTTTATTTCAAAATAGGGCTTTTTGCCGTATTTTGTGAAAGTAACAATGTGTGGGATGGACATATCTCAGGAAGTAGGAGGAACTTATCCAAGAGTATCAATCTCTTCTTTGGAAGATTCTCTAGCAGATTAATGACTCAATCATATTTGTGGGTTAGGTTTAAGCGGTTAATTTTTAATTTCAAAATAGGGCATTTTTGCCGTATTTTGTGAAAGTAACAATGTGTGGGATGGACATATCTCAGGAAGTAGGAGGAGCGTATCCAAGATTACGGTATCAATCTCTTCTTTGGAAGATTCTCTAGCAGATTAATGAATCAATCATATTTGTGGGTGGGCCTTTTTAGCCCTATTTTGTGAAAGTAACCCTGTCGCTTTGCACTTTCACAAGTTCGAATGCTTTTGCGATGTACTAAAGGGTTCTTAACTATTGTCTTGGCTACAATTTTTGTCTTAGTATTGGGGATCGAAAATCTCAATGGTTTGGCTGTTATAGGCCAAAATATCCAAAAAAACGTGACAAAAGTCTGAGAAAAAACTGCAAGTAAAAATCTGGAAGCTCGATTTTCACCGTAGACGTATGGTGGATTTTTTTGCTCAGTACAATTGGAAGAATCAGAAACCCGAAGCGCCCATTAAGATTTTTTTCCTTCCATACTAATCGCCCCACCCTAATCGTTATGCTTAAAATAAATTAATGATCATAAACTAGCCAGTCATTGAAATTCAGGAATAATGGGGCTAAAAATATCGGTGTGCATTGACATTACTTAAATAAATAAAATAACATTACCCTTAAAAAACCGTTACCGAAAGAAGTAAAATACCGTTAATGCTAAAAAGCCATTACCGAAATAACTAATATCGTTACCCCTTAAATACCGTTACCGAAATAAAAGAAAATAGCGTTACAATTACCGATTACCGCATCGAAAGGGTTACCATCCATGTAATTTTAACACATACATTTCCAAAGTTATTGATATTCAACGAAAAAATATCAAAAAAAAACATTTATATTTTTTTATTCGGCGTATGAAATTTTTAA
Organism: Delia radicum; assembly: GCA_021234595.1. Taxonomy (NCBI): domain Eukaryota; kingdom Metazoa; phylum Arthropoda; class Insecta; order Diptera; family Anthomyiidae; genus Delia; species Delia radicum. The sequence goes on along the minus strand of CM037851.1, from coordinate 168,632,108 downwards.
TACATAATATGAAATTTTTCATTAAATTTTAAGAAAAGTTTCAATAGAGTGACAATTCATAGATCTATTGCAAAAAATAATTGGTATCATGCAGATAATTTTTTCAGTGTATAAACATTTAGCTAAATATCAAACTTTTTCTTTCCAAATCTTTAAACGCATTTTTCGTATGCGGAAGTTATTTAGGGCGCCATATATCTTCAGTTGTTGTTGTTGTTTCTATCTTTATAATTAGGTTATTGTCTTTGATCAATTTTAAACAACTTGCTTTGATTTAATTTATAATTATTTTCATAAATATCTACATGATAAGGCATTCTTTAAAATGAGATCATAACAAATATAAATTCTTAATTATCGAATCAATTGGAATTTAAAACCTACTAAATAGAAAACATAAAGTCATGAATTTAGTTTATTTTTTTTTTTAGACAAAAAAGTGATGATTAATTAATATTTCTCGTTTTCTTATATCTGAAAAATCTGGTATAAAACATAAATAAAATATACCAAAAATGGTTAAAACAATAGTAGCAACTTAACCAAGACAATATTAAAAATAAACTAAATCCAGTTTAGTACAACAAATACTGCGATGAAAAAGCAAATACAGTGCTTTTCGGTTATAGTCACATCGCTTGTAGTCCATTTAGCGATATAGTTAAATTTTTACCCTTTTACTGTCATCTAAAATGCAGGTTTGGCAACCGTTTCATTCGACTATCGGTATTGGATTATATTTGGTATGGGTATTGTAAGTTTAACGGTATTTTAATATCAATATGTCATTTTAAGGTCATTATTTTAAGTTATTTTAAGTCATTTTAAGTCATTTCGTTAGATTATTTTAAGCTTACAGATAACAGCAATTAAAATTAAAAAGTGAAAAATGCATTCCAAAATAGCAGCAACAGTAAAAATGCATTTTTATAAATATGTTATTTTTGGATTACAGATAGTAAAAGAAGACAATCTCAGCTTTCAGAAGAAGCCGTTTCTGATTTTTGAAGTAGCCAGTTTAGAAACTGTAGATAATCAAAACTTATTAATTTTCAAATTTTTTCAAGTTTTAAAAAAATAATAAACGTGAATAAAATCGCGAGTTTTTAAAATTTTAAATATCTAATTAGGGGAAGGTCTATATTGCTGAATATAGTCTTCCTGTTCACAAAAGGAAGAAAGTCGGATGATATCAGGTCAAAAAAATGCTAAATTTTCAATGTTATTTCATTTAAAGAACGACATGTTTGTATATCGGCCATTCCACCATATATCTGCTAAAATCTGACCTTGGGTCTTCCGACTTAAGTTATATTTTGCACGCAGAACCTCTCCTGTAGTGCGATTCACTACGCTTTTTAAACCATAATTTTTTACGTTTAAAAATGTTAACCACAAAAATAACCATTTTGCTATTCACTAACACTTTAAACGATTTTTTCTGGCGTTTAAAGTCAACTGTTATTTTTAACAACACAAATTGTGGTTTATTAACAGCAGAGTTTTTGGTGTGGTTAATTTTTTTTAGAAGGTTTTATTTATCGTTGTGCCAATATATAAAATAAATATAATGGCTTTGGAGTATTTAGCCTACAATTTATTGGAGAATAAGCCAGTTAATAGTGCTGCTACAGTCAATTTGAATGCACAGAAATATAAAACTGTTAACCGTGGTTAAAAATAAGTTAGTGAATCGCATAGTGGTTAGTGCAAACATCAAAATGTGTGGTTAAAGATAACACCTGCTAAATGTGTTAAAAGTTAGTGAATCGCACTACTGAGCTACTTAAAGATTGTCGTTTTTATTTTCTCGAAATTCGAAAAGACCATTCGCGATTTTTTTTTTTTAAATTAAATATATGCAGAAAGTGTATAAGTTTCAACATTCGTAGTTTCTTTAACACTCGTATATAACAAATCCTTCCCAGCAAAACCGCACATTACCAAATAATGGGTAAAGTAATATATCGCCATAGGGCTTCACGCATTACATTACACCTTACTTCACTGATGAAGTTTACAGGCGATGAGCCTAAAAGTAATGGGTGGACTCATTACCTTGTAGGGGGTAAAGAAACAGGTTACTTATATGAGGGGAAAAAGTTATGTGTATAAATAGATTTTCATAAAAAAAATTCATAAAAAATTTTTTTTACAGATATTTTTTTTAATTAAATAAATAACTTCTGTTTTTTTTATTAAATAAATAACATGGTCATGCTGGGATTCCAACCTGGGGTCTCTGGTATTTAACAATTAGTTAGGCGTAAACTCTACCAACTGAGCTATCTATACATATAATATTTATTGCTTAAAATGTAAATGAGTTGTTGTGCTTCGTGTATTCGTTCGTGATATCAAAAATATACACCTTACCCTCATGATTACAAAAAATCACAAAGTAATGTGTCTATAAATAGATTTTCACAAAAAAAAATATATATTAATAATTACTTTGCGTTCATGCATTATGTAATTGTTGATCGGTAAGTCATTATTTTATTTTTTTTTTTTCTAGTTCAATTCAATTCAATTTTTATTTTACATAACATGAGAAAATATTTACATTAAACAAAATATAGTTTCATAAAGAGTTCAGGCAATATATAAACCTTTTCTACTTAAAAATTTTTACAAATAATAAAATTGTTATACTATATAGTTAAAATTTATACCAACTGAGCTATCGATACATACAATATTTTATTGCTTAACATGTAGATGAGTTGTTGTGCTTCGTGTTTTCGTTCGTGATATCAAAAATATACACCTTACCATTATGCTTACAAAAAATCACAAAGTAATGTGTCTATAAATAGATTTTCAAAAATATATATTAATAATTACTTTACGTTTATAATTCATGCATTATGTAATTGATGATCGGTAATTCATTATTTTATGTTTTGAAGTAATGTAAAATGTAATGAGGTATCATTACAAGGTAATCCATTAGTGTTCAATTATCGGTAACTCATTACTTCTTGTTGAAAAATAATGATACGGGTAAGGAGTACACATTACAAGGTAATGCATTACTTTATCGCACCCATTACCAAAGTTTTGCTGAGTTGTTATTAAAAAATTCATTGGAATGGTACACTTCTCTACTTTTATACTGCGATTAAAGTTATTTTCCGACGTCAAAAATAAATGCATTTTTTATACAATTTATTTTTAAAGTGCTTTTGTCTAAAATTGGACCACTCTCGATTTAAAAAAAAGAATGCATGTTTACAAAATATGGGGTTTTTGCCAAAAAGTTAAACATTTACTTTTTTGGGTACCGGGGTCGAACTATTTTTATATAGAAAAAAACACAATTTGTTTTTATTTTTTCTTTTTAAGATTTATTAAAAGTAAATTTAAAAATATTGTGTAGCGCCGTTTAAATGTCTCAGTTTATGTTTCAAGTGCAAGAAAATCTTAAAATTTAAATGTATAGTTTTAAAAGAGAGTCATTTAAGCGGCGCCTAAAAACTGTATTTTTAAATCTAATCATATTAATTTTGAAAAATATAAAATTTTTTTTTTTGATTTTTCTATGGAAACATAATACAAGCTTATTTTCATGAGTTCATTAATAATAAATACACCCCGGGACAAAAAAAACGAAAGCGTTGTTTTACAGTAAAAGTCCCACATTTTGCAAATATGCATGCATCTTTTTTCAAATCGAGAGTGGCTAAATTTGTGAAAAGTGCATATAAAAAGCATAGAAAAGCATTTCTCTTTGACGCTAAAAAAAAATTTTCCATTTCGCAAAAAGTAGTAGCTCCATAGATTCTCTGAATTGAAAATTTAATTGAAATCAGTAGATCCAAGGTCAATAAATTCCCTTTTTTTGGCCGGTGTTCGGCCCATATATGTTTAACAAAATTTACCCTTATCAGGCGCGGATCCAGGGTGAGGAAAAATTGGACGTTTCTTCCCCCAGAATTAAAATTTTTAGTACAAAAATGTGAAAAATATCAAAAATACTCTTAACTTTCCTCCTAAAATCATTTTCCTGGATCCGCCTGCGTTTAAAAAACAATTAAAAAACTAATGTAATACTAAGCTATTTTAAAGTTATCGATATTTTAAAATTATTTCGATAGGGTATTTTTCGGTGAACTGCATTTTAAGTTATTTCGTTAGGGTATGTTAGGGTTATCGTTATTTTAGGTTATTTCGTTAGTGTTATTTTAGGTCAAAAATAGGTAATTGAAACGGTATTGAATTCTTATTCGTATTTTACGGTTAGTGTTTGCCAACATTGCTAAAATGAAATTTCATACAAAATTATTACGATATAGGCCATTTGACATATATGCCGCGTAATTTTAGACCAAAAGCCACAATAAAAAAAAATCGAAAAGAATTCTGAAATCTAAAAATTTTTAAGTTTAAAATTATTAAAAAATTTCAGATGCTTTAACGAAAATCGGAATCAGAGAATTGACCAAAAGCTGTCCAATTTTTTTTTTATATTCCAACTTTTCAACCCATTATAATACTAACAACATTTTATATAAGGAATCACAGGACATTGTTTCCTTACTTAATATATAAAAACACATGAATTAAAATTTTGTGCTTTCACTTTCATCGGAATGTGAAACATAGGACAGAGGACATCGGACACATTAATTGATGACTAGATCCGAAGTTATTCATATGCAACGAAATGCCATGCATACAAATTAGTCACATTACCTATGTAGTCCACAATTTGTGTGCAACTAAGAGATGTGACTATAAGCGAAAAGTACTGTAGTTTCTAAAATGGTGTTCCAAAATATTTGTTGATTTTTTCTGTGGAAGAATCCATTATAATATTCAACAATTGTTTCATACATATTTTTAATAGCTAAGATTAATGGTTAAACATAAAACATAAATTTTTAGACATATAACACAAACAACATGCCATAAGATCCAGTCCGGCTCTCTAGCAACACTATTCAATTAACTGAATTTTGGAAGTTATTTTATTATTACACTTATTCTAAATGTGTAGCTTAAGTAGAAACATTTTAGAAACTCATATACAGTCATTAGGTAAAGCACCCACCTGCAACATAAATGCAACAACACTCGACGAAACTTTCAAGAGTGTTTGGTGGCATGTTTTCCATAATTGTAGTAGTATGTTTAGTAAAGTACGTTGTACGAGTTGCATTAAAATAATATTTGTATTATATTGAAATCATGACAAAAGACGTGCTTTATATTTAGCTATTTTTCATATAATAGAAGTGTTCACAAAGAGAAGAGTAAGATTCTGATTAAAAATTGTTCACGTTGTGAACAACTTTGATATTAGAAAATAGTTTCGACTCTGAACAACTTTTTCTATTACAAAATTGTCCAGACTCTGAACAACTTGTTCTATTAAAAAGTGTTCCGACTTCTAAACAACTTTCTCTATTAAAAAAAGGTTAAGACTTTAAACAATGTTTCTATTTAAAAAGTGTTCGACTCCAAACAACTTTTTGTATAAATTTCGGAATCTGAACAAATTTTTTTATTTAAAGAATGTTCAGGTTCTAGACAACATTTTCTAGTAAGAAAACGTTTTGTATTACAAAGCATTCAGACTCTATTCGGTTAAAAATGTGTTCAGATTCTGAAAAAAATTTTCATTTCGAAAACTGTTGACACTAAACAACTTCTTCTATTAGGTATATAACTTAAAAATGCGAGATTTTTGGAAAATTTTCTGAATTTGTCGCATATTCCGGTAGTTTTTCTAATGAATTGTGTTCGATAGGTCTCATGTGATCGTCTGGCCCGATTTCAGCAGCTCATAATATATGCCGAGGCTGATCCAAAATGGAACATTTCCTCCCCCAAAATAAAAATCAATACAAAAAAATATAAAGAATAGATAATTTATCAAAACTACTCTAACTTCCCTCCCCAAAATCTTTTCTTGGAGCCGCGTCTGATATATGAGACCCTTTTGTCTTCGGTGAGCAACCGATGTGATTCAGCTGCACTTTTCACACATTTTCGAAGTAAAAAAAAATTTTTTTTACAGTACTTCGTTAAATGACTAAGTGATAATAAATGACAGATGTTTACCCTACACACAGAGAAACATTTAGCTATTTGCCAACTGAAATTTAGTTACTACGACTCAAATTCGGTTAATACGAATTTCAGTCGGTTGGTACAACTGATCATTATTTTTCACAACAAAGTTCGATTAGTTCAACTGAATTTTAGTTGCAGCACCCAACATATTTAGTCATATAATGTAAATATCGTTGTTCTAACTGAATTTATAAGTTGTTACTATTAAAATACACTTTTCAATTCGGTTGGCACTTTATTTCTCTGTGTGTATAAAATGCAATATAAGTTGTTAAAGACACAAACCATGTGTAAAAGAATCTGTTCTGAATACCAATATTAAAATAGTTTTCGGACTTCGAATTTTTTTTTGTTAAAAAAAAGGTAGTTTAAATTATTTAAATTTGAGAAAAATGCCAAAATTTACAGAAAAAAAATCACAAATTTATTACTGCAAAATGCTTTCGTTTTAAACTGGGTTTTTCGATGTTTTTTTTTTTATCAATGTTTAAGTTTTTCCAATAGTTAACACAAAATACGTTTTTTTGACGGCAGAACAGACAGCTGTTTTTTTGCTGATAAATTTACCACGTGTGTTTACCACAGTTTTTTGTGTGGTATTTCGCCACAGCGTGGTAAATTTTCGTGCAATACATTTTGTTGTTGGTTCTGCTAAATTCTGATAAATTTATCAAACGTACACCATTAACCAGATCTACAAGGATTGTTTACTACCAAGTGTGAATACCGCTAATGTGTTTAGACTCCGAACTACGTTTTCTATTAAAAAAGTGTTGAGACTTTGAACTAGGGTTTTTTATGAAAAATGTGTTCAGACTCTGGAAAACTTCTTCCTTTAAACAGTGTTTAGACCAGTGGTTCCTAACAACTTTTACTTCGCGGACCCTTGAGCCACTTCTACTGGGTCGCGGACCCCCTAAACCAAATGCTGTAAAACTCGATAAAGAAAAACTCCGAAGGGCCAGACAAATTAGTTCCTTATAATAGAGATTTATATTTACTGGCGTAAATTCTCTTTACATTTTTTTTACTGTCCTGTATATATATAACAAATTTCTATAAACTTTTTTAAATTTAAATGTTATGAAATTTTTTCATTTGATTTCATAAATACATAGTTTTCGATATATTTGAGTTACCAAAACGTCAAGACGTTTAAATGAGTTCTCAATAACCGAGGTTTCATATGAACCGATTTCGTCTTAAACGAGTTTTACGTAAATTCGTTATGTAAAACTCGTAAGAACTGTACGGGAGTTTTAAAATGTTTGTATACTTTTTTAAACAATACAGAAAAATTCCAAAAAAGGTTTAATATTTGAGCCCCGGGGTAAAAATAGTTATATCTAGTCATATATAATATATGTAATTCATATCTGCCTTTGGATAGCGTCACATTATGGCTTATAGCATTATATACAAATACATCTGAAAATTTTTATTGAGATAATTTTTTATATGGTACTTGATATTATTATATGTCTCTAAATCTTACTCCAATTACAAAGGCCATGTAATAATAATCCAATTATATGTAGTGGTCGATATGACTATATATGGTTCCATGCTGATTCTTATTAAACTATATGTGATGCCATACTGAAAATATTTTCATTATATTTTATATAGCATTATATATAATCGCATACATATTTTGATAAAGTTCAATAAATAGCAAATTAAGTTATCTACAAATTAAGACTTCATTTCATATGGCTTCACATATAACCATATTAGTTTTATAACGAAATCATTTGCAAGTGATTTTAATTATATAATATCAAATAAAAAATGTATGCATTTTATAAGACAATACTACTTAATTATATACATATTTTTGAAACACTAAATTTGTTCTTTATAGTTTTTAAACATTTCATTCATTGATTTCTATAAATTTAAATTTTCAACTTAATTACTTTTAAGTATAACTTCAAGTTACAAAAAGCATACCTACACTCAAAAAAAATAAGTTTGTAAAGTCAGCAAAAAATTTTGCTGTGTCAGCAAAATCTTTTGCTGAAAATCAGCGAGCTGATTTTTAGCAACAAAATTAGTAGATTCAGCAAAAGTTTTGCTAACACTTAGTAGATTAGAAATAAAAAAGCATTGCTAAAAATTATTAAATTTTTTGCTGAATTTTAGTAGACTGAAAAAAAACGCAAAAAATTTCTGGAAAAATTGTAATTTAGTTAATTTATTTGCTGAAAATCATAAAACATATTTTTGTGATTCTTTTAAAAATAATTTACAATAATTGCGAAATATAAAAATTTTCATTTTCCCACATTGACCACATGAATTAATTTAATATCTGAAAATATATAGCAATAAATATATATAACATAAAAAAAATTTAAAATAAAATTTAAATAATAAGAAAAGGGAACCATAAAAATCTACCTAAGATGTGTGTCTTTGTCTTTCGCTTTACTCTGTCTACATGTCTGTATATGTTTGCTTGCAATTTGACCACACTAGATTGTTAATCTAAAAACATTTAGTTTAGAAATACATATTAAATTTAAATATTTTATTTTGTCTTTTATTTAATTAAAAGACAATTATTTTCACAAGCCGGTGACAACGCAAAATTTAAGTTGTGTTAATCCTCAATTTTGTTTTATGTATGAAAAACAGATACAAAAACTTCCATGGTTGATTTTTTTATATATCTTATTAGAGTTGTACTTTTTAGTATCATTTTCCTCTTCTCTACTACATCTTGACATGCCGCGACATCTACTTCATTCCGCTTATATCTTCCAATCTGGTTGTCGTCCACACTATTAATGTGCTTATCAGCACATTTTTTTTTAGTAAAATTAACTAGTAAAACATTAGCATATTAGTAAAGCATTAGTATAAAACAGTTAAGTGCTGAATAAGTATAACAAATATTTTAGCTGAAAACACGATTTTAGCAAAAAATTTTGCTAAAAAATAGTATACCTGATTTACAAGACGTTTTACTAACTTTTCTACTAACTTATTTTTTTGAGTGTACTATCGACTAAAATTTTATAAAATGAGATATATTTATATCTAATTAGATATAATTTAATGTTCCGGATATGGACAAATCTCGGATAAAATTATGTCAAATTATATCTAATTTGATATAATTAGATACATGTAGATGACCAATTTGTCGAATCAATTTGTATGTGTTTATATATGGGAACTTATGGAATGAGATATAATTATATTCGACTCCATATTCAAATTTTAACCCGTGGCCTTATACTTTTTTTGTGTTTTTTTTTTTTGGAAGTTGTTGAATAAAAAAGCTATTTTTAATGACCTACTTTTATATAAAATTAAATTTTTAGAAATACGTCTTTATCAAATTTTGTGAAAATCTAGTAATTATTTGCTATTATAATGTCAAACAAAAAGTTAAAATTTTTTAAAATTCATATAGTGGAATTAAATTAAACTAAATCCAGAATGTATTAAAACATATAATAAATCCATTTTGAATTAAGCTTTATTTAATTCCAATATTTATGCTTTATTTTTCTATTACATTTATGCTATATTTTTCATTTATTTTCACATTATATTTGCGAATAAGTGATAGATTTAGATAAAAATATGCATTATTTCGAATAAAATAAATCCGAAAATAAATCTGGTGACTAAAAACAGGGCTATTAATAAATTTTGCAAAAAATTATTATAGATTCAAAATTTTGTTATAAACAATAATTTTGTCGGACATCTTCGCGGACCCACAGGAATACTTTCGAAGACCCTTATTTGGGAACAGTTGGTTTAGACTCTTAACAAATTTTTATATTAAAAATGTGTTCAGACTCTAAACAACATTTTCTAATAAAAGAAAGTGTTGAGAATCTGACAAATTTAAATCAACTTTTTCGAAACAAAAGTGGTCAGATTCTTAACTTTCTTCTTCACATTCGGATCAAAGCCTTTTATACAAAGTTTTCAAATTCTAAATAACTGTTTTTAATGAAAATATTTTAGATTCAAAACATCTGTTTCTATTATGAAGTATTCAGATTCTGAACACATTTTTCTATTAAATAATTGTCAGATTGTGAACTATTTTTGTAAGATTTCAAACTAACTTTATGTTAAAAAAACTTTGTGAATTCCCCTAATAATATTATATAATTATATAAACAACATATTTATAAGCTAAAACTTAACTTAATGAGAACATGATTTTATAAATACCTGTTATTAAATGGAAAGGATACGGATGCCTGTATCAAGATGCACCATTAAAATAGTGATTTGTTTTTTTCATTGTCTTAAAACTTTTAATCTTTATTCATTACTCCTTGAACAAAAATTAACTTGCAGGAAGCAATTTGGCTTTTCAAGAATAACCAAAAACAACAAGAACAACATAATTTTCATTGTCCTCTAAAGTGTATTCAAATATTTATACATATAATATTAAAATTTCTTCATACATATTCATGTTCACGTATTAAAATTGTACCCATATGCTGTTGCAACTTTATCATGCCACTAATATGAATGTTGCAACATTATTTGTGCTTCTTTCACAAACATGTACAAGTTTTGCCGTTTAATATACTCTTTAATTAATATCAAATGTATAAGTTTGTTTTTTGGGTACTTGCTTTGTATTCTTCTAGATTTTCTTGAGAATTTGATGTTAGTACAAGAAAAAGGTAGACATGTCATTTGGGGAACATTATATAGTTTTAGGCTACTAGCAACTAACACATTTGTTAACTGTCATATATTTTAACAGTTGCATACAAAAAAATTAGATTAATTCCATTAAATATTATGACATTTCAAATAGTTATGGTTATTGTGGTTTTAAAAAGTTGTGGAAAATTGAAAATATATTCAATAAATATAAAGTTTGTCGGTTATACTTTACTTATTGCTGTTACATATGTTGGGAAGATACTTATTGCTTAGGTAATGTGGCTAAAAAGTTCAAAACTGTTGCAATATATAAATGAGTATTGTTAAGATTTTTATAATGGAATGTTTGCAGTTTCTAAACAAGTTTTTTTTTATACAAAAAGTTGTTAGATTAAGAGAAACTTTTTATAAAGAAGTTGGCAGAATCTGAGCAACTTTTTCTATAGAAAATTTGACAGATTTTGAGCAACTTGTTCTACAGAAAAGTTGTCAGATTGTGAACAATTTTTTTTTTAAAGTTGTCAGATTCTATACAACTTTTTGTACAGAAAAGTTGTTAGACTCTGAGCAACTTATTCTATATAAAATTTATCGGATTTTAAGCAACTTTTTCTTTAGAAAATTTATCGGACTCCGAACAACTTTTCTATAGAAAAGTTGTTAGATTCTAAACAACTTTTTCTGTAAAAAAGTTTGCATTTTCTGAACAGCTTTTTCTCTAAAAAAAGTTGTTAGATTCTGAAACAACTTTTTCTATAGAAAAGTTGTCAGATTCTGAATAACTTTTTTTTATAGAAAAGCTGTCAGATTCTATAGAAATAGTTTCAGATTCAGATTCTAAACAACCTTTTTTTATAGAAAAGCTTCTGACAACTTCATTATAATATTAATTTTAAAATCCTTATTCATTTGAACACACATTAGAATTCTAAATTTTGTTATAAATTGTTTTTTTTTTTTTGTCAAATTGTAAATGCAAAAAGCATGAATTTATACGCCTAAATAAATATTTACAAAATTAATTTGAAATTCATTATCATCTCCTCCATATTATACACATCAGTGACAAATAAATATTTTCCCAGTAATTGTTCCTGAATAAAATCTAACAAATTACAATTATCATCATCAGCAGTGTTTATAATCAACAGCAGTGTCATTATTTAATGATGATAGTCATCAGCATCATCAAAACATAAATTACATTTCCACAAACTACTAATCATAGACAGATAATTTTAAAAATGTTTTTGGTATAAAATTAAAAAAAACAAATAAGAAATAGGTACATGTGCAAAAATGTATACCACTAAGGCCGAGTTTTTGGGATGTCAGTTTAACTTTAGTTAAACCGATATTCAAGTATATTAACAGAAACATTTGTCGGAAACACTTCATCTTGTTTAAAATATTGTCTTTATTATAATAAAACAAAATAAACTAAATATCAAAAGCAGAATTTCGACTACAAACTTCCTTAATCTAAGTTTAAAGATAATCTACATCCTAAAAACTCGGCCTAAATTAAAATTGAATTTCAATTTTATAAAATCAAATTATATGTATCGTATCAATCATACATAAACACACTAATAATGGAAAATAACAACACAAATAATATCAGTGGAAAAACGTATATAAAATAGTTCCCATTATACAAAGACTTAAGGGGTTATGAAAAGTGGCAACTTAAATTTGTTTTTGCAAAATTTACATCCACTTTCAATGATTTTAGAAAACTAATGTTTAAAGAAAATTTCTACATTAATTGAAAAAATAATTGTGCATCATTCACATTTTAATAAAATGAATTAAGGAAATTGTTAACCATTCAATTTGAATCATTCAAAATTAAATTTATTTTAATTCCTTAAGAAGAATGCTTTAACGGAATGAAATTTAAGTCAAATTTAAATTATTTTTATAAGGTGAATAAATTAATTTATTTAATTTGTTTTGGCTTTGCTTAAGAATTATGACGATTTTTGCAATTCCAAAATTGCAAAATCGAAAGAAAACGGAGAACTACCGATTTTTTGTTTGTGGATATATTTCTAAATGGCCAAATAACTTTTTTTATTTGAACTCCTGAACCAATTGGACTTAGTATGGCGTCATACCAAGGTCTTTATGCCAAATTCGTCACAATGATGTCTCCGAAATGTTCAATTGTTGAGAACGACGGTGAATTGATGTTGATGGCGCTTCACGCACACTTTCTGCCACAGCAGCAATATTCTCAGCACTGTTTTTGGCTTTTCACGCTTTGGTTTATCGATGAGGATGCCAGTTTCTTTCACTTTTTTCACAAGATAACGAACATACGGACCATATTCGTTCAGCGGATCAAATCAGACATGAGCTATCAAATCAGACATGAGCTAAGTGTTACCATTCACGAAATAAGCACTAGTTGAAAAAAAACGTTAGATGGCGGACCCTTTATTTTACTGTAGATTCTTGTTAGGTGTCCTTAAATTAGAAAGAAAACGTTTTACTTATATGTCCCCTCCCGCCCCTACCTAACAAAAATGGGTTCGAAAATCGAATGTTTGAATCTTCTCCGCCCATTTTTCCCATTTAAACATTCGATTGACCAAAAATGATTTGTTTTATTTTCTTCTGGTCCTTTAATGAATCTACATGCCAAATTTCGAGATTCTAGCTTTGCTAGGTTAGGAGATACACCAAGCGCCAAGCTAAAGTCTGATCAAAAAATCGTCATAACTCTTATAGTAACAGTACTAAAAATTTAAATTTGTGGTACATAACTACTAGTGTTTGATGGGTTATTCGGAGTTCGGTCAAAAAGTGATGTCCAGCAAAGTTCGGCGTTTAGCCAAAATCGGTCGAACACCGAGTATTTGAAGAAATTGAGTATATTTTTTTTTAGATTAACTTCTTTAATACAAACACAAGAATTTGTATTATATTTTGTATTTTTTAGTAAAATTATAAAAGATCAAGCATTCCAATTTTTTTCGAAAGACGTCATTGAAATAATTGAACTCAATATTTCATATTTTCGAAAAAAAAATCTAAATGTTTTTTTTTTTTGAGATTTACTCATGTCTGAATATTTTTTGTTTTACTTTAAACAAATTTCGTTGTCAAAATTAACCGAAATTCACGTTTTATTCAAATGATAAAGTAAAGGCTTTTGCCGAACATTAAAAAACATTGCACGAAGTTCGGCTACGGCTTCGGCTGAAAGAAGTGAGTTCGGTCAGACACTAATAATTACACAGGAGGACAAATCATAACTTTTTAAAATTTTTAAAATTATTTTACGATGTATGGTACAGTTTTTTTTTCAAAATTACTTTAAAGTTTGGCGCATGTAAATTCTGTTTACTTATTTTTCGTAGTTTACTTATTTTTCGAAGTTTTACGTATAACGAATTTTTAATTCGCCCCGGTAGGCTAGTTGGTAGCGCGCTGGCTTATCAGTGCGGGGGTCGTGGGTTCGATTCCCACCAGAGGCACTGGTCTGTTTTCGCTACAACGCTCCGTAGGCTGTAGTAGCTAGTGCTCGGTTAGGGTAATATTATATAATTTGTAATTATATGATTATTAATTAATAAAAGAAAAATAAAAAAAAAAAAATGCAATCAATATGACTCTGTTTGTTTTTTATCAAAACACAACCCCTGTAGTCTTATTTGAGGTGCATATTTGATTCACAAAACTGTAAATTAAATCCGCTGTTGGAGGTTTTACTAATTTTTTTCCCCAATTTGTACGGTTTAAACGAATTTTATCGCTAAACCAGCAATTGACCTCAACACATTTTCATGCAGTAGAAGGAGCCTGTTAGGAAGAGGTGTTTCAGCGAGAAAGCAATTCTTTTAATATGGTGCCTAATACGCAAAACTCACGATTTTTCAAAAATTGTATATGGCAGGACAGCTTTCCGAGATGAACCCAGGGTGCAACTTTTAGTATGATATGTGAACACCTTTGAAAAGAATATTTGCAAAAAATCAGACAAAAAAGTTTTCCTTTCAAAAACCCTGCACACAGAGTAATACAGTGACAACCCAATTGAAAAGTGTATTTTAATGGCAACAACTTATAACTTCGGTTAGTGTAATGATATTGACATTGGATTTCTGAATATGTTGGGTGTTGCAACGGAAATTTAGTTGGATTAACCGAACTTTGTTGTAAAAACTGATGTTCAATTGTACCAACCGGGTGAAATTCTTAATAACGGAATTTGAGTCGTAGTAACAGAATTTCAGTTTTTTTTAGCCTCTATAAAGCCATAATTGGCGCTGAGGCAAAAATTTGTTAAATGAAATATTGAAATAAAACATTAAAATTAAAAAAAAAAAAAATAGCTACATTTTTCTCTGTGTGTACTTTTGTGACAAATGAATGCCTAGCTCGAATAAGGGTATAATCGACATATTTTGGAAACCGTATTTTTTTGTATAATATGGTTTATCAAGCATTAATACGAATACCTATAACAATAATTTTTCTAAATTTTGTCTTTTTCTGTCCCAAAACTAGCCTTAAAGGACGACTTTTGTTGAATATATATTTTTATTTTCAGAAATTTAACAAAATTTAAAGGGAAGATTTATGTATTTTGCAATGAAACTAATACACACAGAGAATAAATTGGTTGGAATACCATTGTAACCAACAAAGTTTAACCATTATTCAATAATTTTAATTGTAAGTAATTAAAATTCATCATCAGAATAATTAAACTATATTGTAAACAGAAAATATATAAAATTAACCAAAACACAGTCACATCATTCAAAATATTGATGTTCCTAATCTATATTGAAAAAATACTATTTTATACCTTGAATAAAATATTTGCAGTTAAAATCGAAAAAAAAGCAATCACTCTATCTAAAATATTAATTTTCGGTACCAATTTTAAAATACAGTAGAAACTCGATTCTTGCACGTAATGAAAACCGGGCTCGGTGCAAGTTTCGAGGTTGTCGCAAGTACCGAGTATTAATTTCCCATACAAAATAAAAGGCACATACATCTGTTTAGAATCTAAGTTTAATATTTCAATTCAAAACACTTAAGTTCAACGCATTCGTATAACAGTACCCTGCAGGAAGCTTGGGGTCAAGTGTCTCCAAGTCTCCACTTTTGTCTACTATTTTGTTGACATTGCCAACTAAGCGTATACACTTTTTACTTTATTAACTCACTAGTAAATTTTTGGTTCCAATGTCTACATATGCTCCCATTAGAACTAATTAGTCACTAGTGAATCTATGGTTATTATGTCTACATGTGGTCCCATAAGAACTAACGAGTCACTAGTGAATCTTTGGTCCAATGTCTGCATATGGTCCCATAAGAACTACCTAGTCACTAGAGAATCTTATGTTTCTAATGTCTACATATGGTGCCATAAGAACTACGTAGTCACTAGTGAATCTTTGGTTCCAATGTCTACATATGGTCCCATAAGAACTACCTATTCACTACCTAGTCAATAGTTCTAATGTCACTAGTGATTTTCAATGACACGTACATGTTAAATGTCTATAGCAAATTACATTGCCTGGGAATAATTGGTTAGTAGTACTGGTGACACAGTCAATAGTGAATCAATACTTTTTCACCATTGGCATTTCCTGCAGGGTAGATACATATTTTATGTGGAATTAAAGAAATTTAAAATTTTTGTTTGTTTTGTACAAAGTCGCTTGTTCAGTACTACACTGCTTCATAGTCTCTGGAGCATCATAATATCGTCTAATGAAGCATTGTTTTTCTCCGCCCATTCTAAGCAAATATTGAACGCTGATATATATACATAATACAAAAATGTTGCAAGTATCGAGTTCAAAATTTTCGGATGTCGGAAGTACTGAGTGCGTAATAAAAAATATTCCTATGTTGCAAGAATCGAGGTGTGCAAGTATCAAGTATGTGCAAGAATAGAGTTACTATTGTATAGTTTTGGTAACTCTAATAAAATATTAAGATTAGCAACCCAATTTCTGATGTACATACAAATCTGTTTTTAGACATTCATATTTAAACTTGAAAGAAAAAAAAATATTCAAGGTAGAAATTTGAAAATACAAATTCAAATTGGGTGTGGGCTACAAGTAATGGAATTGCCTGACAAGCAGAAGGTCTTTGGTTCGAATCCAGTTCGCGGAAAAACATTTTTAAATTCGGTTTAGGCTCGAGGTAAAGTACTGACAAACGTAAGATCGTCGGTTCGAGACGATCTTACGGTTCGAGACGATCTTAGTCCATAAACATATAGAATATTATAGTCCATAAACATAAAATATTCAATTGTTACAACAAAAATTCGAAATTTATAAATAAATGTCGATTGTTACAATAGTATTAAAATGTAATAATAGTGATAGTACGTGGAATTACAAAAATTCGGTTGGAAGCTACAAAACTGTTTTACCAACATTTTTCATTTTTACTACCTAATGCATTAAGAATCTATTAGTTTTATAATTGATATTTTCATTAGCAAATAAACTCTTTTTAATCGTGAAATATTAACACACACAGAGAAATAAAGTGCCAACCGAATTGAAAAGAGTATATTAATGGTAACAACTTATAAATTCAGTTAGTACAACGATATTTACATCCGATTTTTGAATATTTTGGGTGTTGCTACTAAACTTCAGTTGAATTAAACGAACTTTGTTACGAAAACTAATGTTAAGTTGTTGTGCCAACCATCTGAAACTCGTAATAGCGGAATGTGAGTCATAGTAACCGAATTTCAGTCGGCAAATAGCTAAACTTTTCTCTGTGTGCATATAAAGTGTGAACACAGAAAAAACATTATTTAACTATTATTTTGATGATATTTTGAATTTTGACCATAAAAAACTATTAACACGTTTAGTTACTTTTAACTGAATCTACTTCTACACGACATGTTTTTGTCACGCGACATGTCAGATTTGCGACCCATGTGTAAATCTGTATATTTTAATTTTGTAATTTGGAATGCATAAATTATATGAAAATTTGCTTGTGGAACTGTCAAAAAATGTTTATCTTAACCAGGCGCGGATCCAGAGGGAGTGAAAATGGAACATTACCCCAATCCCTTAAATACATTTTTTAATACAAAAATGTAAAAAGAGTTAAAAAAAAGTTAATTAAAAATACTCTAATTTCCCAACCAATACCTTTCTCTGGAACCGAGGTTTCATCTTAAGCTAAGTTTTCAATTATTTGTTTCTACATCCAATAATTTACATTAGTATTAAAATTGCAATGAATATTGTGAAATTTTAAATTTATTTTAAATAATTATTTTGAAGTAAGTCCTCGCGGATCCCCTGAAATACTCCTACGGGCCCATGGATGTAAGCGGTCCGCCCTTTGAGAACCGTTGCATTAAAGGGTTAAATAGAAAATATCAAAACCTAAAAGAAAACTCGACCTGACGATAGCTCAGAGGGCTAAAGCGCTCTGTCTAACGTGTAGTGCGAGTGCATGTGGCATTAGAAATCAGTTTATATATACCACGGTCAGTGATTGCACAGAAAAATTTCATATAGACGCAATCGAACGAATAAAAACATAACAAATATTACATTATTCAAAAATTCAAAAAAACAGGGTCACTGACGAAGGTCCAATACCAGAAACTGCGCAGTCTGATTCAGAAAAAATTGAAAATTTGCAATGTATTTATGATTTTTAGAAAATACACTCATTCTTCTCTACCACGCCTTTCACAACTAAAACAGCACTTATCGTTTTAAAGCGGTTTCACTGTATATTCATATCTACTAGTTCAAATAATGGAACATACTCATTTTAAAAATAAATACATTGATTCGGTATTTATTGTGATCTAAATTTTTGCATGGTTTATTGAATAAATCACACCACAACACAGCTAGAAGAGCAACAAAAATAACTTACCCCCCAAAAAAAAAACAACACCAAAGACAAAAGTATTTCAAATATAAACATTCGAAATAAATAAATCGTTGTATAAAATATCTGTAGATTTGATCTGACAACACAACACTACCCAGCTAAAAATTTGCCAAATTTACAAAAAAAAATAAATAGAAAATAGTACTGGCAAACCACTGCTAATTTTGTAAAACTCATCGTGTTGAAAATTGCCAATGGAGCAACTAATATTGTACTAGAAAAACACTATTCAGTTTGCAACGCACGTGTTTTGTCAGTACCAGCCGCGAAATTCTTTCCCAATGTTGTTTTTTTACCAATATTACAATTACTTAGAAGAATTTCTCAAAATTAATTTCAAGTAAAGGGTATTTTATAGAGGTATATAACTTTGAAATGAAATAAAACAAAGATAAATTTTTTGAATTGACATGACATTTACTTTATTTGAAAGATAATCTTCTGGCATTATAATTTAAATATGACTTCTGGCATATTACCGCCACGGCTGGCTCGGACGTAGTCTAATCTGGAGGTCCAATTTTCGATGACTTTTTCAAACATTTGTGGCCGTATATTGGCAATAACGCGGCGAATGTTGTCCACCAAGTGGTCAATCGTTTCGGGCTTATCCCCACAATTCACCGGTCCGAAACGTGAAACTATGCGGTTACCAAACGTTTTCTTCAATAAATCAATTGCGGCAGGTGCTGTGTGACACGTTGCGCAGTCTTGTTGAAACCACAGCTCCTGCACATCATGGTTGTTCAATTGGTGAACAAAAAAGGCAGTAATCATGGCTCTATAGCGTTCACCATTGACTGTAACGTTCTGACCAGCATCGTTTTTAAAGAAGTACGGACCAATGATTCCACCAGCCCATAAAGCACACCAAACAGTCAGTTTTTCTGTATGTAACGGTGTCTCAACATACACTTGAGGATTATCATCACCCCAAATACGGCAGTTTTGTTTATTGACGTAGCCATCTAACCAACAGTGAGCTTTATCGCTAAACAAAATTCGCGCGATACAATTTGGAAGCGTTGTTCAGGCGTCGTCAGTCTATTCATATTGAAATGACAAACCAAACTAAACATAAATCACTTGACAGCTGGCAAAATGGCCGCCAGTTAAAAAAAGTGCTGCCAACTTAAAGTTCTATACCTTTCTAAAAAACGCCCTCTATTTTAAAAGTACAAGATTTTTTGAATTACCAACGTTATGCCAACGGTGGGAAGTTCGCTCAAACCAACGGTTTGCCACTGTTATCAATGCGGTTACGATTGGTTACTGTTACCAATTTTCCAACGCATAACCGACCGTCGCCGAATCTTTGCCAACTCTGTGCCGATTGTATTTTTCTGACTGGGTACGTAATGCCACAAACAACAGCAACAACAAAAACTTAAAAATAATACAATGCAACATCATTATACAAAGAATATAAAACATGCAACATCATGTTTATTTATCTAATGCCGAAATAACTCTAATGCGTCAACCTCATCATAATCAACCATCATCATCAACAACATCGTCGTCGTTCTCGTCATCGGCATTCAGTAGTGGAAGACGTAGTTTTCGGTAGTAGTTAAGTAGCAGGCCGGCACTATACTATCTGTGTATCTAAAGCTCTACGTAATGCTGATGTATGTTGCCACATTTTAAGTGCAACATACCACATAAATATTTGTAGAATGCATTATAACTTTATGAACATTATATGGACATCAGCGCCATGGATGTGGAGAGTAGTATGAGCCCAAATAAATGCTTAATCAGAAATTATATTTATTTAGATTTTTAAACAACTCCTGACTGCTGGTCTGCATATGTTTTTTGTTTTATATTCGTACATTTATATTTTATATTTTAAACCACTTGTCGTCGCACAGTGTTGTGTGGGTGGCCAAAAATATTATATTGCACTAAATTTCGACCTTTGAAATATATGACTGTATTCAATAACTGAACTCGACGCCACTTTTTTTTTATAAAATATCCTTTATTATTTTATAGACCTTCAATATTTCGTCATTCTTTGAATGGCACCATCTTATATAATCGGTTTCATTTCGCTATTTTATCGGTTTGATTTTGAAATATCGTTAAAAGTTTTGTTGATATAACTAAATGTGATTGAAAACATTTTCAAATAAACCCTGTGATGTTAGAAGACACATGTTACTAATAGAATCGTATCGGTAGGTAACAGGCTTTATAATGAAAAGATAGTGTTTGCCAACCATGCATTAAAGGGGCTCTTCAAATCAACCACTACTACAGTTGCATCGTCAGGGTCAGAATTTTTTTTTGATTTCTAAACATTTTTGTCTTTAAATATACATTTCAAAAATGGAAATCTGATTTTACGAATGTTTCATGAGTATCAAAATTGCACGGCAAAACTGCAATTAATGGGGCGGTCCTAAAAAAAAAATATGACCCCCTCTGGAATTAAAAAAGAAAATTTTTTTCTATCTTCGGTTTTTGTGAGGGCACTTAAATGAAAGGAAATTTTCTCAAGATTTCAAAAATGATATTATATTTATGATGCATGGTACGCAGCGCCCTATTTAAAGTTTATTTTAAATTGAAAAATGGGGGGAAGTTTTTTTATTTCATACACAATTCTAGCTGCATATCTACGAGGCGGTCCCAAAAGTAGTCGACTTAACAAAGAACACACAACAAATTTTGGAAAATGTTCTTTATTTCTCAACATAATCTCCTTTTAGCTCGATACACTTTACCCAGCGATATTCAATAGCTTCGATACCCTGTTTATAGTAAGAACTGTCCTTAAAATATCCATTAACCGCAGACTCCAGCTCTTCATTGTTGAAAAATCTTTTACCAGCGATCCATTTTTTCAAGTTTGGAAATAGAAAATAATTCGATGTAGCTAAATCTGGTGAATAAGATGCGTGATGGAGCAGTGGATGTGTTAACTGGTGCATTGTATTTTTCGCCAAATGCGACATTTTTCCTTAATTTCATTACTTAAATCGCCGCTGATTGTTTTTCCTTTTTGAAGATAATAAATAAAAACTATCCCAGCGCATCCCAAAAAACAGACGCCATGACCTAGCCTCCAGATGAAACTGTCTTCGCTTTCTTTGGACACGATTCTCCCATTCCAGTCCCCTGCTTTGACTATTCCTTTGTCTCAGGTGTGAAGTGGTGGACCAATGTCTGATCCATGGTTATGAATCGACGCGAAAACTCAGCTTTATTGCGGTAAAACATCGCCAAACACTATTGAAACATCTTCACGACGCTGTTTTTGTTCTATTATGAGCAAACGCTGCGCCCATCTACGCACAGCTTTCTCATCTTCAAATTTTCGGCCAATATGCCGAAAAAAAAGCGCAGAAAAAATTTTCAGAAGCGGAAATGGCGTAAAAAAGCAGCAGACAGTTTTTTTTTTAACTATGTTAAATATGTTATAGAAATGAACTCAAGTTTACCATAAAGCAGTTTTATAATAATTGGATTACGTGCTAAAATAAAGATACCACATTTCTTCACTTCTTCTTTGGTCCAGAAATTTGTTCTTACTTTTGCGAATATAACTGTCGAACTCCATGTAAAAAATAAGTTTTTCGAATCAATTTAACAGACAACACCATGAAAACATAGCAAAGAGGTGAAATTTGATTGTAATTTTCTTAAAACTGTAAAAAATTTGTATTTTTTATTTTATTATTTAGAACAAAAAAATGGTCTTTAAAACGAAACTGGTTAAAAGGCACAAAGTTGGCATCACTGCTTTTCAAAATGTCTATCGTTTCAATCAGCTCATGCACCTTCAGTAGACGATCATCCAATACCATTTTGTGGATTTTCTTAACCGTTTATGGCGTGTACACCTCAATTGATCAACCACTATGGTGTATGTCTTGGCTGATCGTACGGCCTCGATTAGAGCATACTCCCCAAGAGCTCGGCTTTAATATTGGTTGGACTGAGGCCTTTCAAATGAAATTATTGAACTACATAACGATGAACATTTTTTTACATGTTTACAAATTCAATGAGATCGTTTATTTTTGATGGCTCCAAAAATACTAAACAACGTGGCGCCTTGAAAATTAAAACATGTTTTATAAGGCTGCCACTTTCAACCAATGAAATTTTTTTTTCAAACTACTGTCGCCATCTACAAGTCTGGTGGGACCTCCCTCGTTAGAAATATACCAATTTTCGTGACATTTCAATAGCTTTTATTGCATTTTTAGCTTTTAGGATACATATATGACAGTTAGGCATGTTCTTGCTACGATTTTTATAAAATTTGTATTTTTACACTATATATTCGTGTACCAAATTTCATTTACATACGATAAACTTATTCTATTTTTAGCCACTCGTTATATGAATTGACGACACTGTGCGTCGTCTGTTTCTATGCAAAAGCTTTGTTTAAAATGGTCATGATATGATTGTGAGGTTCACTTAGCGAACTTTATTCATTCAGTCATTCCATAGTACTAAATTTGAATTGTGGACTATACCAAGTCGTTGGCTAACACTAATGCCGCCAACACTTACAAGGGGAGTCTCCCAAAGGGTTCTTTTCCGATTTTAATGAAATTTAGATATATGATAACGAAAAATATAAGGTACACGTACTCGTATTTTTTTTTAGCGGCCAATCTCACGTTTAAGGGTTAAAAGGTGGGTTTGAAAATAAATACATTTTTGTATGGAAACATGTCTGAAACTTATGAAATTCAGAACGCAGCTTTGATGTACTCGAGAAAACTGAAATTTTGATACCAATATTGCCTATGTAGTGTGTTACTGTTGCCATATTTATAGGTTAAAAAGCTCGTCGGAAAAAAAAGCCGAACAATTAAAAGTTCAGACACCCCTCGATTAAATTTAATAGGCATTAATATACATTTTTCTTTTAGCTAATACCGACAATAATTCTTTAACAAAACGCCATTTTTAATATCACATAAAACACATTTTTTTAAATAAAAAAAAATTACTTGAAAGTTATGGGAGATGTTTTGTTAGCCAATTAATGTGTCTCCAAAAGCTATTTCATTTGGTAACCCATTTGTCCGAATATTCTTTGAAACAATTCGAAATAAGCCGAAAAAACGAAAAATGGTTTTATTTTTGACCCCACTTTTTAATCCCTAAAAATGGGTTGTTGTTCACTTATTTGTTGTTCTTTATCACATATCCAAATTTTATTAAGATCGGGGATAACCCATTGGGTAACTCCCCTTGTTAGCAGTTTTTAGAGACAATTTTTTTTTTGGAAATATATTTTAGTACAAACTAAATTGTGTTTATGTAACCTCTTAACCAAATGCAATTTTAGCATAATGTTTTATTAGAGTATATTTTTAAAACAAAAAATAAAAAAGTGGTAATATTTATTTATAAAAAAAAGTGTATATCGTCCATTCCATGAGAGAACGGTCCCGCCTCTTAAAATTTGGCATACGTTTACTCTAGGATGTCTATTACTCCCTATAGTTCTCAAAAACTCGACGAAATTTCGTATTTTTTAAATAACTAACAAAAATTACCTGTACACTGCAGAAATACAGTTTTTAAGGCAAGTCTGTAAAAGTAACAGAAAAAGCTACTAAAAACTATTTAATAAGCAGATGTTTTTTTTTTTTTTTTTTTTTTGCTAGATATCATTAAAATAAGAATAGCAAAAATAAAACTGTTAACCTGTTAACTTCACAAAATTTTAGTTATATTCGCGTTGAGTATTAGTTATTTGGAAATAGCAATGTACTCTGCCGAAGTTAGTAAAAACTTTTACCAAATATTTATAAACAACAAACAAAAACTGTAATATAAACAAACTTTTTGTTATATTTACCTCAAACTAGTAGAATGCAAATAAAGTATATTTTGCTAAAATCAACAGAAATATTTGCTAAAAATTGTAGATTGCTGATTTTAGAAGGGCAGATTTTTATGCGCATTAAAAATAATCTACAAAAATTTTTTTTTAAAAATTTTCCGTTTCTTTGTATACTAATATTTAGAACATTAATTGCTGATTTTAGCATATTTGTAACTTCAACAGATTTATTTTTGCTATTCTTATCTTACTAATATTTGCAACAAAAAAAAAAATTGCTAATTTTAGCAGTTTTTCTGCAACATATTTTTTAACTAATTTTTTGTAGTTTTACAAAAATATAGTATGTTTCTTGTGTGTTTTTTTTTGAAATAACTGCCATAATAATTGGGTTGTATTATATCATGGAAAATCAACTGAAATTGTAGTTAAAAACAATATCTTCTGATTACTACACAAATTACCGTCAATGTAGCAACTGTGAAACTTTTTTAAGTGTATGAATAAAGCATGGACACGATAAAATGTTTACAAACTTGATTATGTTACTTCTGTAAGCACTAAAAATTTTAGACTTTTTAAATTCAGTTCCTAACAAGTGGAAGCATTAAAGTCCGATATGCCGAATTTGGTATAAAAAAAGATTAAATTCGGCTTTGACGAATTTTTGGATACCCTCCATCTCGGTGTTTTCATAACCCAGGGAAGGTGCAAACAATATTAATATCTATATTCTTTGTAAAAATAACAAAAATAATGTTGTTTTTATAAGTAAAACAAAATATGACTGATTGATTAATGTATTTGGGATGTTTCAAAAGAAAAAAATGTTTAATTAAAGTTTACTAAAATGAATCTGAAATTCTGCATGCTTATAACAGTGGGTATTCAAAGGTTATTCTGATTACCTAAAGAAGAACGTGTAGTGAAAAATATATATATTTTTAAAGTTCCTTATGATGTTAAAAAAACTGTTGTAAAATTCGCCTGTTGTTTGTCTCTTTGCCTATATAATAATGAAATTAATAAGGGTTACTAAAATATATTTTTGGATCGTTAGAAGAGATGCAATGAATACAAACGCATAAAAACAGTTTCGAATAATCAGAATTTTAGATAAATTTAAGGGAACAAAACTACGCTTGCGGAGACATACATAATGAAATAATTATTAAATACCCGTTTACTTTACAACACATGTGTTTATACTATACATCACTAAACTAAGTTTGTCAAAAATTATAAAAGAAAATCTTTCGAGTGTTTAGGGTGTTTTCGAGACACAAAAAATTAAAGAAACTGGTATTTCAAATTATTGTTTTTCAGCTCAGTGGCTTGTGCAATTCTCGTTTACGACTCCTAGAATAAGAACCCTAAGAAATTTTCCCAAAATTCGATTGGTTTTTACACATCAATACTTTAATTTAGATTATTTTTGTATGTATCAAATAAAAATTGGGGTTTTTAACCCTTTTCTTATATGTCTTAAATAAAAAAGTTCTGAATGTGAATGTCCTTTAAATTGAATGGGGTTTTTAATAAATGTAATTAGATTGTAAGAGTTTCCTTGCAAAATTTATTAAAGGTTGAGAATGAGAATAAGTAAAAATAGTGTACGAAAAAAAGTTATGAATTTACATTGTTGGATTCGGGGATTTTGTTCCTGGATATTTTTTTGATCTGATAACGATTAATGTGTCTGGCAACTCCGGTTAATGCAGTCAAATAAATAAAGAATATTAACTCAACTATTTTGTTCTGCCTTTTTTCTAATTGGTGATTTTTTGATTTGTTGGGGTTAACAAAAAAAGGTATATGGCAAGCCTGGTATCTGGAAAACAAAAGAATACTTTATAAATTAGCTTAACAATTTTTCGAGGGCTTCTCACATTTGCACTCATAACCAGTGTTACCAGGTTTGCAGAGCATAAAAACGACAAATTTTCTAGAAAAAATCGTCAAAATCGTCATCATATTTTGAAAAATCGTCAAAATAAAATATATTTGTTAGAAGAGGGATAAAGTTTCAATAAAAAATAAAATACAATAATGTTATTCACATTTCAAATGTTAACGTGTTATCGTTGTAATATAACACGATTTTTGACACTTCTCTTTGGTTTAAACTTCGAAAATCATTATATTTTACAACGATATTCATATTTATAAAATGTTGAAACTTTGTGCCCCAGTAGGCTAGTTGGTAGCGTGTTGGCTTATCAGTGCGGGGGTCGTAGGTTCGATTCCCACCAGAGGCACTGATCTGTTTTCGCTACAACGCGCCGAAGGCCATAGTAGCTAGTGATCGGTTAGGGAAATAGTATATAACTTGTAATTATATGATTATTAATTAATAAAATAACAAAAATATAATTTTGAAAGATCAAATAAATACAACTTTAAATCAAACAACTTTTACCACTTGAACTGTTAATCACTTATATCTGCATAATTCTGTGAACAACATTTCAGTGGCACAACTTTTTAAATATTAAATTCTTTTACAAAATTTGGAAATTCTTTAACAATAAGTCTGTTCGATTACTTTTCCTGTAAAGTTCAGTAAAAACTACTCAGTAACAAAATTACAAATAGTAAGACAAATTTACAAAAAAAGTAAACGAACAGAAAATTTGTAGGAATTATTAAATTAGATAAAACAGCTTGTTTTAAATATTAAAAAAAATCAACTGGTCATTATGGAAAAGGAAAAAGTTAATTGAAATTACACGGTGCTACAATGAAAAAAAACTTGGAAAACGACCTAGCGTGGGTTATAGGTCTTGTTGAGTACATTACAAATTGTGTCAAAAAATTTCAGAAACACCCTCAAATTCAGAAGTTATTCTAAAAAACCGTTTCAAGTGATGTTCGTCAACTTATCGACCTGTTACTCAGTCAGTTTTTGTCCGATTTACATTTTTTTAACGGGTTTGGAAAGAAAACTGATTAGGCTTTAAAATGACGTGCATTTATTATACATTTGTAAGTTATAAGTATTGTTTTTGTTAAGAATATCTACAAAAAAAAAACGAAAATTATAAACTTTTTTGAATTTAGTAGCTTTTCATTGCTTATTTTAATATGAAAGCTTATAAAAATTTATACCAACGTATAAAGAAAATTTAGTTCTTAACAAAACATGGTTTTAATTTTTCAAATCGGATGAAAATTGTAAAAGTTATTAAACTTTTCATTAACACCTGTTTTTTAGCATTTTCTCCCCCAGCGCAAACCATATGAATAAAAAAAAAAAAAATTAAACAAGCGTTTTTGTAAGTCAAGTGGTTTACCAGAAGAAAAGTCTGCAATCTTAACATTTTACTTTAGAAAAAGTTTAGTAACTTTTGCAAATAGAAACCGATTTTAACAAATAATATCTCGTTTTTTTCTATATAAAATTGTCTTTAAAATACAGTGCAAAAAAAGATAGGTTTTCATAAAAAAAAATTAAAATAACTCTTGTTGAATTTGAAAAATTTGGAAAAAAAAATAAAAAAAAGAGAAACTTTTGCTAAACACTTACCTAATGTCTTGGAATATATATTTAATGAATACATTTCATGAAAGCCTAATTCTTTGTCTTTCCAAAACTGTTTAAAATTTTGAAATCGGTCAAAAAATGTGTGAGTTAGAGGTACTAAAGTGCTACGACCTACCCTAAAACAGTTTTTTTAAAATAACTCAAAATTTTGAGGGTGTTTCAAAATTTTTGAAAACGGTTTTTGTATGTCCTCACCTAGGCCTACAACCCCCACTAGGTCGGTTTTCAAGTTCTGACAAAAAGTTTTTTTTTGTAGCAGTGTGTTATCGACCAAAAATAATTTAAATGTTTTTTAACTTCTTCCATAGTTAATTATTTAATAATTTTCACTTTCAATCCATAAACAATTATAATTTAATTTAATATTTGCTTTTGTTTACTTACAATATAAGCATATTTTTTCAATCATATGTTTTTTTCTTCTCACAAATTTTTACTGGCAAAAATGTATCCAGTAAAAACTTGTAAGTTCTTTGGCATCAAACTGTCACTTAACTCTCTATTTTTACCAATTTTTACTGCGTATTTGTCTAAACGAACACCTTCCAGTAAAAACTTGTACAAATTTTTGTATTATCGAACAAACTTAATGTTATATTTTTTTATTATTAAATTTTGGCACTTTATTTATATTATTAGGCCTGTTTTTTAAACACCGGATTTATTTTTGGATTTATTTTGTTTCATTTAAAGTTGTATATATATCATCTTTCAACATGAAATATATTCGGGCTAGAGATCTGTTTGTTTCGCAAAAAAAGTCCATGCCTTGTGTTTTAACATGAACATTTTTTTATTTTTATTTAAATCTAACTCCAATTATATTTTATAAAAATTTAAAAAAATGTTCTAAACATATAAACACAGAAACTAAATTAAGCTAAACCCGTAATGAATTTATTTAAAAAAAATAAATGCGGTTTGGATTAAGTTTTATTCAATTCTAGGATTTGCATTTTTGCAAAATTGTATTTCACATCGTATTAGCATATAAAAGCTAGCTATCGATCAAAAAACAATGTTTTTGCTTTTAATTTTTAACGAAATAATATAAATGTTTTACTTTTAAATTTTAAAAATTAAAACCAAAAGTTTTTTTTTCGATCTTTTATCATACATTATGATGTGAGCAAGATTATTCGAGTTCAAGATCATTTGTTTTTTGTTAAACAAAAAACCGTGCAATATTTATTTATTACTCAAAAAAGTTTTTGCCCGCTTTCTTATAGCAGACTTTATCTACTGACAGGTCCTTACATGTTTCATTTTGGTTTTAATTTTTAAAATTTAAAAGTAAAACATTTAAAAATTGCAGAGTACGGCAAAAACTGATTTATGGTCCTAATACTATAGTCAGAAAGTGTTGTTGTTTAATTAATAAACAATAAAAACACAGTGTATTATGACTAGAGATTCTAGTCTATACACGAACAATGTTTATTACTTAAAAATGTTTTATTTTTGATTTGAATTAGTTCAATTCTTCCAATTTTGTTTTTTACTTCTCATCGAGTAAATATAACAATACGGGTAAAGCGTTGATCTTTTTCCTTCAAAATTTGGGTAGAATAATTCTAGCCCTTCTACATTGGTTCTCTGATGATTTTCGGTGACGCGAAATGAAACATGTAAGGACCTGTCAGTAGATAAAGTCTGCTATAAGAAAGCGGGCAAAAACTTTTTTGAGTAATAAATAAATATTGCACGGTTTTTTGTTTAACAAAAAACAAATGATCTTGAACTCGAATAATCTTGCTCACATCATGAAATAATATAAATTTAATAATCGAGCCGGCGATTTTATGAGAATGATAAATAAGTAGATCTTGCTGACATTTTAAATTATTGTCAAAAAATCGTCATTTTGGAAGCAAAAGTCGTCAAATAGTCATTTAGTTATTTTGGGTATTAAATATGACGACAAATCGTCAAACCTGGCAACTCTGCATGCGATTGCTACTAATACATACGTACATACATACTGTATTACAAAACAAAACAAAAAAACAACAACAATATTTTGTGGGTTTTTTTTTGTTTTTAAGTGTTGATCATGACCATGGATGGTAACCGATTCTATGTGGCTATTGGTCGTATTAACGCTATCTTCTTTTATTTCGGTAACGGTATTTTAGGGGAAACTATACTTCAGTTATTTCGGTAACGGGATTTTAGCGTTAACGGTATTTTAGCGTTAACGGTATTTTATTTATTTCGCTAACGGTATTTTAGCGGTAACGATATTTTAGATATTTCGGTAACTTTATTTTAGGGAAAAAGATTTTTCAATTATTTTGGTAACGGCATTTTAAGGATAACGTTATTTTAGTTATTCAGGTAATGTTAATGCACACCACAATTTTTAACCGGATTATGCCCGAGTTTAAATGACTCTAGTTTATGATCATACTTTGGGAAAATATATCTATTTACAGAAGTTTTTTTGTTCAGATCTTGTTAGATTATTTCGGTAACGGTATTTTAAGGTAACGGTATTTTACGGATAACGGTATTTCAAGAATATCGGTAACGGTATTTAAGCGATAACCATAGTCAGTTGAAAGGTGTTAGAATCGGGAACGGTATTTGAGCGATATTGACAGCCATCCATGATTGCGTATATTCTTGTGTATAAGCATTGAATGTACGTATGTATGATGAAATAAATAGTATAATTTAAAATTTGCTTCAAAATTTTTAGAGGTCTTCCCACATTTTCACTCATAACTTTTGAACGCGTTAACCGATTTTGATCATTTTCACTAGAAAACTGCTCATGATATCAACAAACAATTTGACTGAAAATTAGCAGTACCTCTTCTGTATTGTCGGAGTATTTTGTGTTTCCACAGACAGACGGACGGACAGACGGACATGGCTATATCGACTTCTCTATTCATGCTGATCAAGAATATATATAGTTTATAGGGTCCCAGAATTTTTTTAAAAGAATTACAAACATTTGACAAAGTGAATATACCCTCCTGCACTATGGGATGGAGGGTATATAAAAATTGAATGTGTCAAATCCAACAAAAGAAAGAGAGAGGAATATGTCCAAACATACTTTGAACAGTTTTTTTTTCCAAATTTATGGTCCTGTTTGTTGTTATATGAAAAAATCTTCAGAAACTAGCTAATACATATGGAGTTTTAATGATTATTTATAGTGGATTATATATTTCTTAAAAAAGCCAAAACCTGGTAGGAAAATTGTTTAAATATATTGAAAATTAGTGAAAACTAGTGAACTTTAGTGAAAATATGAATGGCTATTTTTACGTAAAAAAGTATTCTCTTCGGAACAGAACGTGTCAAAAAATTAAAATTCGATACAGAATGTAAAAATTTATGCCTTCAGATAAAAATTTAGAACATATTTTAAAGCAAAACGTGAACAAAATATGCAGCCAGTTAACCTGAAACTTGTTAATCCTTTCACTACCCTTGTACACTATAGTGTACAGATTTTTTTTAATAAATATAAACAATATAATAAGGAAATAAAACTACATGTTTTTGTTCTAATATATTTATTAGGATATTGATCATTAAAAAATAAACCTTACATACATGTATAAACTATTCATCAGGGTTTTACAGTGGCGATATTTGTTAACAAAGTCAGATTTTGTTGATCAACCTATATCTCCGAAAAAAGCGGGGTTTGGTGTATCTCGTAAACTACTAGCTAGAATCTCGAAATTTAGCACGTAGCTTCATGTAATGATCAGCACAAAACCATCCATATCAATTTTGGTTATTCAAATGTTTTAGTGATCAAAATGGGCTAATAATTATTTTGTAGGGCAGGAGGGGGAGGGAGAGCATAAATATTTTTCTTTCTAATTTAAGGGCCCCACGCAAACATCAGAAGTCAAAATAGAAATACATAAACAAAGCGATAAAAATTGGTATCGAAAGTATTAAACAAAAAATGAAAAATTTTTTTAGAAGAATTTTATTATACCTCAAAATATCGATTAAAGTTTAAATGATGTCCATTAATGAAGTCCAGTTTTGCTCTGTCTTTTAGAATTAGTTTATAAAACCGTATAAAAGAGCAAATGGAATCGTAGTGTTCTAACGAGTTTGAAATGGATTTCAATTGAAATATCCGCTTTAGGTTTGAACTACTTTAAGCAAGAAGTTGTATATTACAGAAAGTAAAGAAATCATTTAATATGTCGAAATACAAATAAGACCTCCTCTGTAAGTTGCTCTTAATTCGATTACTCAATTAATCACAACGATGACTTATACTTATTAACATGAACTGGGTTATTTAGTGAGCAAAATTAATTATGTAAATTCAGTTTCTTTCATATATTAATATACAAAATATTAAATAATGCAATAAATATTGACCAAAAACGAAGACTCTGACTTTTGACGTCACTGTTTATTTGTTTTGCGCCCAAAACCAAATAAGTTCGTTTTATACGAAAAGGCGAAATAACGCTTCATATCGCTTCAAATTACAATTATTTTCAATTATATCAAATCTTTAATTTAAGGTATGTTTAATTTAAGGTATTAACTTTAATTATGGCGTTCTTAGATAAGCAGTTATAATTA
The DNA here is from genome assembly GCA_021234595.1 of Delia radicum. Classification (NCBI taxonomy): domain Eukaryota; kingdom Metazoa; phylum Arthropoda; class Insecta; order Diptera; family Anthomyiidae; genus Delia; species Delia radicum. Next base: position 168,599,496 of record CM037851.1, on the reverse strand, counting down.
AATTAAAATGTTGCCATGCTTTACCCAGCAAAAAATTTCCAAAAAGGTAAGCGGGTTTGCAATCAAGCATTTTGGGCAGAACGCATTCCTTACTAGATTACCTACTCGATTCTTTTAACAGGGCGTGAGACTAAAATAATTGATTCTTTAGAATTGATTATTTTTTTTACCGAAGAACCATTTACTTTATATTTTTAAGAACTACATACATTTTTTAATAAAGAAATAGTTCCATTGTAAAACTACGAAGTACTTACACAAAAAAATAAATAAATAGTTCCCTAGAAAAAATAAGTACTTACATTAAAAAAAAAGAAGTAGTTCCATAAGTTAATTCAACTTTTACTCACACGTGATTCTCCTAGGTCACTTAAATTTAACGATCTAAATTCATGCGGAAATAAAATCCTTAAAAGTGAAACATCGAATTGTTATGATAACATGGGTTTGTCATAATTTTGGAGCTATAAACCACGAAAATATAAATTTTTCAAAAAAAAAAACAATTTAAAATTGAAAAACAAAAATATGACTCCCGCACAATCACCCTCGATTTTTTTTTACACTCACTCACGATAACGTCAGTAATTTCAACTTCCACTCACAATTTTCTGCTCACGAGCGCTTCCCTAATTTATACCTAACCACAGTTTAACAAAATTTAGGCAACATGCAAGTTCTGTTTTTAATATTATTTTCCAGCAAATAAAAATTTGTTTGAAAAAATATATGAGATAAATTCTTTAAAATTGAATAACTTCCTTTTTCTAAATTAGGAACTACTTCCAATAACGTCCTATTATTGGAACTGCTTCCAATAACGTCCTTTTATTAAGAAAAAGTATATGATTACTTCTTGAGTACAAAAAGTTATACATATAAGTTAATAACATTGTTATTTTCTTTTAAGTAAATAATTAATTTGTTATTGAGTTCATGCTTTCTGGTTTAAATTAAAAGAATTGATTACAATAGTACTTGCTTTTTTGACTCTATCGTTGGAATGAGTTTGGTATTGCAGTTACTTAATTTGGCAATGAGATATGTAAGCAAGTGTGGGCATCACCTTCTTTTTGGAATGTGTAATTTTTTCCTGGGTAATTGCAAAAAATTGTTGAACAAACATAAATGAAATGAACGATACGATACGAACTATTAAGCACAACTCTAGTACCACAAAATCACAGTTTTTCGGTTCCCTTAACCCTTTGAAGACCAATCGTTGATAAACGTCCCGTTTTTATATTTTTGCTATTTTAGAAAAGATTGCAAGACAATTTAAACAAAACTGGATATGATCTATAAATTGTAGCCTGGTAGTTTCACAGCCTTATGCACTAAGCGAGATAGTTATATAAAAACAGTACTAAATTGTAAGCGGGTACTAAAATCATACTAAATATCCTATGCCTGACGTAGAGCAAACAAGTTGAAAAGAGATTTGTAACCGCATATTCATATCTATCATATCTACTACCCTAACTACTTGAGTTTCGTACGGTTAATAAATATTCATGCGTTTAATTTTCAATATGTTATAACTTCCTCAAAAATAAGTTAATTCGTACAAATTTGGTCTTTTTGAAAAGCTTATTTTGAGGGGTTTCTAAGACAATACACTGGACACTAAAAAAAAACTTAAATCAAGTTTAACTACAAATAATAGTTCAGAATTTTTTCTTTGTGTTTTTTCTTTATTTTGTGAAAATTTCATGTTGAAATACACTTTCGTTGATCTGTCATGCGATAAAATCATAAATTGGTACATATTTTTACTAATTACAAGAAAATACATGTTGGTTTACCTAAAGGAAATCAAAATAACAGATTTTTTTTATTATTACACACAGAAAAAAATTTAACTATTTGCCAACTGAAATTCTGTTACTACAACTCAAATTCGGTTATTACGAATTACAGACAGTTGGCACAACTTTATATTAGTTTTCACAACAAAGTTCGGTTAATTCGACAGAATTTTAGTTGCAACACCCAAAATTTTCAGAAATCGAATGTAAATAACTTTGTACTAACTGAATTTATAAGTTGTTACCATTAATATACACATTTAAATTCGGTTGGCACTTTATTTCTCTGTGTGTATTATCATTACAATGTTATATTCCTATTCGTTTTCTAATTTTTTTTTTTTGTAAAAGAACGATGAAATACAACCATGCAAAGATCAGGGTCAATATCGACCCCGAGGGAGGAAAATGTTTTTCAATAACACTTTCAAAAAAGCAAATATTTTATTGAAACTATATTTTTCTAATGCAAAATTACAAAATTTTCCAATACATAAAATTTTGTTGGTTTCTCTTAAATAGTCAAAGAAATATAAAAAAATAAAATTACCTATGGTTCGAAAACTACCCCAGGATGGTATGAAGGTTAAACAAAATCTCATTTACTGCTGTTTAAAGACATTTATTGACTTTTCTCGTGACGACATGTTAAGACCGAGAGCAAATGATTATAATTTAAACAAATTCGTTGATATTTCACAGAAAACAAATATAAAAATACAATTATGTACTGAAATACGTTAAATTTCATTTTGTACCGATTTTCATTGAACCGTGTTCCCATTAAAGTAACTTTTTTTTTCGATTTTGCTTTTTGAGTATTAATTGGACGTTAAATGTTATTATTCTATTTCAAAAAGCATTATTTTTTGTGTAACAATTAAAATAATGAAATTCTTTTGAAAGTACGAAACTTAAGTGTACAATGGAAAAAACGATTAATGTTTTATAGCGCCGTATACGTTAACGCAAACGCATAATATTAATGTGCATAGAGAGCCCTTAAAATAAGATTTCCAAATAGCCAAAATTTGTTCAATTCAATTGACTTTAACGGTAATAATAACAAATAGAAAATTAATTACCCGTACGAAACTGAAGTTGTCAGTGTAGTACTCATTGACCTATTGTTTGAGATCTCGATAAAAAAGAAATAGCGGATGCTTAACAAAAACACCAGTTTCAAAACAGATGTTAATTATTATTTAGCTTCAGTAGCAGGCTATCGCTGTCAATACATCAACGTTATTGTTTTCATAAAATAATTCAATTTATGTAAATAAAACTGAACTTAGGTTCCACTATTTTGTTAACAACAACAATAAATATCCGGCTATTTTTAATTGGATACACTAAAAAAAAAGTTAGTAAAGTCAGCAAAATATTTTGCTGAGCCAGCAAAATTTTAATCAGCAGGGTGCTGCCAAATAAATTGCTAATGTCAGCAAAATCTTTTGCTGAAAATTAGCGAGCTGATTTTTAGCAAGAAAATTAGTAGATTCAGCAAAAGTTTTGCTAACACTTAGGCTAGTTGGTAGCGTGCTGGCTTATCAGTATATCGGGGGTCGTGGGTTCAATTCCCACCAGAGGCACTGGTCAGTTTTCGCTACAACGCGCCGAAAGCTATAGTTGCTAGAGCTCGGTTAGGCTTATAGTATATAATTCATAATTATATGATTATTAATTAATAAAAAAAAACAAAAAAAATTATAAACTCATTACTAAAAGTTAACAACATTTTTGCTGAATATTAGTATACTGAAAAAAAAAACTCTACAAATTGGTGGAAAAATTATACTTTAGTTAATTTATTTGCTGAAAATCCTAAACATTTTTTTGTGATTCTTTTAAAAATAATTTACAATACGTTACAAAATAAAAAAAATTTCATACTCCCACATTAACGACATGAATTAATGTAATATCTGAAAATATATAGAATTAACTAAATATAACATAAACAAAATTACCTTTTAACTAATAACATAAACGGTTGTCAAAATGATGGCATTTTTTTAAACAAGACAAATGCCGTAGAAAATTATAGAAAGGAAACGAAAAAAAAACAAAGTATGACATGTACAACCCTTTTTTTGAAATAACGAAAAGGAAACATATAAAATTACCTATGATGTGTGTCCTTGTCTTTCGCTTTAGTCTGTCTACTTGAACGTACATAGATTTGTGGTCACTGCATTATTAATCACTATTTTTAGTATATATTTAGTTGAATACACATGTAATCTTTATTAAACTTAAATATTTTAGTTTGTCTTTAATTTAATTAATATACAATTACTTTAACAATCCGTTGACAACACAAAAATTAAGTTCTTTTAATCCAAAATTTTGCTTTATGGATGAAAAACAGATAAAAATTCTTATAGGGTTCATGTTTTTATGTGTCTTACAAGAGTTGTACTTTTTAGTATCGTTTTCCTCATCTCTCCAACATTTTGACATGACGCGACATCTACGTCATTCTGCGTGTCTTTCAATCTAGCTGTCGTGCACACCTTTTTTTAGCAAAAAAAATTAGTAAAACATTAGTAAATTATTAGTAAAACATTATTTCAAAACTGTTAAGTGCTGAATAAATATAACTAAAATTTTAGCTTAAAACATCATTTTAGTAAAAAATTAGCTAAAAAATCATATACTTGATTTACAAGACGTTTTACTAACTTTTCTACTAACTTATTTTTTTTAATGTATTAGTACATTTATTGAGCATTGACTAATTTTCAATAATAGTACTAGTATTATTTAGTTTAAATAATTTGTTTAAACTTTGTTGTTTCTTTTCTTCTACATAATCCTAATATTTACACAAATTAATTTCAAATCACGCTTATTTTGAAGAAAAAAAAAATTAACATTGTGTTAATAAACTAAATAGCAACAGAATAAAAGTGAATGTACTGAAAAATGTCGTAACATACAGAAATGTACGAATTCTCCTCCTAGCCTGGCTGGCTGGTCTGACTAACACACCAATTGTTATGTCCATCTTAAATCTTGGTTGGTTTCTGTTTGAAAGTTTTTAAGTCCGTTTAATGTTTGTTTTAAATTTATCGTAAAATTTAAAAACTTATAAAAAAAACAAACACATAACTGTCAACAATTTTAATGCGAAAAAAATCAGTTTGACAAATAATTACAATGTACTGATATTTTCGCTTATTTTTTCAATCTCGCTGTTGCAATTTATTATTGTAATACTTACTAACTGCTGTTATACATTGCAATTCACATGCAAACGTGACTTAATTTATGTACCGACCGAATGACTTACATGTGGATTAAACCCAACCCTACTTTTTTGTGGTAAATTTGACTTATATGGGAAACTAAGAGAAAACCTAACAAATTTGGGGATAAGTAAATACACTGTGTATATCATAACTATAGCCTCACTACATTCTTCGTCATATTACAAGTTTAAGAAATAAATAAATGGAACTTATTGCAGTTTTTTCCAGTGCTATAAGCATATGTTGTATGTTTTATCACAAATCATATAATATTTTTCACAGCTTTCTTTGAATTGTTATTGACCTGTACCTTTGCGGCCACTTTTTCACCATGATATTATATCTTGCGATCCAAGGTGACTTCTAAATTTATTTTACCATTCGAGAAAATAAAACCTTTGCTGACCAATGAACTTGGCAAACGTTGACCCGCGTAGGAGGAGCATATTGTAGTTTAATTTAATTAATTACCAAGCTGACCATGCTGCGTTTGTGTTGGCGATCATCTTCCGAATCGGCTACATAGGCACGAATGTTATATTCCACACCCAAAGGTTTTCCATTATCATCTCCCTCTTGTTGTATAGTAACCGAGCTGGGTGAATTGGGTGGAAAGTGAAAGGTAAAAGAATGGGCATTATTACCAATTTTGCGTACCAACTTCTCCTGGGTAGGTGTCATTTTCATATTTGAATTTCTTTGGAAAATTTTACACCCATTACCTCATCATCTTCACGGCCATAACGGTATATGGTGTCCAATTGGCCAAATACCTTGCGTTTTTTTAAATTATCCGAATCAACGGGATCACAATTATCCAAATGGTCACTAAAATCTCTGCGTCCCAAATAAAATGTTACTTTGTCATTAGTCGTAGCCTTTTTAACAACCATAAACAAAACCTCCATTATGAATAAAAATTATTCAAAAAAATACACAAAAATCTTTTACAACGTTATAAATGAAAACTTTCCGCTAAAATGATACCAATAACACAACATATTTGAAGGATTTCTTCAGTGTATTCTTTTACAAGATTTTTGCATTTGATCTATAAAATGTCACTCGAATTCGTTAATTGAAACTTTTCATTAAATTAATGCAGATTTTCATAGAATTGTATGAACAATTTTGTTTATTAAAAATGTCACATGCCTAGTAAAAAGTTTTATTAAATTTCATTAGTAAGAAATTTTGATAAAACTAGTCCAAGAAAATTCTCTCTGTGTGGAGCCATCAACTTTTAAAATTTATGAAATACACTGCCGATAAAATGCATGTTTTAGCGGCCCATTCTCCCGTTTAAGGGTTAACAGCTGGTGACATGATTAGTTTTTTTTTGTATGGAAACATGTCTGAAAAGAACGAAATTCAGATTTATTTGTACTAAATCACTAAAATTTAATAGACTAATATTAATACATTAGTTGAGCTGTTTTAATTCGATTTTTAAGGAAAGTTTCTGAACATCAGTGGGACCATCCAAAAAGGTGTCATCGTATATTGTCCAACAGCTAATTCAGACTTGGTTATACCGCTTAACTATATTTGGCAATAATGTGGCTAAGAATCTATGGAACAAATATTATTCACATTTTATGCAAAAAAATACTTTTTTTTTGCCTTTTTTTTTAACCTTAACTTACAGGAATTTCTAATTTTTCACTAACAATATTTGGCGAAATTATCGCCACGGTAAAGCTAAACAACTGTTGTGAACATATCAATACAATCTTAACGTGTCTAGGCATCCTAAATAGCTCATAAAGACCACTTTGTACCTTAAAAATGGCCGATTTTAATAATACCATTTTATTCGAACAACTAATTATTCGATGGCCCTCGATTTTAATAAAATTTGGTGAGTATGTTTGCCAGTGAACGCATATTTCTAAAACGATTTTTTTATTTTGAAATTGTGGCAACCCTGAAGCTTCGAAATATCGAAAAACTAGGGGTGGGGACATCAATCAAAAGACCATAACTTTTGTTGTGTGTAAGATATTAAAAAATTTCTTTTTGCATAAGAATAGTGAAATGTCTACCTCATTTCCGGGATTGTTACTTAAAAAGGTACCATCCAACCACGATTCCATGCTCGCGAGTCGTGTACTGCACGTTTCTGCTAGTGACCTGATGTTGGATCCCGGTAGCTCGTCTTACATTTTCTGATGGTTGGTTTTCCGATTGCCAGAAATAAACTCACCAGTTGCATACAGCCGCAGTGTAGCCAAGGCTGTCTCATATTTTAGCCGTATTTCAATAGGGGCTATCGTCAAGATTGTCTGCAATGCTCTAGTCGAAGTGGTTCTGATGCCACCGCTGATGCCTAAGCAGCATAGGCGCTGTATTTTCTGAAGTGGTTTATCAACTAGGAAAAATCGAATCCCCGGATTTTCTAAGTCCCGATGTTTTTCGGGATTTTTTAGGACTTTCCTCCATTTGATTTTTTTTTAAATTAAAGATTAATTATGTTTTTCTTAAATTTTCTGATATTATTTTTTTGTTAGTAATTCTGAACAACACCTTTACACTAACAAAATTATTTAGATAAAAATTATTTTTGTAATATTTGATTATATTTCACACATTTAAATATGATGTAAAGATTAGGACCGAGGTGTATTGTTGCTTTTTGAATGTGTTTTATTTTACACATTTCTCAAAATAATTTAATTAAAGCTATTTTAAAAGCACTAAATTTTTTGAATTATCAACGTTACGGTTTCAAGTTTGCTCATACCAACGGTTGGTCAATCGGGTAACAGGACAATTCTGACAACATTGTTAATACCACGTTCTGTTAACGCATAACTGACCGTCGCACAGTGGGTTCGGTGATATCCAGAATGGCGATTAATTTAGGGAAGGCGTAGTTTAAAATTAAATTTTTTTTAAACTGTTAGGCGTTTCGAGAAAAAAAAATCTTAGTTGACCATTTTGGCTGTAACTTTGGAACGAAAGCGATTAAAGCGGAAATTACAGCGTGTTTGTTTTTACTGTTTTATATGTACTAATATATAATTATACATATAAGTATATATGATCTGATATATCAATTATATATGATGAGATAAAAAAGATCAACTTATATATAATATAAGACATAATGAAAAACATTTGATAAAACTAATAACTCTAATTCCTAAGTTGGTAAATTATATATTTTTTTACTCATGCTAGATATAAATGGGTCAGAAGTTAGAAGATACCTATTGAAAATATCTGCAATGGACTTTTTTAAAAAATGATTATAGATATTTACACATATTTTTTAAACAAAAAAGTAATTTCAAGTTATTTATTTAGTATTTATTTTTAGTTATATTATTTATTTTTATTTACTGAAGTTGAAGGTTTCATCATTCATTAGTTTTAAAATGTTTAATATAAAAAATAAGCACTTGAATCGCAAAGAATTTTAGTTTATTTTTCCCTTTTTGCAAAACCAGCTAATATTTTCTAAAATTGACAGCTGACTGCAAAAAAGTAAACAACTTATGGTGTTTTCTTTTCTGGAAAAAAGTGTTGCCTTCTTAATGTGAGACATTTTTCAAATTTTGCCCTCGCCCCATTAAAATGAAGCATTTTTACAATCAGAATAGAACACAATTTCATCACATATTACATTTATTTAAACAAATCTGTTTTTTAGTGTTGTTAAAGTTCGGGTTCGAATCCCAGCAAACTTTAAAAAAAAATTTAATGTTTTTTTTAATAATTAATTTTTGTTTTTTAATTATTTAAAAAATTTGGATTTAGCTCCATACATTTTTTTCAATTTAATTTTTTTTTATAATTTTGTTTGTAAGCGAATTTCAGATTAAAAAAATTATTAAATACTTACAAAAAGAAAAAATTAAAAAAAATAGCAAAAACTAATTTAAAAAAATCGTAAATTAAATTTAACAAAAAAAAAAAAAATATAAAAAAATGTCATACCAATATGGGTTTGAACTCGGGATCTTCTGTATCAGAAGCCAGCACACTACCACTCTGCTACCAAGGTGAGAGTTTTCTCGCCAAAAACTTTGCAATATATACACATGAGATTGATAAGCCAAAAAAAACAAGGCAACATCCAACCCTGTAAATTTTTTGGGGGCAGAAATGTTGCATTTTTTGCCTTTTATAAGGCAACACTTTTAGAAACAAACACGGTACCCTCTTAGAGTGATCACCTCATTTTAGAAAAGAACACAAATAAGGAAATTTAAGGCAAAGTGCAAAAAAAATGTGACATTTTTGTCAGAAAAGAAAACGCTATTAGTTAACTAATTTTGAACACTAGTGATGCAGAATTTTATCTATTTTTACAAGATACCAAACTTGGTTTCTAAATTTCAATTAATCGCCACTTTCACATCATTTGAACACACAGTGCGTCGTAGATGCCTTGCCACTTTGTAGATCAAAATATCCCTCAAAGTGGCCAACCACCTGATGAAGACCAGTGTTGCTTGAATCTAATTGAGGTGTTTCGTAAATTTAAAAGTTGATGTCTCGAATTGGCAAAAACAAAAGTACATTCTTTAAGAAACCGAAATTGGTTTCATTTAAATATTTCTTAAACTTTAAATTTAACGAAACATGTACATTAGGGATACAACTTTTTTACAATTTTGAAAATATCAAAATGGCCCTATCCATACCATATAGTGCATAAAAAAACAATAAGAACTGCATCTTTAGATTTTCGATATCGTTAAAAAAGGTTCCGCGTCAAATGCAATTAAGTATGAGATCAGTAAGTTCTAAAAAAATAAAAATATTTTCTTTATAATTTCATTAAATGATAAATAAATTATAAGTTTTTCCATTAAATCTTGAATAATATTCTGTATAAATTCAATTAATCTTGATAAAATATTGCGACTTACCTACGCAAATTATATGCAATATGCGACATTGGACATTGACTTCGAAGCCTTAAACAAATCATTATCGGGCTTTACTAATGCTCAGAAATGTTTTCTAAGACATTGGGTGAAAGATGAATCAAGAATTCCAAAAACACAACGCAGCAACATTTGTGCGGAACCCGCCATCAAAGTCGTACAAGATATTTTCCCCCAATGCAAATCAACACGAACTCTTAATCTTAAGTTAATTTCACTTAACAAAGATATTAAAACTGTCTCCTATTGTTTCTGTTAACACAAATTTTTGTTTTGAGAAATGTCAATCAATACACACAAAAAAATAATTAGTTGAAAAATTATTGTAATTACCATTTCTTTTACAACTACAAATTAATCTAGGTTGAAATTATAAAATTTCCGGAACATCATCCATTACTTATCACTAGGGACACAATATTTGCTCTACTTTTACAGAATTCGGTATATCCAACTAAAACAGTCGCAAATTAAATTTGTTCAAACCTTTTGGACATCGGTAACCAATCCAAAAAAAACTATAATAACTTATTTTTTACATAAAGATAGTTGTAATAACCGAATTGCCGGTAATAAACGTTTACTAATGTGTAAATAAATAAAATATACCAAATGTTAGCTTTATGAACCGAAAAGCAATATTTTTTTTAATAGTACTCAAATATTTGGAAACTATCCATTTAAAATGTTGTTGTCTTAAAATTCTAAGGTAACATTCCCATAAATTATTGTCCACTCCATCATCGTTTTCTCTAATACAGAATCCACAGATTTTAAGGTATTTTTCATTATAAAAATCCTGATATTTAGAGACTTTTTTTTCTATAGAAGAATACTTATTATCTTAGAGATTATCTGTAACAAAAATAGGGATGTTGTTTAAAGAAAACTCCTTAGAGTCTAAACATTTTTTAAAGCAAAGTTCCACAAAAAGTGTTAAAAATCCACCTTGAGCCAAAAAATTCATATGTCCATTAAATTCTTAATGTAGCCAACTTGACAAAACGAATGATGCAGAAGTTCTTATATTTGGGGCCTACTATCACGTGCAATTCTCAGAATTGAGTCCCAAAATCATGTGTTGCAAAATGTTGTACTGTGTTGTTAATATTTCTACCAAGTTATTAATAAAAACTTAAAAAAATATATTGGAAACAGTGTATATTTTAATCGATAGAAAGTATTAAACAAATTCGGTTGGGTTTGCTAATTTCGGCTGGTAGGTACAACCGAAAATTTCGTTGGCTGCTAACGTAAAATGTGATAGTACACGTAACTACACTGATAGAAATTTGTGCGTAGTATTAATGAATTCCTTCATTAATCCAATGAATTCTTTCATAAAAAAGTCCCCAAAGAAAAGTTCCATTGAGTCAATGAAAGGTGTTTCATTAAATCAATTTTAATGAATGGTTTCATTGACCCAATGAAAATTTCATAAAGTGTATGATATTTTTTTCATTAATCCTAGCCTAATCGTTGCTAAAGCTCATAATTTTTGACGAATTTGAAAAATATAAAATTTGAAAAGTAGCTGATTAGATTTCAGATTAAAAATTACAAATTTTGTAAATAGAATTTTTTTTATCCATAAAAAAGAAATATTTTAGTTATTGTACTTTTTTAAATTATGTATATTAAGAACTTTAATGATTGAAAAAATCGCTTAAATATAATTAACAGGCAGTAAAATATTAAATCCTGAACTAAAAAAACCAATTTTAATTTATTTCTGTTTTTATTGTTTTATTTTTACAAAATTGTTCAATCTTTCTTTACATTTTTTATAATTTGCAACGACATTTTCTTATATGTCGTTGCAAAATATGTAATTTTTTATCAATCTGGCTTGGAATTCTGTAGAACGATCCACGATTATAGTCCACTTTTTGTAGTTAAATTACATCCATATTAGATTACGATTTTAGTAAACTTTTTGTAGTTAAATTCCCAGCAAAACCACACATTACCAAATCATGGGTAAAGTAATGGATCGGCATAGGGCCTCATGCATTACTTTACACGTTACTTCATTGATAAATTTTACAGGCGATGAGCCTCAAGGTAACTCATTACCTTGTAGTGGGTAAAGTAACTGGTTACTTATATGGTTACATGGTGGGAAAAAGTAATGTGTCTATAAATAGATTTTCATAAAAAAATGCATAAAAAATTTTTTTTACATAAATTTTTTTTTAATTAAATAAATAACTTTTTTTTATTAAATAAATAACTTGGTCATGCTGGGATTCGAACCTGGGGTCTCTGGTATTTAACAATTAGTTAGGCGAGAACTCTACCAACTGAGCTATCGATACATACAATATTTTATTGCTTAACATGTAGATGAGTTGCTGTGCTTCGTGTTTTCGTTCGTGATATCAAAAATATACACCTTACCATTATGCTTACAAAAAATCACAAAGTAATGTGTCTATAAATAGATTTTCAAAAATATATATTGATAATTACTTTACGTTTATAATTCATGCATTATGTAATAGATGATCGGTAAGTCATTATTTTATGTTTTGAAGTAATGTAAAATGTAATGAGGTCTCATTACAAGGTAATCCATGAGTGTCCAATTATCGGTAACTCATTACTTCTTGTTGGAAAGTAATGATACGGGTAAGGAGTACACATTACAAGGTAATGCATTACTTTATCGCACCCATTACCAAAGTTTTGCTGGGTTACGACCATATTAGATAAAAATGTTAAATATTGTTAAAAATTTTGTTAAAAAACAAAAATTTATTATCGTTTAGCATAACGTTTTTGTATAACATCATCAAAACGATAACAATTTAGGTATCGTTTTGAACAAAACTATATCGTTTTTCTTAGAGAATATGTTTCCTGGAATTTAGGGACCAACTATTCACATTCGTCAACAACTGTTAGCTCTAAGCAAATTTAATAAAAAAAAATTTATTTATAGCAAAGTTTTGGTTGATTCTGTTTAAAAGAAATTTTTCAGTTGTTTTTATTTCAAAATGATAGTACAAAAAAAAATTTTTTTTTCTTATTACAAGTCAAAATTTTTATTGAAAAAAAATTTGAAAATTTTTCTTTGATTTAATGAATTTTTTTTATGAAATTATGAAAAAATCATAAAAAATGTTAATGGAAAAAATACTATTATTAATGAATTTTCATTCAGTTAATGAAATTTTTCATTAAACCAATGAATCGATTTTAATGAAATCGTTTCATTAATACTATGAAAGAAAATTCTATTAGTGTATCAAAATTCGGTTGTCACAACGAATCTGTTCTGTGTCCTTTTCACTTTATTCATAGATATTTATCTATAAAATTTCTTGTAAATCCAGCAAAAGGGAGAATTTTTATTTATGGTATAAATAATAAATCGTTTACATTCTTACATATAAACCATAATATTTTAAATACCGCAACCTCCTTTTTTATATTTCATTCCATCGAATTGATATATCAAAGTGTTTGGTTGCTTAATTAATTGCCATCAATGGTGTGATGGGAACATAAAACTAAAGTTAATTACAATTTCAATAATTGAATTGTGCAAAAGAGAAAGAAATATATAAAGACAATTTTTTTGTTTCTTTACACAAACAGACGGTTAATTGTCTTGAACGTTAAAGTAGATTTTTTTTTTTTTTTTTTTTGTTTCAGCTTTTTGCATAAATAATGTGTGAAAAACGAGATGCTAATTTAGACTTTAACCATTAATAAAATATAGTAGCAGCAGAAGCAGCAGCAGCAGCAGCAGCAAAAGTTTTTAATGTTAACAGCTGAACTAACATTCGTATGAACTTTTTTTAAACCGCCACAATGCAATTAAAAATACAATATTTTTTTCTTTGAGTAAATAATTGAGCAGAAAATTGAAAACGATTAAGAAATCATAATCATATTTTAGAGGTATGAGGGCTTTTTTTTATTAAAACATTTAAAGAGAGAAATCTACTCAAATGAAAATAATTTGTAAGAACTATCTTACGGGTTTTCTACCGAATAAATATTTCTAAAAAAAAATAATCCTCAGAATTTCGTAATTTTTCTCCAACAATGTAGGTACCCCTACCCGGACCGGCAGATCTTAATGAACTTTGGATATGTTATATAGAATAAAAATTTAAGGGACTCGTGTTATTTTTTAGCTGTGCCATCTCATGTTTAGGCGTTACTAAATGGGGTCAAAAACTACACCATTTTACGTTGTTTTCGGTTTATTTCGTTCTATTAAAAGTAACTATAGACTAATTTTATATCAAATGAGAGGTTTTTTGAAAACACATTCACTGGTGCACATATTATGACCAAAGATTTTCAAGTATTTTTGTTATTCAAAAAATATGTGTTTTAAGTAGCATTAAATCTGGCGTTTTATTAAGGAATTTCAGTTGAATTAAGCTAAAAATAAAGCATAGCAATGCCTATTTAATTCAATTGAGGAGTGTCTTAACTTTTTCCGATATTCAAAACAGTTCGGTTTTTATGCGACCTTTCCCGAAAAGCCTTTCCCCCTATATTATTAAAAAATGTGGCATCTCTGGGTCCACTATATACAATATGGGCATCAAAATTTTCGTTTTCTTAACATGGGCGGTGGGGTCAATTACATTTCACCATCATTCACTTGTGAAATTTGTCATATAATTAATAATTTCAGACATACGTTCACACTTGTTGGCTTAAACGCTTAATTGGAAATTTTTCAATTTTGTCAATACCAGACACGGGACATAACACCAGTATTTGTGTATTTTATTACAGGCCAATTACTTTTTTAAGTCTAATTACATATAATTGGTTGTAATTGAGTAATTGCCTCGTAATTAAATACCCAGATGTTGTTACTAGTCCCCATGTATGGTATTAAAAATGCGACAAATTTTCTAAGGAAGCGTTTAAGCACACACGTGTGAGCGCAGGTCTGAAATTATTAATGATATTGAAAAAGTTCACAAGTGAATGATTGTGAAATGTAATTGATGCCGCCCATGTCTGTGTCTTGAATACTTTAATCATGCCTACAAATAAATCTAGTTTTCGAAAATCAAAGACAAGTTTTTATTTAAAAACAAATGATTTTATAACCCTAATTTTTACCCCTTAAACGTGAGATTGGGCAGTTAAAAAAAAATGTGTCTGTTTTTTTGCTCCTTTACAACATATCCCCACAGTTCATTAAAATCTGCGAATTACGGTCGGGATACCTCCATTGTAATAAAAAGTACTCAAAATCTAGCAATTTTATGTAAGAAAAAGCCCTCAGAATCTTTGAAATTTTTAAAATCAGAATTTGCTAAAATTTATAATTTTTCTATAGGAAAAGTATTACGAATCTGAGAATTTTTCTGTAAGAAAAAGTATTACCAGTCTCAGAATTTTTCTATAAGCAAAGGTCCACAGATTCTGTGAAAGTTTCTATTAGTAGTAAGATTTCAATACACTCATAGAAATAAACCTGTAAAAATAGCAGAAAGAGCTATTAAAACTACTTAGTTAAAATAACGATACAGAAAATAAAACGGCTAAAATTAGCCGATTTAAATAAATATTGATAAAACAAGAAATGTTAAAATAAAATTGTTAACCTTACAAAATTTTTTTTACTCTGCTAAAATTAGCAAAAACTAAATATTTGTACACTAAAAAAGGAAACAAACCAAATTTTTTCTAGATTTATCTGAAATTTAGTAAATGCGAATAACAGTATATTTTTTGCTTAAATCAACAGAAATTTTTGCTAAAAAATTGTAGATTGCTGATTTTAGAAGGGCAGATTTTTATTCGCATTAAAAAGGGAACAAAAAAACTAAAAATTTCACATTTTTATGTTTTCTTTTTCTACTAGTGTTCAGCAATTTTTTTTTTGCTGATTTAACTCAAATATAACTAAAAATGTGAAGATTCAATAGAATTATTTTTGCTATATTTATCTAAAAATCTGCTAATTCTAGCAGTTTTTTCTTCAACATCATTTTAACTAATTTTTAGTAGTTTTAGTAAAAAATTGTAATCAATTTTTCTGTCAGTGTAATACTAATACTTTTCCTATGTACCTAATACTTTTCCTATGTACCTAATACTTTTCCTATGGGAAAAGTTCGCAAAATTTGAGAAATTTTCTATAAAATATGTTAAATCTATCAGTAGCAACATTAAGAAATATAAATTTATCAATTAAAGTTGCGAAAAAATATTCAATTTCCTTTTTGCAGCCACATGTTATATATTTGTTCGCTGTAACTGAGAGTATTACAATCTGTTTATTTTCTAAACTCTTTGCTTTTAGTACTTTTTTTGCTTCTAAAAATAATTATTTATAAATTAATCTAATTCTCAAAATTGGGGGATACAAAAATATCTAATTTAAGATCCTCCTAGATCCCAAAATATCTCGTAGGATCTAATTAGATATAAAAAGATAAGTAATTTTTGGTGGATATAACGAAATATTTTGCGATTAAACGGAATGAGATATTTTGAGATTAAACGGAATTTGCTTATATCCCATAACAAATAAATATTGAAAATTCCTGTTAGCAGGCAATTTATCGCGATTTTCGAAATCACAGACTTACAATTTGCATACTGACCATATTTTATGTCTTTTGAAAAATGGAATGAATTCTATATTTTTTTTTCTACATTGGAAGTTTTGATTGTTTCATACAAATAAAGAGCTGTTATTTTACTTGAATCTAAAAATAATATTGTAAATTTTCCCACCAAATTTGTTGCCATTTTTAGCGTTAAATTGTGTTACGAAAAAGTGGCCCATATTTGTTAGCCCGTAACTGTATATCGCTCGCAGTTCAAACCAAAGCGACTTTTTCTAATTTTAAATTTAAATTAAAATTGCCGGTAGGCTAGTTGGTAGCGTGCTGGCTTATCAGTGCGGGGGTCGTGGGTTCGATTCACACCAGAGGCACTGGTCTGTTTTCGCTACAACACGCCGAAGGCCATAGTAGCTAGTGATCGGTTAGGGTAATAGTATATAAGTTGTAATTATATGATTATTAATTAATAAAAAAAAAAATTAATTTAAAGTGCCTCTCTTTTCGAAATTTTGTATGTATTTGTTTTTATTATATACTAAATACAAATAATATTAAGTGATTTTTTTTTTTATTTTAAGTGCATATTTTAAGATTTTTCATGCATATTATAGGCTTCTAAATCTCACATTTTAATTCCATGAAGTTCCTGTCCCACGTTATAACCATTTATGTCTATTAAGCGCCGTTTACTTTATCATACATGTTTTTGTACTTTACTTCGCACAAGTATAATGAAAAGTGTGATAACAAGTATATAAAATAAAAATCGGTTGTGTGTTCAGAATGTTATCGACACATACAAAAAACACCTTTAAACAGCAATTTTTTCTTCTAATTATTTGTTTTTTTCCACCATTCGTTGATTTTAATCTCTGTTTCCTTTTATTTGTTTATAACACTGCACTTGTGTTAAGACATGTGGTAGCTTTATGAAATATGTCAATATATAAAGCTAGTCAAAAAATGTGTGTCGATTTAATTGTGTGTCGATACGATGTGTGTAACGAATTGTATTCACATACATTATACATTTGCTTTGTAACCTATGCCAATTTAGTAATTGGACAATTTTAAAACGCTTGTAGTTAAAAAAATAATTCTTTTTTTTGAAAAAAATATTTTTTTATAACACTGTATAGACTACTTTTGTAGAGATGATCATGCTTTGGACCACATTCATGTCAATTTTTTTACACAGCTTTTAATTGTTTTGTTCAATTCATCCACTTTCATACACTTTTTCTCATAAAAGACGCCAAAAGTACTCAATTGACATAATGACAGCTTGCTAAATCTGGACAAAATAATATGCCGTCTTTAGAGTGTCTATCTCTGCTATGTTTTTCCAATTTAACTAAACTTTTACTAATGTAAACATCCGCATTTACAGCCATAGCTTTTGAATTCTGGATGCAAAGTTGTCATATACTTTTGCCGAAATGGCTACCCACACTAGTAATTTTGGTTCAAAATTAATACTTCCCTGGTTCCAAACAAAAGAAAAATAATTTTCATCATTCAAAATTATTTAAACCTAATTTTCATGACGTTTTTTTTGTCAATTGTCTGAATTTTGTTGGTATTTCTGCCAATTTTTACTGTCTTCCTCTGGTAGTGTATGTTGGGTGTATGTTTTTGCGAATTGTTTCCTTGGAAACCCAACATTTTCTGGCCAACTTGTGCGCCCCGGTAGGCTAGTTGGTAGCGTGCTGGCTTATCAGTCCGGGGGTCGTGGGTTCGATTCCCACCAGAGGCACTGGTCTGTTTTCGCTACAACGCGCCGAAGGCCATAGTAGCTAGTGCTCGGTTAGGGTAATATTTATATAATTTGTAATTATGTGATTATTAATTAATAAATAAAAATAAATAAAATTCTGGCCAACTTATGATTTAATGCCCCAATTTGATTAACCGCTGATTTTTTCAATTTAGCAAGCTCAGCTGTGGTAAATTTTTTGGACGTCCTTTCTTTTTTATACCGGTTGATCCCCACACTCTATTTTCAAACCGTTTGAATATGTCTTATATACTTGTTCCTTAAGAAAATGATGTAGCACTTCGTTTTTAGGATTCCGTCCAAGCATGCCATAGACATTTTGTTTAAACTGTTTTGTTGAACCACTTTCATTTTAAATTTTTTCACTTGTGAATACCCGACAAAAAAAGTTAAGATATAATCATATATGATTACGTATAGTATCACATATAACTAAACATCACATCTCATCTTATCCAAAAAATGGCATACATGAGCTAATCTCATATAGTTTGATCCGAAAAATGGGTCTATCAAATATGATTTTTATATAAAATTTGATACAATTTTATCTTTATCGAATAAGATTTTTAATTAAAAATTAAAAAAATAAATTGAAATGTTTTAGAGATCAGTGATTTGTGTTTTAATCCAATTAAGTACTACTTTTAATTCCTTTATAAAACATATAAATATTAATTTTAAAAAATAATGTTAAATCAAAAAATTTATTCTTTTTATGAACCTGAAGTTGGAACATGTAATAAATTGAAAACGCTACGTACACAAAAAAAAAAAAAACAAATACCGAGGAAGGAAATCAACTTATTTGTTCAACTTGAAGACTTACAGATTTTTTACACGTCCTTGTTATACAAAATAATTAAAAATATTACATATACGGTCGGTATTATGGATCAATACGATATTTTGTTTATGAAGGATAAATCTATTTAGTACTTCAGCAATTTCAGATTATTCAAAACAACTATTTTGTCTACCACAATACAGGATCAGTTGTTAACCCTTTAACTACCCTTGTATACTACAGGGTACACTTTAAAAAAAAAATATAAAAAAATGTGATAATGAAATAAAACTTGATATTTTTACTTAAATATATTCATTAGAATTATCGGTCATTGAAAAGAAAATCTTTATATGAATAAACTGTTCATCAGGGCTATATAATGGCGATATTTGTTAACAAAGTCAGATTTATTTTGATAAACCTTTATCTCCGAAAAAAGGGGCATTTGGTGTAACTAGTAAACTAACAAAGCTAGAATCTCCTGACCAGAATAAACCTAGATGTTGAATACGTTCGTTCTTCTTTGGTCTATATGTTCGTTGGTTTAAAATCTAAATTTTTAAATTCAATTGTGCGCCCCGGTAGGCTAGTTGGTATCGTGCTGGCTTATCAGTGCGGGGGTCGTGGGTTCGATTCCCACCAGAGGCACTGGTCCGTTTTCGCTACAACGCGCCGAAGGCCATAGTAGCTAGTGCTCGGTTAGGATAATAGTATATAATTTGTAATTATATGATTATTAATTAATAAAAAAAAAAAAAAATTCAATTATATTCTTATTACAAACGGTGCTAAAAAAGTATATAAAACTGGTCGAATTTGTTTCCTTTAAATTTTACTCAATATATTTTTTTATAATGATATGTTTTACCATATATAATTATATACAAAAGTAAAATATTTTTGATTAATTGTACCATATACATGGTCATATATAGATATATATCTATTTTATATGATCAGATATACAAGATATTCTCAAATACAACATACGATGCAATGATATATTATGATATATTACGCCATATTAAAAAAATTTCATAAACTAATTATAATATATATTATAATATACGCCCATGTCCAATCTTTCCTTACTTTTTGAATACGAATGAATTTTAAAAATACATGAAATTGAAATTCGGTGCTTTCTAATCCCCATAAATGTATAAAATTCGAAATAATATTCGAAAAATGTTATCGAAAACTTATGGTTTTTTGTCAAAATGCTAAATTTTAACTTATAAAGCAGTCTTATGATTTTTAAAATATTCTGTAAGGAAAAAAGTGCTTTTGTTTTACTTTCTACAGGAATGTAAATAGAAAATAAAAATGTGTATGTGAAAGTCAAAGCACCAAAAAGTTGTATTGATTTCACTTTCATGGGAATGTGCAACATAGGACAGAGGTGATAAAGGGTGATTTTTTAAAAGCTTTCGGATTCGATAGAACGATCTATGTAATTCAATGTTTAAAGATGATTTCATGTAAATGTTGACCGCGGCTACGCGTCAAATGGGTCAAATTGGCATACTTTCTCCAACGTATCGGCCTGTATCTCACAAATAAATTCTTCACATGCCAGTTAACGTAGCCCCACAAAAACTAGTCTAAAGGCGTTAAATCGCTCGATCTAGGCGGCCAATTGACCGGCTCCAAATGTGAAATAAACTGTTCACCGAACTAGCCTCTCAATTGGGTCATTGTTTCGCTTTCTGTGTAGCATTAGGCACCTTCTTGTTGAAACCACATGTCACTAAAGTCCAGCTCTTTCATTTTGGGAAAAAAATAATTGTAATAATCGCACGGTAGCGCTCGCCATTTACAGTAACGTTGCTGCCTTCGTCCTCTTGAAAAAGTACCGCCCAATGATGCCACCGGCCCATAATCCACACCAAACAGTGCATTTTGCAGGATGCATTGGCAGTTCCTGCAATGCTTCTGGCTACTCTTCACACCAAATACGTCAATTTTGCTTGTTCACGTATCCATTCATCCAGAAATGAGCTTTGTCGCTGAATACAATTTTCCGGTAAAAAAGTGGATCTTCATCCAACTTTGCCAGGGCCCATTCCCCAAAAGTTAGCAGTTGTGGTAGGTCGTTTTACAATGTTTTACACCCAAATCCTTCCGCAAAATTTTCCACGTAGTGGAGTAACAGAGGTCCAATTGCTGCGAACGGCGCCGAATCGATTATTCGCCGTCATAAACAACATTGGCGGATGCAGCTGCGATATTTTCCTCTACGTAAATTTGGTGCGAAATTTAGTCACAAGATTCCGAATAGCCGCCTCAGAAGGTCGCCCAAACTGACCATAAATTGGAAGAAGTGCACGATGCACATTCTTAACCGAGCATGAATGTTGATAATAAAATTCAATAGTCTGCACGCGTTGTTAGTTTGTAAATCAATTCATGGTCAAATTATAGACCAAACTGAACATGTTTAACAGTAACATGTTACACGAAAACAGTGTTGCCAAAAAGAAAGATGCTAAATAATCAACCTTTATTGCCACACATACAAGCATATATAATGATAGCAAGTTGTATATGAATATATAGAAACTTTTTTCATCGGGTATTTACAATAGTACTTATAATATAAGATTTCAGTGACATGCATTTTGGAAAAGTAAGTTTTATTTGAATATGGTCCATTTACTTAGTTGGCATAGGTTATAACACATTTCGGACATGTCAAAGTGTTCAGCCAAATTGTATTTGTTTCTAACACACTTGTGTTATTATGTGAACGAGGCTTTAACAAAATTAATTCTGCGTAATGAAATTAAAAAAAAAAAATCCATAAAGGGCACCGTTAAAGCATCTATCAATCATGTCAAAGCGTTCAGCCACATTTTATTTTTGTTCCTAAACAACACCGAAAACATGGCAAAGGTTAAGAAAACCAGATAAAAATTAATTGCTAACAAAATGCGATACAAAAATACAAACTAATAATTTAAAGAATATTTAAACGTGTCTAAAATATACATTTTAAAAAAGCTTAAATTAACGGTCGCCTTGTGTATCTATTCCACCCATATTGAATCAATTTCATTTTAGTCAGTTCCTAAAGCACCACCAATCATTGTTTTAAATGTGATCACTGGGTTGTTGATCATTGGAATGGTTTTCTTGCCAAACACAAATTTATCTAAACAAACCAAATATGGCTCAAATGCCATAAAATATTTATTAAAAAAAAAAAAAAACTACAACGATATACTACCAATTTAAAGTTACCAGGCCATAATAAAATCGATTTAACCAGTTTTTTGTTTTAGCATTCGTTTTTTTTATGCTAAGAATCATTTGAAGTGATTTTTTGAGCTTCAAACAAATGTAAACTGAACCCGTACTAAATCTAAATTAAACAATCATATTAAGGAAGTTTGTGCAAAATAATGACACGAATTTGTTAATTTCTGGTGGGTTTTAATTTGTTTATTCAATTTTGATTGTGAATTTAAAGGGGTGGGCGGTTTAACACACCTCAAATTTATATAAAAGGTCCATAAATTATGAGAACAAATTCATGCAGATTATAATAATATTGATGACCGGGGACAAGAACTTCATGCACTAAAAAAGTGTGTTTTAGGTGCCTTTAATAATATGCATGGAAAATCTAATTATATTCACTGAAAACTACAAAAATATGCACTTATTATTTTGTTAATGTTGACTTTTTTTTGAATTTTTTTCTTAAAATTCAACTGGAGTTTTTATAGTTTCCAAGAAAATTAACGAAAATCGTGAAAAGAGAGTCACTTTTAATTAAATATTTTTATATTTTAAATTTAATTTGAATTTTTTAATAAATTCTCTGCATATGTTGTTAAAATAAAATATGCATTTTAAGCAAAAAATGCTATAAAAATATGCATTTGATCCAAAGGAAGTAAAAATGTGCTATAAAAATTATGCATTTAAAACAAAATATGCAAAAATATGCATTTGCAGCAAAATATTAGTGCATATTTTGATGTCAATTTAACGCAAATTCAAAGATATTTTTTTTACTCAGAATTAAGGGAAAAACATTAATTTTCATGAACTTCCTGTCCCTGAGTATGACCTTGCTCGTTTTAGTAACATAATTATTTTTATTTATTTATTTTTATTTTATTTGTTCAGAGGGGTTTTTTTATTTATAGAAAGGTTTTCAGATTCTGAGGACTTTTTCTAGAAAAATTCTCAAATTCTGAGGTTTTTTTCTAAAAATTTTAAAGTCTCTTTCTAATTGAAAAGTTCCCAAATTCTAAATATTTTTTCTTTTAAAAAATTCTCTGTATCTGAGGAATTTTTCTTTTACAAAAATTTTCGGTATCTGAGGACTTTCTTATAGCAAAATTTTCAGATTATGTGGACTCTTTTTCATAGAAAAATTCTCAGTTTCAGAGAACTTTTCTTATAGAAAACTTTCCAGATTGTTAGATTCTGAAGACTTTTTCTTATAGGAAAAATTTTTTCAAATTCTGAAGACTTTCTTACAGAAACATTTTCAAATTCTTTAAAAAAAAATCTCAGATTCTGAGGAATTTTTCTTATAGAAAAATTGTGAGGGTTTTTTATTTTAGAAAAGTTCTCAGATTCAAAAAACTTTTTCTTATAGAAAATTTCTCAGATTCTGAGTACTTTTGGTACAGAAAATTTTCCAGATTCTGAATAAATTTTCGTATAGAAAATTGTTCAGATTCTGCATACATATTCTTGTAGAACAATTCTCAGATTCTGAAGACCTTTTATAATAGAGAATATCTCAGATTTTAAAGTCTTTTTCTTATAGAACAATTCTCAGATTCTGAGGACTTTTTCTTATTGAAAAATTCTGCTAGCTTTTTCGTATAGAAAATTTTCTAAGATTGTGTGGATATGTTCTTATAAAAAAAAATTCTCAGATTCTGAGGATTTTTTCTTACAGAAAAGTTCTGAGATCCATAGACTTTTTCTTAAAGAAAAAGTACAAGATTTTAACTATTTCTTCCCTACAGAAAAATTCTCAGATTCTGAGGACTTTTTCTTGTAGAAAAATTCTCAGATTCTAATGACGTTTTGTTATAAAAAATTCTCAAATTCTGATGATAAAAAATTTTTCCGATTTTAAAATATTTTTCTTGTAAAAAATTTCTCAGATTCTAGTCTTTTTCTTATACATAAAAAATTCTCAGATTCTGAGGACTTTTCCTTATAGAAAAATGCTAAGGACTTTTTCTTTTAAAAAAAATGTAAGATTTTAAGAACTTCTTTGTAAAAAAAAAATATCAAGTTCCAAGGATTTTTTAATATAAAATAAATATATATTTTGAAAACTTTTTCTTACAGAATATTTCTCAGGTTCGTGCTTTTTCGTATAAAAAATTTTTAGGTTCAAAGGACTTTTTTTTTACAGAAAAAATCTTAGATTCTGATAACTTATACTTGAAGAAATATTCTCAGATTATAAGGACTTTTTCTTGTAGAAAAATTTCCAGATTATAAAGACTTTTTCTTCAGATTCTGAGGACTTATAGAAAAATTTTCAGATTTTGATATTCAGATTTCTTATGAATTATAAGTCTATATTTATTTTTTTTATAACCTGTGACTTTTGGGCCGCAGATTGCCCAGTGTTAATTTATGCAGTAACTCGTTAATTAATCTTATTTGTAGATTTTGGTTTGGTTTATTGTTACGAATTGCTGATGTATTAATTGTCAAATGATTTATTACCTGGCGTCTTACATCTAAAAACACTAACGATGTCAAAACAGACATCAGTCCCTTTACATCGATTTATAAGTTAATTTTTTTTTTATAAATAGTGGTCTACATAATAAAATAAAGCTGTCGTGATTCTTAAATTTTGCATACTAAATTTGCCATACAAAAAAAAAAAAACTTTATTAACTTCAAAAACACCATAATACACCATTTCCATATGTTATTTAAGATCAATTTCATAATTTTTTCGGTTGTGACATCAGAAATCACAGGTTGTATCAATCATTCGATTAGAAAAAAATATTTCAAATATCAGTACAAAACTGTTTTTGATTTGTAAATACCCAAAAACATTACTTGAAATTCGAAAAATTTTTGAGTTTGAAAATTATTTTTTCCAGTTAAGAATACATTAAGAATACAGAAAAGTACCATAAAATCTACCAATTCTCTAAAAGTTTTGAAAATTTTTTGACTTGTAAACTTTAATGGATCTCTGCACTTGGAAAAGGTGTAAATCTTTTTAATGGCAAATTCAACAATAACATGTACTTGTACAAGTACCATTTAAAATCATGTTGCAATTGTTTTTATTCGTATTTATAAGTATTTTGCCACATTAAATGCTAACAAGTTGTCTTTGTCCGTACGTCCGTCTGTCTGTCTGTTTGTCTGTCTGTCTGTTCTTCTACTGCCATCTCCTCATACACTCATTAGTTGTTAGTTCGCTTCTAACTGAAAAATGTATTATATCAACTTGGATACTTTTTTGTTCAATTTCCTATAGATTTGAGACTTTAGAAGTTTAAACCATTGGAGTACGTTTAAAGAAAATCCATACAAAACTATAAGTTTCGTTTCTGCTGTTGAGAATTACTAATAAATGAACAAACCAACGACCTTGTCTGTCGCTTTTG
The DNA here is from genome assembly GCA_021234595.1 of Delia radicum. NCBI lineage: Eukaryota > Metazoa > Arthropoda > Insecta > Diptera > Anthomyiidae > Delia > Delia radicum. Next base: position 168,573,792 of record CM037851.1, on the reverse strand, counting down.
TTTAGATCTTGTTATTTATTTGTTACAATTTAAAAACAATTGATCGTTTTTCTTAGTTATTTTTAAAATTGAATGTACACGGTGAGAAAATAAGTACCTAGAATCAGAAAATTTGTCTGTTGAATATAGTCCTATGAATGTAATAATTTTTTTATATGACACCGTCAATATAATCCTCGGAATTTGACAATTTGTTTTATGGGAAGATGTCCTTAAACCTTAAAATTATCTATAGGAAAATGTTCTTAAAAGCTGAAAATTTTTCTTTACAAAATATTGTTAGAGTTGGAGAATTTTTCTATAGAAAATATTCTTAGAGTTTACGAAGTTTTCTGTATAAAAATGTCCTTAGAATCTCTGTTCTCAGAAGCTGAATAAATTTTTTTAGGAAAATTATCTCAAAAGCTGGACATTTTTTTATTGGATATGTTCTCAGAGTTTGAGAATTTGTCGCTAGCAAAAAATTCTTAAAATCTGAAAATGTTTTTTCTTTAATATTCTTAGAAGCTGAAAGAAGCAAAATTTAGAGTTTGAGAAATGGGCTTATAATCGCAGAATTATTCTATAAGAATTATTCTATATATAATTTTTTAATAAAGATTTTTTATAAAGGAAAAAGCCTTGAAATATATTTTGTTTGAATAAAAAATCTTTATAATGTGTATTTTTAATAATTTAAATGAAAAAATTTTCTGAATCTAGGAATTTTACTATTGAAAAATATCCCTAGATAGTACAGAAAATAGTATGAAAAATCTCAGACTTTTCTAAAAAAAAAAAAAAAAAATCACCAGAATTTAGTTTTTTTTTTCTTAGAATCTAAAATTTTTTTCTAAATGAAAAGTCATTAGTATCTGAGAATTTCTCTACAATAACAAGTTCTTACAATCTAAGGATTTTTTATTGACAAACATTCTCAGAATCGAAGAATTTTTCTAAAGCGAAATTTTACCAATTATAAAATTTTGTTAGAATTTATTTTACAGAAAGAAGAAGTAGAAAATAAATACGGAGGTTGAAAGCTCGTTATAAATTAGAAATAACATGAAAATAATCTCGATGTATATAAAACAAAAAAAACTAATAAAACTTTAAAAAATATTACTTGAGCCAGAGTTAAAACTAAATTTTTTTTTATATTAATAAAATATGTTTGGTCTTCAAACTTTAGTAACGTTATGATGCTTGTTAGGAAAAGTCCCCAGCCACGTGCTTGATTACTAAGAAGACAAGAATGTAGCAAAGTTGATGATTAAAAGCTTTTTTTTGTTAAATCTCCGCCTATTCTGGAGGCTCTAGCCTTTCTAAAACTTCGGGTTCTGATGAGATCTTTAGCCAGATCGAAATTATAGTATCAACCTAGCTAACATGTTTGATTTGATTGATTCTAAATTAAAAATATATATAAAATTTTTTTTTTTCTTTTTATAGGAGATAATTTCTTCAGAATATGAGAATTTTTTTTTAAATAAAGATTAGCTAAAATCCAAGAATATTTCTGTTTAAAAACTGTCTGTTATAAAAAAAGGACTTAGCTTCTTAAAATTTTCCATAGAATAATGTCCTTAGGAACTGCCTAGCAAAAAACAGGGCTTCAAGTCATTACCAGACTAAAATGTAGTTAAAAACAAATGAAATTTCACTTGAAAAAAAAGACGACTTACATTTCATTAAATTCGACTAACATTGTCATTTGTTTTTTACTCCTGATAGAAGGAACCACAAATGTAGCAAAAAATAGCCACAAATGTAGTAAATCACAATCTTTTATTTGTTTTTTAAATAAAAACAAAAAATCTGATAATAGTAATATAAAAGTAAAGATACTGTATTACTGCTCAAACAACTACAAATATTTACAGCAGAAGTTCCCTGAGTGTAGGTACGCATTATTTATTTTTTTGTAAGCGATAGGGTATTGGGTACATATTACTTTTGGGACATCAAAAACAAAAGTAATATCGTAGTCTGGTAATGAGTTGAAGCCCAGATTATACTGGATGAATTGGAGAATTTTTCGAAGGAAACAAATCTTCAGATTCTAAACACTTTTCTGTACGAAAAAGGACATCTCGATTTTTACGATTTTCTCTAGCACTCTTCATTCTAAAATTTAAGTAAAATAATTTTCTGACATCCAACTAAATTTAGAAATTAAAAACCAAAAGTTTTTCCAAACCTAGAATGTCTATTTTGTTTAAAATTAATATCATTTGACTGAAACAAAAAATGAAATTGTTTGTCTATCATTTATTTAGGCACTAATTATACCAGTTGAATCAAGTTTTACAATACCAAATTTCGAATCGGTTTGTTTTGAATATCTTACAACTGTACTCAATTTTGTTTTGACTTTTTTCTATTTGACACACTTTTCCACCATCTAAATATATTTTTACTGAGTTCTCTACCAGATTTCTTTAGAATCTCGTATTTATTTTATATGAAAAAGGTCCTTCAGAACCCAACTCTCTAAATCTTACGATATTATTTAAAAAAAAAAAAAACAATTCTCAAAAGTTGTTTGTATAAAAAAAAGTAATCACATTCTAAGAATTCTGCTGTAGAAAAAAAATGTTACAAACTATGTGAACTATTTGTCTCAGTGTTTCTGCTTTTTGCAACAGCTGTATTTGTTTGATTTGTACTAAATAAATTGTAAGCGAATGTTTGAATAATTCTATGTTTGATCATTTGTGAAAAATGTTTACGCCCGTATTCATAAAAATTCTTAATTCAGATTTCAAATACATTTTAGTTAAAACACATTTTAAGCCTTTAAAACTATATTCACAAACGAATGTTAGCTTAAAATACCTATTTTAAACCTTGTGTAAAAGTTAATAATTATTAACGATTATAATCGTTTATGAATACACCCAGCCAGAGAAATACGAACGGCAAAGCATTGGCCCAGTGCTTTCAACGGTGGTATGAGCGTTGGCAGAGCGTTGGATTTCTGAAAATTTAAGTGCTTTGCCGACCCCAAAATGATAACACCGGGCAGGGCTTGGCCGTTTCTTTTTTAATACGTTGGCAAAGCACTGGCAATGAGTACTTCGCCAGTACCAAAATCATAATTTTAAAACGTTGGCAAAGCATTTTTAAAACAACTAATAAAGTAAATAATAAATTAATAAAAAAAACAGTGTACTTATTATAATTTTTTTTATAAAATTTTGGATGTATTATTTAAAATAATAAAATTATGTAAAAAAATAAACATACAAATTAAATTTCTGCAATCTAAATTAAAATAAAATTCAATTAAAAAAATCATTTGTATTCTGACGGTGAACTTGTGATTTTTCATAGAGAAAATTGAAATTTATTAAAAATTGTAAAATTTTCGAAAAAAAATTGATTTTATATATATTTGAAATTAGAAAATTTATAACTCAAATTGATTATCCGTTTGAAATTAAAATTTTTAATTAAATTATAAATATTATATATGAAAACGAGATTTATTTTTGAACTGTATAGTCCTACTTTGTAATTCACTTAGTATTATTTCTTATTGAATGATTTTTGGTAATTTAAAAAGAAATAACAAGAGGTTTCATCTAAGTTAATTACAAAATAACTGAATATTTTTTTTTATCAAATTATTTTTGTGATAAGTTAGCACCAATTACGACTTTTTTACTACAATTTTACTAAAGACAGAAATTTGAGAAAATAAATGTCTTAAGCAAAATTTTAGTACAAAAACTATACTTTGTGCTGACTATAATAGGAGTCCTTAATTTCCTTAACTTCAAATAAATTGCAATTCAGTTTTGAATTTTTCCAATCTTGTAATTTTAAATTTTATAAAGGTATAGATTAAAAAAGTTTTTAAATACGCTAAATTATCAATTTTTCTACAAGGATCCTTTGAGCAAAAATGGTGCTGACTTTACTGGCCTTTTTAGTGTATGGATTTGATTTAAATACCATATGCTTATGGTTAGTTGATTTTAAATTCATTTAAGATTAAAAAAAAAAAAAATTAAGTTTTAAAGTACCCAGGAAAACTTGCTATTACCATAGAATGGGAAATGGAAGAAGAAAACAAGAATCAGAAGTACTTATATTTGAGGCCAAGAACACCTGATTTTAACATGGGGGTGTCATAGGAGGCAAGGCCTTGCCTTGTGCTTACATATAGGGACAAAAATAAGACGTTACAAAATATGTAGTGAAATCACCAGTTACACATAAGTACTTATTTCATTTCTTATTTGTAGCATCAAAAGTAATGCTTAAAGCCATTATATGACGTATTACTTGTAAGGATGTTAATAAGTAGTTATTTATAGGTGCAAAAATAAGTACGTATTAACATGTACCTAAATAAGAAGGTATTAATAGGCAATAAAATAACTAGTTATTAATAAGGACAATTATAACTAGTTATTAATAGGTCCTAAAATAACTACTGATTTTAGTCATTACAAGGAAATGTCATACAAAGGAAAATACTCGGTTATTCTTCGAAAATAAGAAAATTATTACCAAAAACTCTTAATGTATTAATAAATAAAATTTAATAATTTCTACTTAATATCAATTATCTTAATTTTGTTATTTACTAAATAAGCTTTTGTTTTGTGAGAGTCGCATTTAAATTATTAATTATGATATATTATGAATCTTTATAAATATACCTTACAAAAAAGTAGTTACTTATTACCTTACAAGTACCTTATTTCTTTGGCCCTTCCTAATAAGCAGGTATATAACACAATATTAGTAAGACATAATTGTTTAGCTTCCAAAATAAGTAGTGATGTATGTTCATATCAGTAAGGTATTATTTCAGACCTTCAAAATAACAACAAATGTAATGGATTGTCATTACTACGAAAGGTCTGAAATAAGTGATAATAAGTAACTTATTATTTTTGCTATTCCAAATAAGCAGATATTTAACACAATATTAGTAAGGCGCTGTTTTTTATCTTACAAATAAGCAGTTACATATATTCATATTAGTAAGGTATTATTTCGGACCTTCAAAATAACAAAAACTGGAATGGATAGTCATTACTTTGGAAGGTCTGAAATAAGTCCTACCCATTACCAAAGTTTTGCTGGGTATGTAAAATAAATGTAAAAATACTATTTATTTGTTATTTTTATTAAACGCTGCTAACTTATTTAAACACAAGTACATGCATTAAATTTCGTTTTTATAAACTGTTGTAAATTTAGTAAATCGAGCACTGGCAAAGTACTTTTGACCAGCGTTGGGAAAGCGTTGTGAACAAGCGCTATGCCATTGTTTTTGTTATGTTAACGGTTGTAAATAGGTACTGGCAATGCACTTTTTGACAATGTTGGGAAAGCGTTCGAAGCCAGTGCTGTGCGAGAGCTTTTTAATTTTTACGGTTGTAAATTTTGTAAATCAAGTACTGGCACAGCACTTTGAACAAACGTTGGTAGAGCGTTCTAAGCTGTGGCTGTGCCAGTGCTTTTATTATTTTTACTGTTGTAAATTTTGTTAATTAAGTACTGGCAAAGCACTTTTTACTAGCATTGGCAGAGCGTTGTAAATTAGTGCTTTGCCAGGACTTTATTTGTTGGACCACTGGCAAACAGTGCTTTGCCAGTGCTTGCTTTTTCAGACCATTGGCAATTTCTGGCTGGGCAGTTTTAATTCTAAAATTTGTGTTTTAACTAAAATGCATTTGTAATGGCTGTTTAATATTTTTATGAATACGGGGGTTAATGTTTAAGTTGTGATAAACATCTTATAATTATTATGAATCTAGAGCTGTAAAATGTTTATAAAATTTATACAGGATATTGATATATGTTTAAAATTTTTTGTTTCTTTTTAGGTAAGTCTTTGGAATCCATTTATATTGGTAAGCTCAACTTTAAATACATAATTTTGGAGTTCCTTTTTAAAGCATTTTGAAAAAAAAAAAAAAAATCTTTACAAAATCTAGGTTAAGGTTTGTCCTACTACAATTTTTTTTTCTCAAAAACTTGACCATATAAACTTTAAAAATGTTTTCCATGAAAAAATATTTTTCCCACCACTCACTCACTGCTTGCAAGTCTTGAAAAGTTAATCATGATATTACATATTTCATAATATAATGTAATGTAATGTAATAGATACATTGTTAAAAGTTTTAATATTTACATAAATTAAACACGCAATCTTGTTTTAGTAAATTTTAGAAATAATTACATTTTGTTTGCTGGGTTATATGTATTTTTGTTAATATTATTATAAATACGTTATTTTTGTGTAAATTAATAATAATACTAAAAATTCCAAACTAATAATTTATTTTGATTTTGGGTTTTTTTAATTCTATTTAATTTTTTTGTTTACATTTTTTCTTCAGAATTTCCATTTTTTTTTTTGTTATATGGCACATTTTTTTAAAATAACATAAATATTTTTGCGTTGTTTTATTGTTTTGTTAATTTCTTTTGATTGTCCAAAAATACCAGTTTAAAATATTTGTATTTAATTAAATGTAGTTTTTATGAAATAATTAACCATTTGTTTTTTAAATCCGGTTAGAAAGAATTTTATTTTAATAAATTTTATGAAATCGACACTTAAAATAAAACGTCTGTAAAATTTTAATAAAATTCTGGCATAAAATTATGTAAGCAAAATAAATAAGAACCCCAAGCAGTATTTTGGTAAAAACTCAAGTTTGGAGGATTAAAATCTAAAAAAAATGTTAATGGCGTTAAGGCTGGTTACTGGTCTCAAATCTGATATCAGAATTTAGATTATCTACATTCTTTCTGACAGTCAGGCTGCACTGAGGGCCTTAATGGCTTATAAGGTTTCATCTGGGTTGGTCATGGAATGCATTCAGACTCTCAATAGGCTCGGTAGGGGCAACTCTCTTACCTTGGGGTGGATTCCTGGTCATGAGGGGCATGAGGGCAACGAGAGGGCAGATTGTCTTGCCAACCGCGGGGCCCGAAGGCCCTTTATTGGTCCTGAACCATTCTGTGGAATACCTGCGGGGTATGTTAGGGAAAGGCTCAGGGCATGGAGAGAGTCTGAATTCTCTGGTTACTGGGAAAACTCTCCTCTTCAGCGCCAGGCTAAGAGATTGATCTCTTTTTCCAGTAGGGGGTCGAGGCGACTCTTGTCGCTTGAAAGGGGGTGTTCGAGGACCCTGGCGTCGTACTTAACTGGAAACTGTAATCTCAGATACCATCTGCACAGGAAGGGTAAATCGGACACGGATATGTTTAGGTTTTGTGAGATGGTGTCTGAGACCTCGAAACATGTTCTCTACGAATATCCCAGGCTTTGTGATAGGAGACTTAGGTTTCTAGGTGATCGCTTCATTTCGCCTTCCGACATCGCGAACATTTTGCCCAATAGAATAATTGTCTTTATAGGTAGCTTGAATCTGTAGGTAACTATAGGCAGCACAAAAGACCTACATTGGTCGCAGTGCATAGTGCCTTCTGATCTAATTTAATCTAATCAGAATTTATAAATTATAAATAAAATTTTATGATAATAAATTTGAATTAACGCATTTTCTATTATTCATCGATCTTGTTTGAATTTCTTGACGAAATTTGGTTAAAAGAAGTAACGCTGTTAAGCTTTTGCGAAATTTTTTGTACACTTATTGCGCCCTCTATTTGAAATTTAAATTTAAACTTTGACTTTTCGTAAGGTTAAGGTTTTTAAAATTATAATTTTTAATTATTTAATGAAAATGAAAACATTGAATAATTAATTTTTTATTTTTAATAAAAATTATATCAAACTTGTTTTTAATTATTGCTAAAGCAAGTATCTATTAAACTGTAATATACAATTTTTTCTATCGGATTTTCACGATTTTTGGGGGTTTTTTTAATATTGGTGTTTTTAAAAATATTTTCAAAATTTTATTATCCCGTTTAAAAAAGTTCATATATGATCATATATATTTTTTTATATAACCATATATAGACATCCATATTTGTATATCCAGAGTAAAAAAAGTTTATATAAAATTATATATCATGAGATATTTTCCGCAAATATAAAATGATATAATTTCATCCGAAAAATGGTTCTATTAACTTGTATCACTTTGGATCTAATTATATTTAAATAGACACAATTTAATAAAAAAACTATTCAATTCTATCTGAGTTTTATCCCGATAGAATTACATCTTATTATATTATATTTGATACAAATTAGATATAATTAGATACAATTAGATACATAATAATCCAAATATATTTAAATTAAAAGATATTAAGTTACATCCATAAAACGGATTCAAGACACAAAATGTATGATTGAAATTTTTAAATAACTTAAATTTAATTTATATTTTATAAGAACATCAAATTTGCATTTTAAACGAAATTGTTAATTTTAATTTAATTAAAAAAAAAAAAATGTTTGTCAATATTAAAATGGCTCTAACTAACTCTAACAACAACTAATTTCGGTTTTACAAGCGATTCTTTTTATATGGAGTTTGTGCTTCTTTACCTCCAAACTAGAACAAGTTGCTTTAGAACCGGTTCTAGAACCAGTTATAGAACAGGTTCTCAGACAGTGAAACCTTACAATTTAATTTCATAGAAACTGACTTATGAAATTTTTTCAGTTTTGGATTGTACGAGGGCGGATCAATAAGTCTGTGACTTTTTGAATGAAACAGTTTTTTTTGGAAAAGAAAATTCATTTTTCAACATAATCTCCTTTTAGCTCAATACACTTAGTCCAATTTTTGTATCTCTTCCAAAAAATAGGATTTTTCGAGGTCCATAAAATAGGCATTTCTTGGCCACATAGGGTCGTTTTTTTTTTAAATCCTAGTTACGTCGGTCCAATAATTTGGCATAATATTCGTCGTTTATTGTTTTTCCCTTTTGAAGGTAATCGATGTGGATTATCCCGCGTGCATCCCAAAAAACTGTTTCCGTCACCTTATCGGTCACGATTACGTTTATGGTCAATTGCGAGCAAACGCGGCACCCATCTTGCAGACAGCTTTATTAATGCTTCTAATTGGTTGTAATATTGGTAAAAGCTATATTGGCAAAGATACTGTCAAAGACATGCTTTGCAAACAAAAATGTAATTTTTAGCACTGTGGTAATTTTTACATATAATTGTAATTGAAAATAGCTTAATAAGAATTACATGTAATTGTAATAAAGCTGAAGCAAAATTTCAATTACAAAAAATTGGAATTGGTATTGAGCAAATATCAATTAGAAATTACATGCAATTGTAATTGAAACATTATCAATTACTAATTTAATGTAATTGTAATTGAAAAATGGAATTGGTTTTAAGAAGTAATAATGTAATCATTACATTAAAAATAAATTAATTTCAAAAGTGTATTCAATTGAAATTATTATAATTTACATATAATAACAGCATTCTATAATAATGAAAAAAAAAAAAAAATAATAATAGCAATAGCCTTGTTTTATTCCTCACACTTAACATGGAATTAAAAAAAAAACGATTGGCAGCACTTTTAATATTTTTGTATACAAACAGACAACTTATCGATGTTGAAAAATTTAAAAGAGTTAACACTTATCATGCCCAATGTCAAATTTTGTATGTCAAATTTTTTATTTTGTAATTTCTTAACATGTATATGAAAAACAAGCCTAATAACGATAATGATACTAACAATAATCACAATGAATATAACAGTAATAATAATAATATTAATTGTAATACCAACAGCGATCTTCTAGTTAACCATTTTGAAACTACTTTGATTTCTGACCTAAGGAAAAGTCAACAATATCTCTTCTGTTTTCGTAAATTAGAATTTCACTTGAAATAACACTATGCGTGGGAACAAGCTCAAGAACAAGAGTGCGATCACTCCCAACACACATTTTAGCTGTCAGCAAATTGTGGGTCAGAGCTTGTTCCTACACTGATGGAAAAAGATTTGTAACATTTTTTGCTTAAACTACTTAAAATTAGTTAAAAATTACGCTTCAAAAAATACTGTTAAATAGTAGAAAAATATTTAGAACAAAATATTTAAAAATCATAAAAAATTAAAAATTTTAAGTTTTTTTTTTAAGATTTTTTTTTATTACTCATAAAAATATGCCCTTCTGAAATCAGTAATCGACATTTTTTATTTCTGTTGAATTTAGAAAAATATATGTATATTTCTACTAAATGTAAGCTCCACTTATAATACTATGTAGGTAAAGACCACTGCAAATGAAATTTCACTTAAAGAAAGGACGATTTCAGTAAATTCCACTAACATTGTCATTTGGTTTTTAATGTTCAAAAAATAAAGCACAATTGTAGTAAATAAAAATAACCAACATATGTTAGTAAAAAATAAACAAAGTTTTATATATTTTAATTTTTTAAATAACAAAAAACAACTGTAAAAAATTAATGTATAATCATAAAACAGTCATTTGATGTGGTTTGTTTTTTTAAATGAACTATAAGGTTAGTTAAAAATTTTATTTGTTCTACAAATGACTGACATTTATATATATATATTTTTTTTTTTTTTTTTAAAGAGAAGCAGCACTCAGGAAATTCTTCCTATTAATTAATGTGTTGCTTTCTTTGGAAAGGGGATAGTGGAGAGATGAAAGGTGGTGAAAGATGAAGGGGTTCAAACATGGCAACACTGTAATTGCGCGAGATGATAAGTCTTAGAACAGTTGTTGGTCACCACTTAATGTAGAGTTGGCGAATTTAGTGAAGCTGTTTGTATCATAGCCCTGATTCATTATTTTACTTCGGTGGGGTTAAGTGCTATGGGAACACCGAAGGTGGGCGCAGCGATACATATACATAAGTGATAGAAAACTCATACATATTATTTTTCTAAATTGATGTTGTCGTCACCGGGAATCGAACCCGGGGCCATCTGTGTAACAGTAGAACGCGCTAACCATTACACCACAACTGTATTACAAATCAAACAACTACATTTTTTTAAAGCAGAAGTTCCTAAGTGTAGATATAGCAAAACTTTTTGTTAATATAACAGTTTTTGTTTGCTGTTTTTAGTCTACAAATATTTGGTATTTACCGTTTGTAGGCCAAATAGATTGCTTTGTTACGCTCAAAAAAAGTCAGTAAAGTCAGCAACATTTTTGCTGGGAGGATCCTTGATAAGATCAGAAAAAAAATTTGTAAATTCAACAAAGTAATAAAAGTGAACATTTTATTTCCTCAGTTATAAGTTATGACTAACCAATAAAAATGCATGTGGGTGTCTGTATTCCGTTTTTTTTTTTCGATCTCTACCTAAATTTATCTCTTCTCTAAACACATCAATAGTTTTATTTCACTTAATTTGATCAAAAATGTAATTAATTACATATTTGTTACTTTAATTTAATTACAATTACAAATTACATGTAATTGCTGTTAAAAACTTTCAATTACAATTACCTGCAATTAGTAATTGCATTTTTTCCAATTATAATTGTATGTCATTTTAATTGAATTTTTAATATGGCAATTGCAAATATTTATAATAGTTTTTAGTCCTTCAATTACAAATCATTGTAATTTATAAAATAAAAGCAATTACTTGTAATTTAATTGTAATTGAAATGTAATTGAAATCGCCCAAGTCTGATGAATATCATAAAGGATAATTCTTTCAGTGTATACATTAGGGGCGCTTCGCGTTTCTGATTCTTGGGATTGTACTGAGCACTAGACCATACGTCTACGGTGAAAATCGAGCTTCCACATTTTGACTTTACGGCAAAAAAGTCCTATTTTGAAATTAAAAATTAACCCCTTAAATCCCACCCACAAATATAATTGATGCATTAATCTGCTAGAGAATCTTCCAAAGAAGAGATTGACCATAATCTTGGATAAGCTCCTCCTACTTCCTGAGATATGTCCATCCCACACATTGTTACTTCCACAAAATACGGCTAAAAAGTCAAAATGTGGAAGCTCGATTTTCACCGTAGACGTATGGTTTAGTGTACTTTTTTGCTCAGTACAGTCCCAGGAATCAGAAACGCGAAGCGCCCATTAAGATGTTCAAATCGCCCCACCCTAGTATACATATATATTAGCTAGGTTAATACATGTATTTCGATCTGGCTAAAGATCTCAACTTGAAGTTTTAGAAAAGTTAGAGCATCCAGAATAGACAGAGCTTTAACAAAAAACCTATTTAGCTCCATTTCTGTCTTTTTAGCGGTCGCGCACGTGGAAAGCATTTTTAAAATTATTGAAAGCAATTTAATATATATTTTTTTTTATTTAAAATTTTAAACATTTTAATTGACCATTAACAATTATAAATTTTGCATTGATCATGAAAAAAAAAATCAATTAAAATCAATAAATTTATTATAATTACTGCATAATTAACCAACAATTTAATATCATATAATATTTTTTCTCTTTAAATATTATATCGTCTAACAACTATTTCAAGGTTAAAAAAACAAAGATTTAAACTATTTTTAAACGTTTATTAATTTAGTTTTTTTTTTGTTGTATTTGCGGTTAATCATCATCATCATAAGTATTAAATTATAGTTTAATGATCTTGTCACTGTAAAAAAAAACAGAAAATTTTAAACTTTCATTTTTCTCTAAACCACTAATAAAGTAATTTATTAACAAGAATTATATTTAATTTCTAGTTTTATGTCAAACTAAGCACTTAATAATAGCACCGTGCAACAATAGTTTTCACACATGGACAACACAATATATACGTGAAACTATAAACCATATATAGTCAAACTGCGTTTTTTGTTGTTCGCCATCACGTACGTCAAAATTCCTTTTAAAAGTTTAAAATTTTCAACCAAATTTTAAAACACTTGTACTCATAATATGACTTTTATATTTGTAACATATGAAACGTGAGAACCTCTGCAGTAAAATAAAAATATTGATTATAATTTCGCAGGTTCGAAATTTTCAAAAATATCCAATAAAAGATTTAAAAAATTATGAGAAATCACAAAGGATATTATTTCGCATAAATTTGTGCGAAATAATGAATATAGTGAAAAATATACCTAATTTCCCTCAATCTAACTTTTTGATTAATTTTACAAAAATAAAAAAAAAATCAAGTTTTCTTATAGAAACAAAAATCGAATTTTTGTAAATACGGAGTTTCGACATAATTCTACAAAAGGTAAATTATTGATGTAATTAGTAGCAACAAATCATTTATCAAATAAAACAAATTTTCTGTTGAAAAAGCATGGTGAAAAACAATTTCTGTGATGCAAAAAAAGCTGTTGTGGTAAAAAATTTGAGTTAAAAATAAAGTATTATACACCTCTACCGTCTGCTGAAAAAAAATATTACTCACTAAACGCCTATAGATGAATCTGTTCTGAAATACGCCAATTTCCATGCAACATTTAGAGATACCTTCATGTTTTTACTCATAACTTTTTAACCGCTGCACACAGGTACAAATAAAGGAATTACGACGACAAAAATGGAATTTTTTATTTTGTTAAATGTAACCACTATTGCACTTTATATGTTCTATATACTAGTACGCAATTAACCTATAAATATTTATTTTTTAAACGCACCAGATTAGTCTGTATGTGCGTGCAAAGTATTATTATCTGTTACACGCACTTATACCTGTCAGCAACATCTATAGCGTTTATTGTTGCTACACTCGACAATTTTTTGTAAATTTACAGTTTAAAGTTTTTTAAATATATTTTTAAGCTCAGGTATCTGATTTAATTTGCAGTTATTATTAAAATAACAATTATATGTAGTGTAGATATAGTATAAAGTTTTTATTATGAAATATATTGAAAAATTTACTTTAGATAGAGCTATAAAAAAAGTTCCAAACAGTTCCACGACTTTTCCTTATAAGTTAAAAAAAAACAACTACTAATAAGTGTAAAAAAGTCAAATGGAGGTCCAATCTTTTCCAATTTCAATAAATAGAGCATTTTTTCATCAAAAATCAAGTGTAATAAGTTTTAAGCGAATTCGGTCAATTTTTTAAAAATTGTCCGCCATATTGGATCCGCCATTTTGAATTTTTGAAAACTAACATCAGATTCGTAATCAGCGACTCCAAAAAATTCCGTGTAATAAGTTTTAAGCGAATTCGATAAATTTTTTAAAAATTGTCCGCCATATTGGATCCGCCATTTTGAATTTTTAAAAACTGACATCAGATTTGTAATCACCGACCCTAAAAACCTTAATTTCATTTCATTTCAATTTATTCAGTCTATGGATACATAAATCCTAACAGACTATGATATAACAATTTTATAATAATCTTAATATTTACATTATTTATTTAAATACCTAAATCCATCATAATGGAATATAATTGTTGTTTAAAGCTAGTTTTTGATGTCCAAAACTCAATTTGTTGCTTTAAAGTAATTAGCTGTTTATTATTAATCTCATTCATTTGAATAAAAGTACGGGTTAAAATGCTAAGGTACCTAGTTTTATTAAAATTTATTGAATCCATATGAAGTAAATAATTTTGTCGCGCTAAATTTTCGATTTGTCCCTGTGAGCGCTGTACCGAATTCACCGAATGCTAGGAAATTAATCTTGGTAAAACTAAGCAGTTGGCGTTTGTTCGGAATTTAAAATCATCAAGGATATTAAAGGATTATATTTTTAAAATGAGATTTGTGAAATTTTTATTCGCGAAAACTTATAACCAATATTTTTTTTTTAAATAGCTAAGGCTCTCATCTTTCATTTGCCATCCAAATTGGCATCCTAAACTGAGTACAAGAATTTGAATACTTAAAAAAAAAAATTTTAAATTTATAGTTCTTTTAAAAGGAATTTTGACATGATGGCGAAAAACTAACAAGGCATTTATTTATATCGCTCATTTGCTAAAAGACTGAGTGACATACACAGAAAAAACTATCAGCCTAAAATATCTAATTAAAGATTTGAATTTAATCTTAAACTCAGCCTTGCGAAAAACACACATACCAACGTATAGATCACACACTTTTTTTTTGTGAGTATCATATTTTTTTTTTTGTAGAAGTTATTTATAACTTTTTTTCCTTCTTAATTTTAATAAAAGGTTTAATTGATAGTATCATTGCCGTGATAGGTGCAAAATCAATTAAAATATTAATTGATTCAATAAATTTTTTAATTGAAACCCGTTTTTAGTTTTTTCTGTGTAACTTAAAAACACGATTTTGCAGAAAACGCGTTTAAAGTTTTCAGTCCATATGTGCCTTGCACGACCATTTCTCTATTTATTTGGTCAAGTTTGTTATAAATAAGGTTCTTAACAGGCACGTAGCTAGGGGGGGGGGGGGGGGCTTGGGGGCTAGAGCCCCCCCCCCGAAATGATTTGAAAAATTTAAAAACTTAATACAATTCGTTAGAAAGTAACAATGTTATTGATAAATTTAATATGAAAATATTTATTTTTGACTTGGATCAAATAGGAAATAGTTTTATATGGTTCGAATCTTAAAATTTCGTTAGAAAACATCGCCTGCAAATGGGTTGATTTTCGACAAAAAGCAATAAATAAAATCATTTCATAAGAGATTTCGAAGTCTTTGACTTAAAATATAATCAAAAAATTGTTTGAGACAGTGCAAACTAAAAATTAAATATGTCTACACAGAAAAAACTGAAATTGAGTTTTAATTAAAATATTTGTTGATTCAGCAAAAGTTTAACTGAATTCGGTCGTGTTGATGCAATTGTAGTAACAACTAAACTAATTTGTATCTATTTAATTACTATTATTTTCAATTACATATAGTTTTATTCACATCTATTAAGAATTTAATTGAATATTGTTTGCTATTGGGAAAAATTACAAAATTTAAAAAAAATCACCAAAATTGTAGAAAAATCGCAAAATTTAAAAAAATTGAGACCATTTTAAAAAATCGCAAAATTTGAAAAAAAATTGCCAAAATTTAAAAAACAATCCCCAAAATTGCAGAAATCTAAAAAAACCTCCCAAAATAAACACCAAAATTCGAAAAAAAATTTAAAAAAAATCACCAAAATTAAAGAAACGCGAATTTTCAACTTTAAACGATTTTTTTTTAATTTTGGCAACTTTTTAAAATTTTTGCATTTGTTTCAATGTTGTTATTATACGTTATATAAACTGAAAAAAAATTTTATACCAAATTCATTTTCAATTAAACAGTTAATTGAAAGTAAGTTTGAAATCGAACAAAAGTTTAATTGAAATTTTTTGACAATGATATTTTCTGTGTATTTTGACATAATCTTTTAAAATGGAGATACCACTAAGACTCAAAATTAAGTTTACTTGTGCCGTAAAAGTCGTTACTTTACTTACAGTGCAATCTTTTTATTTAAATTTGGTTTGCTACGCACGCATCTGGTAACATAGTTTTCAGTATTTTTTTACGATATATATTACGATATCTCAAAATCCATTAAAGCGACTCGTATTCCACACACAGAGACCATATTTTTTTAATTTTTTGAAACAAATTTAAGATTCAAACTTTGATTTTTTTTAGAAATTTTAAAGGGTTTTTATTTAAAAAATTGATTAAAGACAAATTGAAAAGCGTTTGAAATTGTCCAAAATATAAATCAAAGTGAATTCGAAATATATAATTTAGTTTAAATATTATTTCTTTCAGACAACAATCACGCTTGCTTGTAAAATTTACGATTTTTTTAATACAATACATGAAGTCGGATATATGAAAAAGGGGAAAAAATTGTGAATAATTTGTTAAAATAATTCAAATAAGTGGCAGCCGGGGTCCACGACATAGTGTCAAAATGGTTTTCAAAACGTGTGTTTTCTCGAGCATTTTAACGCTGTTTTTAAATAAGTCTAAATTCCTAAACTTTAAACATATTTTCATACAAAGATGTGTTAAATTTCACCACCAATTTTAAAAATAGATACGTTTTTCATATATTTTTGATGCTTTATCACCTATCCGAATTTCATTAATTTCAAAGGGAACCCATCGGAAAAGCTTCCTTATAAGTGTCAGGCAAATTATATAGGATATTTGCTTTTAATTTGTTTTTTGGACGGTTATAAATCTTTAATTTCCCGAGTTAAAACGTTTGCATAAAATAATACATCTTTTTATATGCACTTATAAGGTTTTGTCTGCCAGTGCATTTAACTGGACATAATTATATCAATTCGTATATAAAATTAATTTCGTTGAAAAAATTTAATATGATGTCATATATAGTTGCGTATAATTGTATATTGCATTTAAAATACGCTAAAACTAATCCAATTAATAATTACGTTATATTTATATACCTAGACATTGCAAAAAATTATATATATTTTGATATTATATCATATTTTAAAAAACACAATTTTATTTTAGATAAAATTGTATATTACCCCATGCAGAGTCACACTAGAAAATTTGTCAATTATATTTTGGATGTAAATATGTATTACATCAATACAATAGTACAATTAATTGCATCATTTTGTGTATAATTTTATACACAAAATTTACCCCAATTTATGTCTTTTGAATTGATTTCTTTCTGGTTCTTAACCCTAAAAAAAGAATTTGTTTCATTTGTAACATTATGAGTTCTTAATTTAGTCTAAGATTTTTTTCAATCTAAAACTCTAAGTTTAGTTTCAACGTTTTTTTCGTGTTTGTTATTCAATGGTGTAAGTTAATAAATTCCACAAAATCTTCATTTTCATTATATTATTTTTTATTTTTGAATATAATAAAATTTCCAAATGCTATGGAATTTGTTACAAATTATAAAGTTGTAAATCTTTTGCAAGTGGCTAAAGTCTAAAAGGATTAATAGATATTTCGGATTTTCATGACGTTTTAAAATCAAAAACCGGATACAAGTATAGCTTATTTTGTATATATCAGTATCAGTTCAGATATAAATTTAAACCGTTATATAAAATCGTATTAAATCGTATCGCGTCATTATTCGGATGTTATTTAATTATTATGCCCATTTCTTGGATAAAACTGTATTAAGACTCATATTAAATTTCGTATGATCATATAAAGATCATATTAATTTTAATCGGGTTATTAGAAGTTGAAACTTTTTTACTTTTTTTTACATTTATCAAGTTTTAGCTACCCTAGACGTATATTAGCACATAAAAATATAAAGTAACACAATTTTATTTTTCGCGGTTTTCAAAAAGTTTTCCGCATAATACTTTTTTTATTTAATTAAACTAAACTTTAATATTTAGCTAAAAATTTAACGTAATTAGACAATAACGATGCATATCCAACTTAAAGTACACAAACGTTTTCAAATTTGACGTGTTTCGCGGATTGTGATCAAACAGATTAAAGCGTTGTTTCGCGATATAGACATCAGAATTAGCAAAATAATGAACACAATAAGTAAAAAATGAAAAAATGCATTTTAAGGAAATGCACTTTATACATGATTGCCCATTACGTGTAGGTAAAGAAAAAAAAAAAAAGCTGTTACTCTAGTGTGCAAAAAAAAAAAATATATAATCAAAATAAAAAATCGAAAAGCTCCCCCCCCCCCCCTCCCCTCCGAAACAAATTCCTAGCTACGTGCCTGGTTCTTAATGCATTTTTCTCTTAGAGAGAGTTGTGTTTGAATTCTCTAATTACCGAGAGACCCGTGAGTAGCTCAGTTTCTCTATAAAGTATATACTCTTGGCACCCACTTTCCAGAAAAAATAAAATATATTTTCCTCTAACTCGAAAAGTATACATGATATTAATATGAAATTTTTACACAATGTGAAGCATGATAGAACTAATTAACATCATTAACTCAAAAATCGCGTTTTTTGACTTATGACAGTCTTTTAGTAAATGAGCGATATATGGTCTTCAGTTTCTCTAACAAATTGATTTTTCCATGTGTGAGAAAAAACAATGAAATTTGTTGCAGGGTGTAGTATATCAGAAGAAGAAAAAAGTGGTTTGATAACATTGCGGTGAAAACACTTTATATTTCTAGTTTAAATCTGCTATTAAAAATATGTAATGTTGACATTTAAACAAAGATTTCAAAATACTATTTTAAAAAAAATTTAGTTTTCACAATACAAAGGAAATAACATGCCCAAACAATAAAAAAAAAATCTTTAAAAAAGATCATATCAAATAAAAACAAACAATATGTGTTGAATAAATGTTATTGAATTAGTGATTTATATGATATTCTTAAAATAAGCACTATGGGTTGCTACTTAGCGAGTCAGAAAAACGTAAACACACATAAAATTAAATAAAATTAACCGTTGAACTTAAAATTTTTTAAAAATACGGAAATTTATGAAAATAGTATGGAAATTCATTTAATATGTTCATTTTGGAATACATCAACTTTAACCAAAAAATCTTTCCAGGGGAATCCCCCAACTCTACACTCCGATTTGACTAATACTCGGATATCTTGTAGAGAAACAAAATTTAGGACATATGTTTTTTTATGTGCCATCTCAAAAGTTTAAGGGTAAAAAAGTGTGGTCAAAAATTATTTTCTTTTTAGTAAAAAAAAATTCTAAATTTTAAGAATTTATTATGTTAAAGATAATAAGAAAAAACTAAAACAACATACGCAACTTACTCTTATTTACGGGGAAACTACATAGTGGTGAATCAGCAGATTTGAATGAATCTTGGATATGTTGTAAAGGACATGAAAATATTAGACACATATTTTTTTTTAGGTGCGCCATCTCAAATTTAGGGGCTTGACTTTAACACGGCTTTTATTTTAAATATTTCAAATAAGTGGCATCCCTGTGCCCACAGCATAGGCAATATGGGTATCAGAATTTTTGTTTTATTGAGTACTACGAACACAAATTTTAATTACTTAAATTTTACAGATGTTTTTACAAAAAATTTTGTAATTATTTGGTAATTGAAAGTACTTACAACTGTCATTAGAAATCGTATTACTTTTATGTGCGGATAATAATGGCATATCATTACTAAACACCTTACGAAAAATCAAAATATATGTTTTTACTTATAGCTTACTAGCATTGAGAAAAAAAATTTGTCTACAAATAAATTTTCAAAAAATTTAATATTCAAAAAACCTAAATTAATTAAAAAATGTTCCCACACGGGATTCGAACCTAGAACTCCAGGTTGTCAGTTAAGCGCTCTACCATCTGAGCTATCTCGACACGTTATACTTAATATATAAAATCATAAATGACTTGCATGCACAAAATGTGATTACTTTCCAGCTTACAAAAAATCAAAAATATATGGTTATATACTAGACAAAATAATGAGTCTAAAAATAGATTTAAAAAAAAATTTTATATAAAGCAAAAAAAAAACATTTGTATCACTTAAAAGGAAACTACACAGTGATGAATCCTCAGATTTCAATGAAACTTGGATAAGTTGCTGAGGATAACATAATATAAGATACGTGTTTGTTTAGTGGTTAAAAAGGGTTGGTAAAAATTAGAATATTTCTCTATGAAAACGTGTCTAAAATTTATAAAATTCAAATTTTTTTGTATGCAGTATGAAATTACTCGAGAAAATTAATATTTTGATACCCATATAGCCTATGCTATGGGCCAAGGGTTGCCATTTGTTTGAAATATTTAAAATATGGGTTATAGCAGGTCTTCGGGAAATGACGTGTTAAAGTCAAACAGTTACGAAAATGGAAAAAATCCCTGACACCCCTTTTGATAAAATTAAATAAGGATTATTGTATGTTAATTTGAACTTAAACCAACGACAACTTCCCATTTTAATGTGGTGTTCGGATATGCACGGATACCAGTGGAAGCGTCTTTAAAATGCCTTTCATTTGTTACCCAATTTGACTATACTTTAATTACTTATATAATAAATATCCATCATTTACTAAAAGACTGGCATAACTCAAAAAACACGATTTTTATTTCGTCACGTTTTTTATAAATGCATTTTTCTCTTAGTGAGGGTTGGGTACGAACTCGCTAATAATCCAAAGAGCCGTGTGTAGCACAGTTTCTCTATACCCTCTTTGAACCCATTTTCCAGAAAAACTGAAATATATTCTCCTCTAACTCGAGAAGTATACATGACATTAATATGAAATTTTTACACATTAAATGAAATGTTTCAAAAGTAATGAGTTATGCATTACTAGCAGCCTAACGTAAATATGAATTATAATGGGTTACCTAAACGCATACAAGGGTATGAATAATAAGCCAATACCAGAAGGAAAAAATAACTGTTCTAAAAATAGATTTCAAAAACAAAATTATCGTCAGATTAAAAGGCGGCTGCTCTATACCCTAAGCCACCGACGCATACATCATTTGATAGTATAAAAGATATATGGTTTAAGATATACCAAACCTAACACCATACCCTCCAACTTACAAAAAGACTTACAAAAAGACGAATACCATTATATTTTGCCTGGAAATAATAAGCTGAATAACTTATTATTGTTCACAAATTGTTTTTTGTGTGAGAGTAATGCATTATACGTTTCGTATTGGTAAACCATTATTTTATTACGTAAGGTAATTCAGAAGGTAATAAGTACTTATTACAAGTTAATGTTATGTACCGTGTTTTTGCTGGAGCACCTAAAAAATATGTGTAATATTTTGTTGTCCTTTACAACATATCCAACTTTCATTCAAATCTGCGGATTTACCACTGTGTAGTTTCCTTGTTATTAATCATAACATCAAAAAAGATAATTCAGATCAGACTTGGGCGACGTCAATTACATTTCAAAATCGTTCACTTGTGAAATTTTCTGTATCATTAATAATTTCAGACCTACGCTCACACTTGTGGGCTTTAACGCTTCCTTGGGAAATTTTCAATTTTGTCAATACCAGACATGGGACATAATTCCAATATCTGTGTATTTAATTACATTCCAATTACTTTTTTATGTTCAATTACATGTAATTGGGTGTAATTGAGTAATTGCCCTGTAATTAAATACCCAGATGTTGTTACTAATCCCCATGTTTGGTATTAAA
Organism: Delia radicum; assembly: GCA_021234595.1. Lineage (NCBI taxonomy): Eukaryota > Metazoa > Arthropoda > Insecta > Diptera > Anthomyiidae > Delia > Delia radicum. The sequence goes on along the minus strand of CM037851.1, from coordinate 168,551,824 downwards.
GATTTTACAAATTTTCCAAGGAAGCGATTAAGCTCACAAGTGTGAGTGTAGGTCTGATATTTTTAATGATATAGAAAAATTTCATAAGTGAACGATTTTGAAATGTAATTGACGTCGCCCAAGTCTGATTCAGATAGATAATTTCCATTCAAAAATAAATATTGCTGTAGATAGCTCAATCGAATTTAACGAAAAAAAAATGTGTAGAATGATCTTTTAAATTTTTTTAAACAGCTATGTCGGTGAATATTTTGGCATCAAAACCTCATTTTTTAAAAGAAATTTCAATAGCCTCGTTTAAATTTAAGACAACGATATTGTTCTCCAACACTACCAAGTTTCAGGAGGCGAAAAGTCTGCTTGGATATGGGTTTCAACATTCTTTATTTCACCATCTGCTAATTTTAGCACATATTTCTCCAAAGTCATTTTAACCCTTGTACACTACAGTTTACACATTTTTAAAAAAATATAAAATATATGAAAAAAAACTATATTTTTTGTTTAAATAGGTTCATTATGATATTGGTCATTGCAAAAAGTCATTTAATGAATAAACTGTTTATCAGGGGCATATAAAGGCGATATTTGTAACAAAGTCAGATTTTTTTGATCAACCTAGAATCTCGAATGTGTAAACCTTTTTCTTTCTTATTTTAGGCACCCGAACAAGAATCAGAAATATAGAAATATATCCACAAACAAAAAGTCGGTAGTGAAAGGGTTAAACTAATTTTTAGTAATTTTAGGAAAAATGTTTACTATTTTTTCTATTAGTGAAGATATTCGATATTTTGCCAAATAAATGGAAGTGTTCATATTTCAATATTATTATTAGATAGGGGATATTGGGGTAATTTGGGACTAGTATTATTAGATTAGTTGGGATAATTTGGGATTCGTTTTTTCTAGCTCCTAAAAAGCACCCACATCTATTCATGTTTAAGTCTAAATTATTCGTTAGTTGGATTTTTTTTTTGCGATTTTTTCAATAAAGGAAAGGTGGGGTAATTTGGGATATTGTGGGATAATTTGGAACTCCGAAAAAAAAACAATACTTTTAACGGTAATTCTTATTTATTAGCTGATAGTTAATAAACAAGATAGTAAATAACAAGAATTAAAACTACAAACTAAAATTAAATATGATTAACATAACGAAAAGTTCTTAACCTTTGTCTGAATATTCTGACTTTTAATGAATGCAGTTATAAAAGCTGGCAGTTATTTTAGCACATTTTAAGTAAACAGATCTCTTGCATGTGTTGCAATTTACTGAATTGTTAGAATTTAATTTTAGTGATATATCATTGAAAAAAATTATGCAAAAATTAATATCCAAATTTATTGGCGAAGATGATGACAGCCGTGGTTTTTTAATGGGTGGTTTAGTAGCATAATGTTTGTTAGCGGAACCCTCTGAAGCGCCGTCCATTCCTTAAGTTTGATATTTTGTAGGGCTTTTACAAAATCATACTCCGGAATGCGTTTCTTTCTTTTTTTGCTGTACTTTCGTGGCGTAATGTCTAAATATATTAATAATTTACAATTTATGCCATACAAACAACATGAAGAATTTACACGCTCCAATTTACCCCACCCACACGTTTCAAATTACCCCATTATGATCAAAGTCACAAAAACCGCCATGATTTTTGCAATGTTTAAATATTTGCAAAAAGCAATACGTCATTCGTAACATATATAACGTAACAATAATTTTTTATATTTACCTGATAAAAAATATAAAAGAAAATATTTTTTTTTACAAAAGGCAAGAACACCAATAAATTTTTTTATTTGCTACATAAAAGTAATAAAAAATGCGCCTCCCAAAATATGGATTGCTCAAAGCGATACGAATTTATTAAGGAACAAGACACAATAGTTAGAAATTCTGAAAATGCAATAGTATTGGAAAAAATGCTAAGTCCCAAATTACCCCACCTTCCCCTACTATATTTATTATGACATAAGAAATATTTGATTTCATTGTTGATATTTTTTAATCATATAAGTAACAATTAAATAATATAGAGTAATAGAAAATTTTTATGGCTTAACAATAGATACGCATGAGAAATCATCACATCATCAACGTCATTCAATGCACCTTTTACTTTAAAATGTATCAAAGAAATATGATTTATTTTAGGTTTTCGGTTTTCGCAAAAGTCTTAATAAAATGTATGTTAGTATGTCGTTTGTTTGACTGACTGACAGACAGACAAACAACCAGGTCGGTTTGTTACACTCATAAAAAAAAAGTTGGTTTTAAAATTTGTTAAACGGCTTCTAATTCAGTTTAACTAATTTTTTCGGTTGCCTATGTTTAAATCAGTTATTTAGCTAAAGTTATTAGTTGTCTTATTTCACCACAAGAATAAATTTCATCCGTATTTGAACAAATTTTTTTAACCTAAAATTTAGTAATTCGTGATTCCCGGTTAAAAAAGTTCATATTTGTACAATTATGTTCATATGTGGACATATATGGTTGCGTGTATGGACATATGGAATAGGTACTCATATATGGTCATATATGTTGGTATATGTTGGTATATGTGATATCATATTTGCAAAAGGTTCATATATGGAAGTATATGTTATGTCATATTCGCAAAAGAGGGTCATATATGGACAAATATGGAAGTATATGAATTCCATATGCTCATGTGAAAATTATCATATATGAACTGTCATATATGTTAGGATCCGAAAATTGAGTTTTTTTTTTTTCTTGTTTAAAAAAAGAGAACCAACACTCAGGAAATTATTCCTATTTTTATTGTTTGTCGCTAAGGTCCGTTTAAAATCACAACTATTAAATGATTTTTGTTTTATTGCTTAATAAAAATCAAATAATAGTTTTTATTTAATCTGACCTCAGAGCCAAACAACACAAATCAAAAACCATTCTTTACAAAAACTCATGGCTGTTATTTCATCATTTTGTGGATTATTTGCGTAGATTGTAACATTCCTGAACTTGGTGTTTCAATATGATTTTTAATAAATATAAAAAGAAACAATTCAATTCTTATTTAAATAGAAACAATTAATTTCTTCTATTTTTTATTTTTGTTTGACAGAAATTTCAAACATTTTTATTTCGTTTAAAAATAAAAACAACAAACAAAAAAGAAGAAGAAAATTTAAAAACTCAAGATGATACGTTTTTTTATTAAGATTTTTAAAATTATATTTTTTTATTGAGATTTTCAAATACAAAGCGTAAATGTGTATATCAGATGTAATCATGAAACAAATTTGCAACAATTTTTTGCAAAAAACAAACTGAGTATTTTATTATCTCTATTTTAAATATAAATAAACCATAATTTGGAACAAAACTAACGTTTTTATTGGCGAGTCTATTTACAGTTATAACGGTCATAAGACTTAAAAAAAACTCAGTTTAGATACTACCACTTAAAACTTTCAACAACTTTAAGAAACAATAATTTTTTATTTCTAATAATGAAATTTTTTCAATTAATATATAATCACATATGAACTCACATAATGCAAATAATATCTTATATGGAACAATATTTAGTATATATTTCAATACATGATATCATACATTACCATATATGAACTATTTGTTTGCATGTATGATCCCATTTATGCTTTCAGACATCGCATACATCTTCATACATGCTGATATATGAAACAATATATGCTCATACATGAAGTCATGCATGTTCATATATTACCATATACAATCATTTTCACCTAGGAGTGCCAAAAGGACTAATATATGAACATATAAGGAAGTATACGTGACTCCATATACCCCAAGACTAATATATGGATGAATATTTTAACTCAAACTTATATAAAATTTACTTAAAAAGAAAAAAAATATATTAAAATTACAGACATAGTTTTAATTTATATGATGATTTTTGAAACACGTGAAAATGGTGTATCCAATCAGTTTTATAAATACATTTTAAAGACCGATATATTTATAAACTACTTCAGTTCTTAATCTAACTCATAAGGACTCTGATTCATATTTTTATTTTGTAGCACATACATAAATTTCATTTAAATTGAAGTGCATCATTGGAGAACCCAATTTTACGTTTAAACAGAAAATTCAAAAAGTTTTTTAATTGTAAGAGAAAAAATTTAGACTTTTCAAAAACAAAATTTTCTAAAAAAACAAATGACAAAAAATATTTAATGCACGAACGTATATGGATGACCATATAAAATAATATATGAATATATATGACCATATTTATAATATTTTTCATTTGAAAACTCATAATATTAAAATAAAAAATTTTCCAAAAAAAAAAATTCAAAAAAAAACGTATATGGATGACCATATAAAATAATATATGAACATATATGACCATATGTATAATATTTTTCATTATTCTTCAATTAAATATCAGAGCCCAAAGGGGCCATATATGGCTAGAATAAATGGAAACAACAATATAATATTAAAAAAAAAAAATATTATAAAATAGCAAAAATATTAGAACTTGAAAGAAAGAAGAGAAAAACAATATAAATAAGGCTCTGTAATCACATGTTCCATTAAAATGTCAAAAATATTATAATTCATTACTTTGAGCATAGATTAAAATTTTGCGTTTAAAAGTGTGGAATGACAATTCTAAGGACTTGAGGTCTGTAGGCAAGTAATTAAAAATATGAACTAACCGCACTCATATATGGATATTTAGGTTAATTTTCCAAGTATGTTGGAATATGGATGACCATATATGATCATATAAAAATTGTATATATGATCATATATGAACTTTTTTAACCGGGTTCTCAAATTTACAAATTTGTCAATTAATTAAAATCACAATTTATTTGTTTTATATACATCGAGACTATTTTTATTTATTTAGAACGCGCTTTCAACCTCCGTATATTTACAAAAATAAAGCAAATTATATATATTAGCTAGATTGATACATGCATTTCGATGTGGCTAAAGATCTAATCAGAACCCGAAGTTTAAGAAAAGGCGGAGCTTTAACAAAAAAATCCTATTAATCATTAATTTTGCTTAATTCTTGTCGTTTTAGCAATCAAACACAATTGTTATCAAAAAAATGTTTTTTTGTGTCTGCGCTATCAGTCTCACTTGTAGATGGCGTTATTTACTCATAATTTTTTTTTATAATCATAAAATAGGCTATATCTGGGAAACTAAGCGAAATAGAGCAAAATGGATCAAAAATCGTTATGCGTACCTATTAAGTAGTCTTAATTTACCACTTATATTCCGAAAATACAATAAATATAGACTTGCCTCCTTTGGTCAGAGCAGCAGAAATTTTCGATTAATTTAGCTTAAAAATTCTGTTGATTTAGCTAAAATCTTAGTTATTTAAACTACAACTGTCAACCAAAATCTAGTTCTTTTAAAATTAGGTCACCTAAATTTAGCGGATTGTGATTCACAACTCCATTGAAAATTCTACTGGCCCAAATTCAGGTATTATTTTCTATTGTCGTAGCTGAATTTTAAGCTATTTGTACCGGTTTTTTTATGAGTGTAGATGGTTTTCCATTTTAATATCGTATATCACTTTCTCATTCTCATATTTTTTTTTAATAACCACATGATACATTCATTACAAAATTTATTTTTTCGGTTTACTCTTTTACTTAACATTTCAAATATATATATTTAATTAACAATGTGGGGGAAGATTTGATTGTAAGTTGACAAATTTGTGAACGAAAATATAAAAAGTTTTTTATCATTATTTACATTTTTAAACAATTTCGAAGGAATTGTAGTACACTGAGAAAATTATAATAACAGTTTATTTAAAAACAAAAAACACTTTTGTACTTAAAATTTTGAGAAAAAAACAATTGAAAAGTACTCTTTGAAATAAACCAGTCAAAATTGCAAAGCACCCCAGCAAAACCACACATTACCAAATCATGGGTAAAGTAATGTATCGCCATAGGGCTTCATGCATTACTTTACACGTTACTTCACTGATGAATTTTACAGGCGATGAGCCTCAAAGTAACTCATTACCTTGTAGTGGGTAAAGTAACTGGTTACTTATATGGTTACATGGTGGGAAAAAGTAATGTGTCTATAAATAGATTTTCATAAAAAAATGGATAACATTTTTTTTTACAGATAATTTTTTTTAATTACATAAATAACTTTTTTTTTATTAAATAAATAACTTGGTCATGCTGGGATTCGAACCTGGGGTCTCTGATATTTAACAATTAGTTAGGCGAGAACTCTACCAACTGAGCTATCGATACATACAATATTTTATTGCTTAACATGTAGATGAGTTGTTGTTCTTCCTGTTTTCGTTCGTGATATCAAAAATATACACCTTACCATTACGCTTACAAAAAATCACAAAGTAATGTGTCTATAAATAGATTTTCAAAAATATATATTAATAATTACTTTACGTTTATAATTCATGCATTATGTAATTGATGATCGGTAATTCATTATTTTAGGTTTTAAAGTAATGTAAAATGTAATGAGGTCTCATTACGAGGTAATCCATGAGTGTTCAATTATCGGTAACTCATTACTTCTTGTTGAAAAATAATGATACAGGTAAGGAGTACACATTACAAGGTAATGCATTACTTTATCGCACCCATTACCAAAGTTTTGCTGGGACTACTAAAAATGAATTACGTTACAGAAAAACTGCAGAAATAAGCAGATTTTTTGCATGAAATAAATTTGTTTATTATACACAATTTTATTTTTTAATTAAAAATAACAAATTAGTCTGCTAAAATCAGCAGAAATGTTTGCTAAATATTAGTAGATATTAAAGTTAAAAAAAAATGTGAATTGTTTTTAGTGCGAATACAAATTTAACCTTCTGAAACTAGCAGTCTACCATTTTTTTTAGCAAATCTTTTTGTTGATTTTAGCAGGATGGCTGTTATTTTCATTTATATAAATTTAACTTAAATATAACAAAAATTTTATAATATTAAAGTATTTTGTTTTCTGTTTTTGTCTAAAGAAACTCAGCAATATTTTTTGCTGATTTTAGCAGAGTAAATTGCTTTTTGCAGTTGACTATAAATACAGATTTTGTTTTTGCTGTTCTTAATTAACTAAAATTTAGCAAACAAAATCTTCTTCTTTTAGCAGTTTTTTTTGCAACATAATTTTTAACAAATTTCAAGTAGATTTTTCTGCTATTTTTACAGGGTTTGTTTAAGTGAATGAACACTAAAAAATAGTTTGACAGTAGAATCTACTGAAAATTACAGTTAAAACAACTGTAAAATCAGTTAAAAAAGCGATAAAGGTAATTACCGTTAAAATAACTGAAAATTTAGTTATTTTCAACTGTTGAAAACAACTAACAAATGTAGTAAAATAACTAAGCAATGTCATAAAAACTACCGAAAATTATTTACTACAAAAATTTTAAACAACTGCAAAAATTGGTAAAAAAAATACTGTTTTTAACAGTATATTTTCGGGATTTTAAAAATATTTTAATAAAAAAAAAATTTTCTTCGATTTCTATACAAATTTATTTTTTTAGATCCTATTTAAAATGCAAAGTCAAAATTCCAAACGGTACTCCAGTTAATACGTTTGTATGCATTGGAGATAGATACAATGCAATTTTCTTATTATTCAAAAATTATTTTAATTGAATCAACAATTATTTTAATTGAATCAATAAATTTTTTAATTGAATCAACAATTATTTTAAATGAATGAACAATTATTGTAAATGTATCTGAATTTGTTTTATATAAATCAATCAAACGATTATAAGTCTAACCAATATTTTTTTTTTTAAATCGAATCAAAAATGATTTTAATCAAATAAACAAATATATTAATTGAATTAATTACTATTTTATATGAATCAACAACTGTTGCAATTCAACCAACAATTATTTTATTTGTATCAATAAATATATTAATTGGGTTAGGGTATAGCGTTCAGTAGTCAATACCTCGCCCTTATACCCGCGAAGGCCGGACAGAAGCACAAGAAGTGTTCCAGGGTATCATCGTGCTGCCCACAATTCTGCAATTGCCCCTTCATATTCTCGAAAAGTGCGACTAAAGTGTCTAGTGACTCGTTAGGATTCCCATTAGTTGTACACATATGACCATGTATGGATTCGGCCAGTTCCCTCTTCCCCAACCCTAAGACCGTTTTCATCTTGCCCACATCCGGGCCTCCCCACAAAACCTTCTTGACCGCACCAACTCCCTCCCTGCCCCAGATATCTCTCTGCATGTTGAGGTCCACTGTTCTAGTTCCGCCCTCGCTTTGGATTGTGGATGTAAACAGTGATCAGTCTGAAGACATTTACATCTAGCCCGCTGCTACTCTTGAGAGTTACTCATACCAGACTTAGACGTCCCCTGCAAAAGTGAACGTTAATTTCCCTCTTGCAGTTTAACACCGTCCTCGTCTTTACGGATTCCTCTAACAGTGCTCTTATCTGGCTATCAGTGAAAATGACTACTGCCCCAGAGTAGTTATTTTCCTTCAGAAAACGAATTCACTCCGTAATGCTAATTTTAGCCTTTAATTTATTAACAATTATTATAATTACTATTAATTTATTTTTTTAGGGTGTATTTTCTTTCAGTGTATCTTGTTTACTATTTTTCAAATATGAAATATGAAAACTAAAAGTTCAGCAGAGCATGAACTGCTTTGATTTTGTTTATTATTACATGGTATGTAGTACAGAAATACTTATATTGTATTTTCCTAAAGCCGTTAAAATATGTGATAATAATTTTCTCATATTTATTTTGTACTTTTACTTTTTCTGTTGAAAAATATATGCGTATAAGTATTTCATACTTTAACACTAACAAGGATAGTCTGTTGGGTGGTTACTCCAGATTTCGATGAAATTTGGATATAAGGCAAAGGAGGCGAAAGTACTAAAAAAAATTGGTAAGAGACATAACTGCCCAATCGCAAATTTAGGAGATACAAATGGGTTTTAAAGTTGTTCGAAACTTTTTAGTTTTAAAACTTTTTTTTACCATATTTGTATGCCAATGGATACAACTCTCATATATGGGCAGGGGCTTCAGTGTCTATTCTGAAGCTTCTGGACCGTGTTCAGGGGAGGGTGGTGAAGCTTATGAATGACAGTAGTGTATCCAACTCTATTGATTCATTGGAGCATCGTCGGAATGTGGGTTGTGTGACACTTTTCTATCGATATTACCATGGGAGGTGCTTATCTGAGATAAGTGAACTTATTCCTCGAGCCCGAATTTTTATTCGTAATACTCGCTTATCTAGTATAGCACTACTCCCTCTTTCCTCCCTCCCATACCCTATTTTCCTGCTCAATACAATGCACTGCATGAGTAGGGGCATCCCCTGAGTATTGGTTAAAATTAAAAAAAAAAAGCCAGCAAAATTTGGATACTTTCCTGAGGGTTCCTATTCTTTGAGTCAAACATGAAATAAATAAAACACATATTTTTGAAATTAAAGTATTTTATTGTCATAAATTACTCATTATTTGGTCGAAAATATAAGCCATCTACTAATAATAACAAAAGATACAAAAAGTAAAAAAAAATTATTGAATCCAAAAATTTTTTCAGAATTGACACGGAAAATAAAATCGTAAAAAGATAAATTTTTAAAAAATACACAGTCAGAAAAACACAAACGGACCACCGCTTGCAAGGCATTTTAGCAAGTGGTACAAATGCGAGCAACTAGTGCTTTCTCAACCCCAAAATGATGACATCATTGGACAAAAGGTCCGTCTGATCAAAATTTTTAATGTTCGCAAAACCATAAAATAGTTTTCGAAAATAAAATTTAAAATACGTTCATTTTTAAATTTGTTGGTCCCGCCGCGATTAGACAGCTGTAACTACTGAGCTAACGTTACATATAACACTTAATAGCTTAAAACGTAAGTAAATGATGACTGCTGGGTAACAGTTGGCTGCTCAAATATTTCAGAACTCACATAAGGTTTAGCAAAAACTTGCCAACGTTGGTAAAACAAAGAAAAAAAAACGCTGGTCCTAAATAGATTTTCCAGAAACAAAAATATCAATTTTATATTAAAAAATTATTAAAAAGTGTAAAAAATTAAAAAGTATAACAAAAATTTTTGCTGAAACCGGGCTCGAACTCAAAACCTTAGGACTACAAAATTTTTTAACCAAAACATCTTAATTTTTACAAATTAAATGCTTTACCAGTGGTTAGACTTTTGAGCCGTTGGTAATTTCGGACTGGAAAATCAGTTTTTCCCAACGTTGGCATAGTGGTCTCAGTCAATTCTTTGTCAATGATTTTTTCTGTAGACCACTGAAACTATTGTAAAGCAAATACGGGGAAAATGATTTTTGGAAACGCTGGTAAATCAACTTAAACAAATGTTCTGCCAGTAGTTTTTTTTTTTTTACAATTCCTTGGTTAGCCAATGGTATACCAGTGCTTGGTTACCACTGGCTAACCACTGGTAGTTTCTGACTGGGTAAGTTTATACCTTACGTCAAGTTTGTAATACAATTTTCTATTAAAATACCCAGCAAGAACAGTGACGGTCATATGACCGGTCAAATGACCGACACTGCTGATGGAAATATCCATCAATGCGTAGAACAAAATTTGCATCATTTTCTTAAGGGCAATGTGAAAAAAGTGATGGAAACTTTTGCATCTTCCTCTAATTTATAAATTCATAAGTTAGAGGAAGATGCAAGATTTGCATGTGTTAGTTTCGGTCATCCATTTCTTGTAGGGTAAATTATAGACTGAAATTGATAAACAATTTTGGATGTTTTATATAAAAAAAATTGTTTTTTTTTTTGCAAAAAACATTTTTTTTTAACCGATTTAATACCGGTATCGTACCGGTATTAAGGCAAACGGTTGCGGTATACGGGATTTTAAAATTCAGGTGTTTCGGAATTCGTATTGTATCGGTTATCAATTTGAAACGGAAAACGGTATTTAAAAGTAATCGGTGGCCAACCTTACAAATTTAGAACCGTACACGTGAAATTGGACAACTAAAAAGTTACTCATTCTTAATTATTTTGCCCCCTCTAACACATATCCAAATTTGATGGCAATCAGAGGGAATCCATCAGCGGTCCTTCCTTGTAAGTTTATATTTTGTTACCATCATATCCATACATGTGTTGTTTACATTTTTCATTTTATGAAAATTTTAAAATACTTTTAGATTTTTACGTAATTATTATTTAATACTTACCGACGACTAGTGTTTAAAAATAATGTTGGTTAGTTAAACATAAGGTATTCACAAAAAATCATAGTTTCATTGAAATATTTTTGAAATGTTTTTTTTTTTTTTTTTTTTTTTTCAAAACAAACGACATTTTTTGATGCAAAAGTTAATTAAACCATTTTGTCGATTAATAAATTGTTTATTGATTTTGAAAAGATTTTAAAAACATATAATTGACTTGAAACAAAAGATTTTGAGCTAAATATTAACAAAACTGTAAAAAATATTACTTGAGCCAGAGTAAAAACTAAAAATTGTTTATATAAATAGAACATCTTTGGTCTTCAAAGTTTAGTTTAGTAGGAAAAGACCCTAACCACGCGCTTGATTACTAAGAAGACAAGAATGGAGCAAAATTAATGATTAATAGATTTTTTGTTAAAGTTCTGCCTATTATGGAGGCTCTAACTTTTCTAAAACTTCGGGTTCTGAGGAGATCTTTATCGAAATACTACACTTAGGAAATTATGTTGGTAAAGATGACAGCAATTGTAGTCAAAAACAAATGAAATTTCATATAAAAAAAGGACGACTTACATTTCATTAAATTCAACTAACATTGTCATTTGTTTTTTAATGTTCAAAAAATGACTAACAATTGTAGTAAAAATGAACCACATGGTAGTAAAAAATAAACCAAAAATTTTTTTTTTATTTTTTTAAATAACAAAAAACAACTGTAAAAAATGAATGTAAAATCATAAAACAGTCATTTGATGTGAGTTGTTTTTTTAAATGAACTACAAGGTTAGTTAAAAATTTTATTTGTTCTACAAATGACTTACATTTACATTAAAAATAATGAAACTGTATTACAACCCAAACAACTACATATTTTTAAAGCAGAAGTTCCCTGAGTGTAGTATCAACCTAGCTAATATGTTTGATTTGCTTTATTTTTTGTAAATATACTTAGGTTGGGAGCTCGTTATAAATTATAAATATCTTTTAACATTAACTCAAAAGAACGCTATGGAAAAAGATACACGAACATGTTGTTTTAGAAAGCGAATAATTTATCTGTCACTCAACTGATTTTCGTCATGTCACTAGGATCAATTAACCTTTCGTCCAGTAAAACTTGAGTTTTTATAATAGATTCTTGTACCAGTTTATACAATTTTTTTCTATAGAGAATCTAGAATATTTACTCTGTTTTTAATTTTCTCTCCTAATCTTTAATTAAAAAAACCAATTGTCATTGTAGGAACGTCCTAATATTAAAACCATTATAACAATAACATTTAAAAATATTTTTTTTTACAGTTTTTTCCTACCAAATTATATACCTTGAAAAAACAAAAAAGAAAACCACTATTCATTCTCATGGCTACTTGATATTGAGTTAAATGTCACCAATAAAATTTAAGCATTGTAATTTTGTCAAAAACATTTAGGTCTTTAAATGAAAACATATCATTATATTAACATTTAACATTAAGGGCGAGTAACTTTTCTAAAAATAACCAAAGTTGCGCTTTAACTATAGATATTTTCATATAAATTTGACATTCATAACTATGGTAAAGCCCTAAACTTTGGTTGTGTTGAGATAAGTTAACAGGTCTAAGTTGTTAATTTTGGTTTTTATTTTATTGTTTTTGAAAAAATCATATTGGTCATTCCACGCAAAATCGGCCACAATCTAACCTCGGGTTTTCCGATTTTAATTAAATTTTGCATTCAGATACTTTATGGACCCATTCAAAAGTTGGCGTTTTTAGTTTTTCAAATTTCGAAACATTCAAATTTTTTTTTTCGAAACATGAGAAATATGCAAAAAGTGTAAGTCTGTTTATTCATATTTTCTTTACCATTTAAATTGCATTGGAATGGTACGAATTATAAAAATAATTGCATTTTTTACGTAATTTATTTCTAAAATGCATTTTTGTAACATTTGGCAACTCTTGATTTAAAAAAGGATTACATATTTGCAAAATATGAAATTTTCAGCAAACAGTTGCATATTCACTTTTTGGGTCCCGCCTTAACTATTTTTAATAATTCTTCTAACGTTTGGCCACGCTCGATTTAAAAAAGGAATGCATATTTGCAAAATATGCAATTTTCATCAAATAGTTGCACATTCACTTTTTTGGGTACCGGGCCTTAAGTATTTTTAATAATTTTTTGGAAAAAAATTTATAGCACTTTTCTTATTTTATTTTATTTTTCAGATATTTTAAGATTAAATTTAAAAATTTAATGTTAAGGGGTCCTTTAAACGTCTCTGTTTTAATAACTATTTATATATTTGATTTTATGGATTTTTCTGTAGGTGAAAGATAAAGGAATCTACTGAAATATTCTGTTTTAAAAATTTTAATTTTTACCCCTTTGAAGCATTAGCTCAACATTTTTAAATTTAACCATTTTAATTTTGAAAAACTAAAAAAAAATAACAAATTGTTGTTATTTTATTTCTATGGAAACTTGATGCAAACTGTTTTTCAATAAATAGTTAATAATATATAAATTCCGGAACCCAAACAAACAAAAGCTTTTTTTTAGTAAAAATTCCATATTTTATAAATATACATCTTTTATTTCAAATCGAGAGTGACCAAATTTGAAAAAAGTGAATTTAAAAGAGAAATTGCATAAAAATGCTTTTCTGTTTAACCCCGAGTAGGGGAGTATAGCATTCCAGTGCAATTTAAATGGTGATAATCCGATGAATATTAAATAAAATGCGAATATTCAATTTTACGCACTTTTTTGCATTTTTCTCATTTTTCAAAAAACTAAGTTGCGCAGAAAACCGTGAATTTTTCGAAATTTTAAAAACTTAAAACTTCATTCTTTAAGTGCCTCCATAGAGTTTCTAAATGCAAAATTTAATTGAAATCGGAAGACCGAAGGTAAAAAAATTCCTTTCTTTGGCCGGTCTTCGGTGGAACGCCCGATATTATAACTTAATTGAAGTGCGTATATGTGGTATTTTGACAAAACAACTTAAATCGACATATGTTGTTTTGTCAAACCATCTTTTAAGAGATATTTTGGCTAGTACAAATACTTCTCTCTTTAATATCGTCGTGACTTCCAAAATGTCCATTTTTTTAAATATATGCAAAATGTCGAATTTTGCTCGAAAAGTGTATACTCAAAAAAAGCTTGTGAAGTCAGCATATTTGCTATCTTCAGCAAAATGTTGCTGACTTTACTGACTTTATTTTATGTGTAATAATAATAATTATGTTAACACATTTTGGTTGTCGTAAGATGGAGAACAAAGTTTACAAAATATTTTTGCGAACAAAAAAATGTGCCACGATATGGCTAACTTTTTGCATATTTTTGTATAAATGCATATTTTTTTATACATGCATTTTTTTTTTGCATATTTTGCAATAAATGCATGTTTTTGTACATACTTAAAAATCTGAAGAAAAAGTTTTTTAAGCTCAAAATTGGAATATCCAAAACAAAAGCAGAAAACGGTAAAAAGCTAAAACACAAAACAAAGCAAATTTGTCTTTACAGGATTTTATACTTGCAAGCATTTCAAATTAAAAGAACCAAATTTTTCAAAAAATGGAACTTTTGCTGAAATTTTCAGATTGCCAAATATTCGAAAATGCCGAATAATTCGAGGCGAAAGCCTGGTTTCTCGAATAACCCTAAAACCGCCCTTTTTTAAAGGCCGGTATCCGAATACTGGGTTTGACAACTCTAACCTGCACTAATAGAAAAAAATTAGTAAACATTTCTGCTAAAACTAGTAAAAATACAATAAAAAAATATTGCCATTTGCCAACTAAAATTCGTTTACCACTACTAAACTCGGTTGTTACAATTAAATATTAATTTTCACAATAAAATTCGGTTAATGCAACTGAATTTTAATTGCAGCACCCAATTCAGGAACCGAAATATGGTAGAATTAAATGAATTTGTTGGTTGTAGCCACTGAAAGTTATAAATGATTCTGATTAAATCAGAAAAAAATTTGCTAAATATAAGTAGGTAAAAAAATTAAATATAAAATTTTTTTTTTTATTTTTTAAATTTATTTTCATCGGGATAAACATTAATTGCATTTATAGTAATTAAATGTGCTAAAGTCCCAAAACTTATTTAACAAATTGTGAAACAATCTGATGTAGGCGTGTCCCTATCCGGATTTCATTCCTGCCTAAGGAAATCTTCAGGGGACTTTGTTATTCGAATTTCTAGAGATATTTGTTATGTTAAATCACAAACTCAATGAGAATTTCTTGTCCTCGTCTAGGAGCGAGATTCAAAATTTAAAATATCAAAGAAAAAACAAAAACAACAACAAAATATTGTCACAATTGGCTTTGTCATCTTCCAAATACTACTCTGTTTTTTTTTGACAGACCTAGCAATGTAGGGACGTTTATTCAAGTAAATCAACAATAGAAAATCATATGTTTTCTATTAGTGTCAGTTACATTTAAATTTGCAAATATTTCTGTTGATTTTGGCTAAAGTTACTTCTTTTTGCCTAATTACTTTAAGTTTAGCTAAATTATAACTAAAATTCTGTTGACATTAGAATTTTTGTTTGCTATTTTTTGTGTACGAATATTTGGTAAAAGTTTTTGCGTATTTTAACAGAGTAAATTGCTGTTTTCAACTTACTAAATTGTAACTCTAATATTACTAAAATTTTGTAAATTGAACATTTCTATTTGTGCAGTTTTTATCTTAGCAGTTTTTTGCAATGTAATTTTTAACTTATATTTAATAACATATTCAGCTATTTTTAAGAAATAAACTCATTAGATTGGCTCGTTAAAAAAATTATTTTTTCCTTCACATTATCAGAATTTACCTAAAAACCAAATTGTAACATGGTAGAGATTTCTTGTCAAAGTCGAATGAATTGTTAGTCGAAAAACATTTTTTGTTATAAGTTTCCTACTAAAAAAATTTTCAGATTAATATTCTAAAGCTTTTTCGTATTAAAAAACTTTAGTTTTTATAATTTTCCTACTGAAAAATGTTTTTATTGAGTACCTTTTTTCCTATAGAATTTTTTTTAAATTCTAGTGCATTTTTGAAATCGAACTTTTAAATTCTGGAAGATTTTCCACAGAGAAACCAACATGTAAGGTAATCCAAGCTAAACGCTCTAATTTTTATGAAACCTCAATATGCTGTAGCAATAAACATTTTAAAGATCTACCTGGAACAGTGTTTGTGTCACCTTGGGAATTAAAGTGTTCAAAATAGGTAAAAAAAATAGTCCTTTTCGAGTTCTTACTTTTAATGGCATTTGATAAAAAGAAACCATGAGCAAATGACGGATTTTACCCTCTTTTGTTTGTTACTTTTTAGCTTTTTTAATTTCTAAGGTTTTACTTTACTTTCCAACTAAAAAAGTATCCTGAATTCATGGAGTTGTCTGAAAATTTTAAACAATTTGTTCTTAGATTTCTTATCTCTATAACATCGACAAATTTCATACAACTCGGAGAGCAAAAGCTTAGAATAATTTTCTTGGCAGAAACTTATTTCACGATTTTGAACATATGTGAAATAAAATCGTTGAAGTTGCGTTAGAATTCGGGCAATGAAATTTTTTATCAAACTAATACAATTTTTTTTTTTTTTTGCATTTTTTATTTTTACAGTTTTACTAGTTTTTTTGTTTTTATATACATAGAGAATATTTTTATGTTATTTTTAATTTATAACGAGCTTTCAACCTCCGTATATTTACAAAAATAAAGCAAATCAAACATATTAGCTAGGTTGATACTAGTATTTCGATCTGGCTAAAGATTTCATCAGAACCCGAAGTTTTAGAAAAGCTAGAGCCGCCAGAATAGGTAGAGTTTTAATAAAAAAATGTGTGTTAATAATTTTTTTTTGTTATTTATATAAAATTTCTTATATAATTAAAAACTTTTGTAAAAAAAATAGTTTTGTAAAAAGTATACTAGTTCTCTGATAAGTCCTGCTTTAACCAGTGACTCCTCATTGCCTTTAGAGATTTTTGGAAAATTTTTCAAAAAAGTATTTTTTTAAATTTTTCTTTGTATTCGATTAAAATTTTTTCGAATTATTTGTTAATCGAAAATAATTATTTTAAATTGTTCTTACGAGTTTTACTTTTGTTCGTTTGATAAATATTAAAAATGTTGGTCTTTAATTCTATAAACAGGCAAAATTTTTGTTATCTGCTTTTTGTATGGGTTGTGTATAAAATACATCTTCATAAATTATGCCTCCTCTCTTTGACCTATAGCTCATAAAACCAAAACTATCCGATATTTGCTCAAATTTACCATTTCGTCAATTTCTTTCCGATGTGTTTTTTTTGCTTGCCTTGTTTATTTTTCTGCCCATTTTTCTGATCTGCCTTCCGGAATATGACCTTAATCGTACTATAGTGTAGGGTATCACATAATGGGTATTTACCACCTATAATCTTTTAACTGGTTTTTTTTTTCATAAAATTCTGCACATCTGAGACAAAAATATTGTAACGGACATTTAATTACTATAAAAATATTTGTTGTTTCCGGTAGTAGAATTAACGGCTGTAACATGAATTAAGTGATTTGCAAAATTTGTTTGTTTTAATGATCATAGAAATAATGACCACTACTCATCATCATTAATATAAGACCGCAAATTGTTTGAGGATTTTTTGGTTGATTTGTCAATGTGTAATAAAGTGGTTTTGTTTTTAAGTAATTTCCAGCACCATTGATCATTAAAGATGCGTGAAATAGAGGAGCACTTATTTAAAAGGGTTGCAACATGGAGTAAATATTGATTTTTTTTTTATAATTCTACAATTTATACCGCTAGAACAGATTCCATGAAAATAGTTTTGCAATTTGTTTTAAAAAACTTAAATATAAGGTACAACTTACGGAGATCCTGTTCCATAACTAAGTAGTTCCTAAACTTGAACCCATTCTATTTTGGAGCTCTAGCTTTTAGCGGAATTTCAAACAAAAATCCTCGATTTTGGCAAAAACGTTGCTTTACGACCTATTCATTGGAACCGACAATTTTGTTGGGTAGTTTTAAAATTAAACTTAACAATTCTTTTTAATTAATTTTTATTTTTGATTTTTATTATCTGATTTGAATGAAGCAAACTATCGATTTTGTGCAAAAATTTATAAAATTATCCGCTTTTAACAAATTATTTTTAAAAGCCTTTTATATTTTTTTTATTGAATAAAGATAATTAAGTGGTTTAAGACCCTTAAATTAATTGAACATCTTGCCTACAATCGTAAAATATAAACTAGTAGAAAATTGTTATCTAAAGTTGCCCTTTTTCGATGAGACCTTTTTAAAAAATAATTTTTAAATATAAAAAAATGGGCGTTGTGGTGTAATAGTTAGCGCGTTGGACTGTTACACAGATGGTCCTGGGTTCGATGCCCGGTGACGACAACATCAATTTAGAAAAATAATATGTATGAGTTTTCTATCATTATATATATGTATCGCAGCGCCCACCTTCGGTTTTCCCATAGCACTTAATCCCACTGAAGTAAAATAATGAATCAGGGCTATGAAACGGAAAGCTTCAATAAATTCGCCAAATCTACATCAGGTTGCTGGCAACATCTGTTCTAAGACTTATCATCTCGCGCTATTACAATGTTGCCATGTTCGAAGCCCTTCATCTTTCACCATCTGTCATCTCCCCACTATCCGCTTTCCAAAGAAAGCAACACATTAATTAATATGAATAATTTTCTGAGTGTTGCTTCTCTTTTTAAAAAAATAAAAAATCCTGAAATTTTACATTTTTGATTGTTATGTTGATGAGAAAATACAAAAATTTATTTCTGTGCCAAAAATTTGTGTATAATTTTTAAAGATCTGACCGATTGGACCATGAGTTTTTCAAATACACAAAGTCGAAAATATACCAATATTTATTCTGTTTTACTTAAAACATTACTACTGTCTAGTTTTTATTGAAATACTTCTACACTTAAAAAATTTGTAATGTCAGGGTACACTCTAAGGAAAAGCTTCATTATATTTATGAAATCCTTCATAAATATGATGAAAACTTCATTGTTTTTCGTCCAATGTAACTGTTTCATAAAAATATTGTTAAAATGCTGCGTTTTGTCAATCCACCCAGACCTGGATCAACTGCGTTATCGACAATTGTGTTAGTAATCCACTATACTGAAAAATTAGTCAGTTAGATATGGCAATCTCTTTTGGTTTTCGAGATATGGAACAAAAAAATATTTTGACATTTTTCTATAAACTGGTGAAGATGTTATTAAGCATGTTTCATAAATATTTAATTAAAGTTTCTTCATAGTTATGAAAACTTTTTAAATATGACAATGTTTCATCAATTTTCGTCCAATAAAACTGTTTCATAAATATGAGGAAACTTTTTTCCCCGAGTATGACAATTTTAACAAATTGTAAAGAAACCAACATATTTTTTCCAAACACTTTTAAAATTGATTTACTCAAAAAAAATTAAATTTAATATATTTTTGAACTAATAAAATTATACAAAATTAAAACTTTTTTAATATCTCTTATATTCTGTCAAAGTTTCAACTTTGGTTGGTAGGTATTATTCCCACTACACCATTTCCACTTGCTATTAAGAAATTCACACAAAATACCAAATTTAATTTCAAAGTTGCATTTGATTTTCAGAAAATTCCAAATGTAACTCAGAAACACCTATTGTAATTATAAAAAATAAGGGAATGTTCCCTAATGTGGCCCTAAACCTGATATTTGGGCTATATAAAGAAAACTAGGTTCAATATTCCAAATCCAAAAACATTAGCTTATAGGATTATATCTTATATAAAAATTTTCAAAAGCTCCACATTAGGGAACATGTTTAGGGTACAGTGGATTAAAATGATTACAATTAAAATGAATTCAAAAACCCTAAAAGTATATAAAAATGTTATAAAATGAAGTAAGACCGAAAAAAATTTGTATTTAAATTAAAATTTATTTTAATTTTGTTTATTACAACGTTTTTTCTATCGTTTAAAGCTTCTTAAATGCGGTGAACAAATGATACTGTTTTTTTTGAAAATTTTTCTAAAATAGACAATAATAGTTAAAGTGAAGCGTAAACCATTTAAAAAGAATAAAACCAAAAATTAAAAAAATATATCAAAGGTCCACTTTAGGGAACATTATGAAAATTTAATTTTTGTTTAATTTTTTCCCCTTTAAACGGGCTTAAGATGCTTTATTAATAAATTATAATTATTTATTTTCAATATTTCGTCTCCACATTGGGTGACTTCTTTAGGGAACAATTATTATAATTGTGTTGATAAAATTTTGTTTTAACAATTAAAAACTTATAAATACAAGTTTTTGATTGTTAAAAAACAAAAAAAAAAAATTGTAATAATTCTTGCCTGAAGAAGTCAATCAACGTGGAGACGAAATATTTGAAATAAATATTTGAAGGGTTTATTGTAAAACTTGATAAGCCACATTTAAATGTTTGCTGGTTTTTGCCTTTAAAGTTTTGATTTAATTTAAAGAACTTTTTTACTCTTGATAGTTGCTTTGTTATTAAGGTGTAAGCTAGACTTTTAAAAAATATTCATCAAAATATGACTAGAAAAGAGTTAAAACCAGCATCAAAAAAATGTGGCTTGTCAAGTTTTTACAATAAGCCCTTCAATTATAATTTATAAATAAAGGAATCTTAAGCTCGTTTAAAAGAAAAAGAATTAAATAAAAGAAGATCAAATTCAATTTTTTACATTTTTGTTTTATTTATTATATTTGTTTATATAATCAATTAGTTTTATTAAAATTGTGAATAAAATTCTTATTAAAAAATAACAATTTAAATTCAAAATACAACAATTTAAATTTGAAAAAATAACACTTTAAATTCAAAAAATACCAAATCTTGATCTAAACCAAATACTTAAAAAAGTACTAATGATTTTGGCCCATCCTACAAATTATTATACTACTACACTTAAGATACTATGTAGGTAAGGACCACTGCAAAGGTAGTTAACAACAAATGAAATTTCGCTTGAAGAAAGGACGACCTACATTGCAGTAAATTCAACTAACATTGTCACTTGTTTTTTACTGTTCAAAAAATTAACCACAATTGTAGTAAAAATGAACCACATATGCAGTTAAAATAAACAAACATGTATTTGCTTTTTAAATAAACAAAAACTACTGTATTAAATGAATTTTAAATTATAATACAGTAATTTGATGTGGTTTATTTTTTTTAATGAATCACAATTGTAGTCAAAACTGAAATTTCCTTTACAAATGACTGTTCTTCACTTAAAAATAAAGATACTGTATAACAATTGAAACAACTACAAATATTTGCAGCAGAAGTTACCCGAGTGTATGTATTATTTAAATTATAAATAATGTTTTTGAATTTTAATTGTAGTTTTCTGAATTTTAAATAGAATCGTCTAAATTTGAAATAACATTTTTAATATTTTGAAAATCAAATGCACTTTAAGAACAAAAAATTACAAAAATGCAAGGTTTGCGTGAAAAATGTTCAGTGAATTTATGATAAATTAATATCATTAAGCTAATTCTCTCAAAGAAATGGCAAAAATTTCAAAAATATTTCTCTATCATTGTTTTATAAATGCCACCCTAATTGCTGCCTCTACGGATAAGTATTTCACTAAATAAATGACCACAAAAGTGGTGTAATGAATTTTAATACAAAAAACTAAAATTAAATGATAATTTTTGTTGCAAATGCTTTAAAATTTTATTTTAATATTAAAAAAACCCGACTGCTAATATTTTTGCAACAAATTGAAATTTACATTTTAACAATCTTTTTTTTTTCTTTGGCTAAATGAAAAAAGTTTTACTTTCTATATACAAAGATAAATTGTCGCCATTACTAGACAAAAAGTTGATTTTGTTAAAGTTGGGTGAATGTACAAGAAATCATGTTCAGTCATCACATCATATGGTGGTTTTCCAATGGCGATTTTTGCCTATTTTGTCAGATATTTTTTTTTTCTATTGTAATACGAATGGTTTTGAATGTCAATGACTTTTTGAAATTGATTTTCTGTTTTAAATCGATTAAACATGATTTTTTTCATAGTTAATCCATTAATACTTAATTTTACCCAAAAACGTTTTAAGAGTTAATTATTATTACATTTATTGTTTGATCAAACCATTTAAATGGTCTAAAACTAATTTAATTTTACTTACAAACCTAATTAATTGATACAATTTGATTAACTTGTCTATGTGGTCTTTATATATTTCCATAAACAGAAATCAGTCAATTTATACAATTTTGTGAAGTGATCAATTGCAATTTATTTAGTTTATTTTATATCAGGATTTAATAGCTGCCCAAGTAAAAAAGTTTATATATACTCGGATATAATTTTAAACAATTAAATGTTTCAATGTATATAAAAAAAATCTCCTTTTAACTCAATACACTTAGTCCAAAGTTTCTCCAATTTTTGTATCCCTTCCAAAAAATAGGACTTTTCGAGGTCCATAAAATAGGCATTTGTTTGATCAATAATTTCATCGTTGGAGCTAAATCTCTTTCCACCAAGCCATTTCTTTAGGCTTGGAAATGGGAAATAGTCACTGGGGGCTAAATCCGGAGAATATAGCGGATGAGGTACCAATTCGAAGCCCAATTCATGAAATTTTGCCATTGAGACTGCACACGTGTGCACCCGTGCATTATCTATTTGTATCTAATTGTATATGGCTTTGTATTTGTAAAAGATTAAAATATTCAGCGCCAACATATAATTTTGGCTCTTATGAGCGACTGGTTATTAAAAAATTTTGAATGCTTATTCTAAGCTTAAAAATATAAAATAACTGCTGTCAGCAGTTTCCCACGGTAAAGGATTCCCGTGTAGACAACCACAAAAGTATGTCTTTTAACCAATCAAATCTATGGTCGCAAGTTTCATACAGAAGGTATGACGACGTTGGCTTGTCAAATACACTACATGTTGTTCCAAAAAATTTTGTGTGGAGGTATATATCGCAATGTTAGGGTTGTCAATTATTCCGGTTTTTATTTCGTTCGAAAATTCGATTAGACATACTATCTAATAGATCTCCACTCATCAATAACTGCTACGTTTAGAGGAAAAACGCTTTCATTTTCACGGTTTTCTGCGTAACCTCAAATATTCTCAATGGGGTTTTGATCCAGAGAACATGCGGATACTCTTAGCCACTCCATTGTCTGACGATAAGATTCGATTACAAATTAACCAAATTAATAGAGATGGAACTTTACAAAAGATGACTTAAGCTAAATATGGGTACTTCAATGTATTTTCATACAATCGCTCATTCCCTTAATTCAACTTCGCTAAATATAGTTGCGCCTTTAATGTTCAAGGATGTCTTCAGTATTCAAACGACCAAACGAATAATTTTAAGAAATTATTTGATTAATAAAAAGAATAACGAATAAAAATAATTTTAAAAATACATAAATAATTAATGTATTTTACCCCATCATCGTAAAATTTTATGAATTTTGACATCAATTTGAATACTACAATAACAGTAATAATAATAATAATTTTAGACTCTATCTAGTAACGCCAACAGATTTCTCAATCATACGCCATTTGGAACTGTTATTATTACAGTTATGAAAATCGTTAAAAATTTAAATAAATATCGGCGATAGTTTTAATATATCGAGCTTTTAAGATCTTATTTTGGTTACAGTAGAAATTACATAAATGTAATTCACAGTTTAAGTGATATCACTGTGATATCTATATTTTTGTTAGTTTTTTATAGTTTAAATTTTAAAAATCATGCAATATTTCAACGATAGCACTTTATCTGAATTCCTTCATATTGTTTACTTGAAAGTCAAATTATTTACTTAAAAGTGAAATGCGCATCACCAGTATAAAGAAGCATGTCCGTGCATGCTCATCATTTCCTGGTATTCGAAAAAAAAAACCATACATTTTGGGGAGGATTTGTACTAGGAGATATAGTCGGGTCAGATCCAAACTCACATACATATATTATTGGGTATACTAATTAATAATGTAAATTTTTTTGCTTGAAAAATGTATTTATTATAATAATAAAATGTATGGATAATTATTCAGAGTATTCTCTATCGTTAGATACAACTTTTTCCCATATTTCTGGTAGCATATGGATTCCGTGTTAAAGGAACTGTTCCGGTTTTGAGGTAAAGAATGAATCAAGCCAATTTCTGATACCCTGTTGTGAAGTAAAGCGTATTCCATTAACGGCGTTCTGCATCGATCGAAACAAATGGTAGTCAGAAGGGGCAAGGTCTGGGCTATAAGGCGGGTGAGCCAAAACTTCCCATCCACTGTTTTTCAAATATTTGTTGATCTTTCTTGCAACATGAGGCCGAGCGTTGTCATGATGGAAGATTATGGCCTCTTGTCTGGTCGAATATTCTGGTCGTTTTTCGATGATTGCTCTCTTTAAACGAATCAATTGGGTTTGGTGCAGGTCCTCTGTGATCGTCTGACCCGATTTAAACAGCTCATAATACAAAACACCCTTCTGATCCCACCAAATACAGATCATTACCTTGGCGCCATGAATATTCGGCTTCGGCGTTGATTTGGCTGGTTGGCCGAGCTTTACATATGACGTTTTGCGCTTGGGGTTATCGTAATGTATCCATTTTTCATTACCAGTAACAAAACGAGGCAAAAATTATTGCTTTTTGTAGCGTTCAAGCAGCATTTCCGACATGCAAAATCGCCATTGAACGTCTCTCGGCTTCAATTCATATGGGACCCAATTTCCTTGCTTTTAAATGAATCCCAATGCTTTTAAACGTAGGGAAATGGCTTGTTTTGTGACTCCCAATGATAATGCAAGTTTTTCTTGCATTTGACAACAATCTTCGTGGAATAATGCTTCCAATTCCTCATCTTCAAACTTTTTCAGCTGACCAGGCCTCTCCTTGTCTTCTGTGTCGAAATCACCACTTTTGAATTGCGCAAACCATCGTCCACAAGTTTTCTGAGTTGGTGCATGTTGACCGTAAGCTTTTACCAACAATCGATAACTTTCAGCAGCCGTTTTCTTCAAATTTAAGAAGGTTTTCAGACTTCCAGGCAAAACATCTTTTTTATGACCAAATTCGACATTATTATAGTGATTGAAAAAATATGTGTTTACACTTTGGCGACTATCGAATACTGAATTATAATGACAAATGTTTACCATCCAAAATGCCATATTTGTTATTATTGACACACACCGTATGTGATAGTTATGCCATATGTTGTCCAAATCGACATTTTTAACTTGTATACCCAATATTCTCTATTATTACATATAATTTTAAAGAATATTTTATAAGCAAATTTTAGATTTTAATAAAAACTTTATTTATCAGAAATAACAACACTATATTGTGAAATATGTTCAAAATAATAACTTGATGAAAAAAATTAAAAAATAAATATAAAAACTGCAAATGGATTAATTTTTGACCCCACTTTTTAACTCCAAAATGTGATATTGGGCAGCTAAAAAAATATTTATGTCTCTGACTTTTTGATTTTTTATTACATATGCAAATACTGTCGCATTCGAATGGGAACCCATGATCGGACTCTCCATGTAAGCGAAAATGGAGGCGGTCTGATTAAAACTCAAAATTTATTTTAAATTCATATCAACACCACCTGGTCACTCAAATCAATCTGTAACACTTATTGTTGTCGTTTTTAAAACTTGCTACAATTTTCATATTATACTTGTTTCATTTAATTTACAATAACTAGCCGTGCAACATTAACTACTAGTTACAAGATTTTTGTTTTTATAAATTTTTTTCTTTTGGAAAAAGTTGGTTAAAAGTCATATTTCAAAATCAACAACTAGTAGTCAAAATAAGTTGCAAACTTTTTTTTTGTATTTTGTCTAACGAACTTTTCAATTTTTTTTTTTCAAGATCAATGTTAATTGCAATCAAGAAAAAACAAAAGTGAAATGAAACTTTACAACTTTCTTGTAATATTAACTGGAATTAGTGGATGCTATTAAATTTAATTTGGTAATTACATAATAGTGAATTGTAGGTGATAGAAATAAAGTGTGAAAGTAAAAACTAAAATGAAAAATTTTGGAAATTCAGAAAAAAGAGATTGTAAAAAAAGTTAAAAGAGTTTTATACGAGAAAAAAAAAATCACAAAATCATTTGTTTCGCATCTTTTGCTTAAATTTATAAACAGGAAATAATATTGCAGAATTATAGAATTTTTTGATGCGACGTTTTTCTAAAAATTACATACTTCAAGCATTTTATACACATAAAAAAATATTGCCCACAAATTTTCAATTAAAGATTTGTTTGAAATTTGATTTCAATTAAGAGTTTACTTGATTCAATTAATGTTTTAAATAAATTTGAAAAAAAATATTATTTTTTTAAAATTATCACATGATATTAAAACCCTGATATTAAAATGTTTAAAAATATAGTAGTATTTCAATAAAAACGAAAAATATAAAACTAAGCTTTTTATATTTTTAAATAGTTTTTTCAAAAAAAAAAAAATTCCAGCGGCAACTCTGGATAATAAATTTATACTACTAACTTAATTACGATTTTAGTCAAGATTTTGAATTGTTTTGTAGTTCTTTTTTGAATACTTTGTTTAAAATAGATCAGATGGTCCATAATGATTAGGGAATGCATCCCGGGATTCCTTTGAAACTAAGCATTTTCCTGTTCCGGAAATCCCGCGAATTAGGACCGGGAATCCCGTGAATTTCAAAGAATTCAATTAAAGAAAAAAAATTAATATTTAACATTTTTGATGCAGCAATTAGCTTAAACAAATTTTTAATGTAAAAAATTCTGATAGGTTAAGGTTTGGTTCAGAAGGGTTATGTGCCCAAGGGCACATCTCCACTCGGTGACCAATACGGTCCAATCTGCTAACTTTATCACAATACTTAACTTCTCTGTCTCTTGACTTAAAAGTCTATTTAGGTCAAAAAGTAGTAGCTTATTTAATATTCTTTTTTTTTCAAAGTTAAATAAATCCTCCAAATTGTTTTTATTTTATTATTATTAATTAATGAAACAAAGACACAAAAGTATATTTTTGAAACAAAATAACTTAATTTTTAGTCCACTTACTTGGGAAATCCCAAAAGGTCGGTAAAAATTTTAGTTTTTGATAAAATGTAATAATCCAATGATTTTTTAAACTTAAATAGACTTTTAACTCAACAATGCAAAATTTATGTCAGAATCTATGATTTGCTGAAAGCAATCCCCTAATTCCTTAAAATTAAAACATTACAATATTCAATTTCTTTTTTATCTTTCTTTTTAAAAAGTCTACCCATAGGTCAATTGATCAATTTTTTTTTTGCTGTATTGAACTTTTTAATGTAATTTATTAACTTACACTATGCCGCAAAGTTCAACTAACATAGTTAATACAAGAAAAGCAGTTTTTTCGCACTGGGCTATACAAATTTTATGCACTTTAAGTAAAATTTTGTTTTACAATTTAGCCTGATAGTCTCAAACTTGGTATGTCTGTAATTTTAGAAAAATTATACCATCAGATATCAACGAATTTTTGCATTAGATCTATGAAATGTCACTGGAATTCGTCCATTGAAACTTTTTATTGATTTAATGCTGTTTTTTTTATAAAATATTATAAAAAGTTTTATTTATTAAAAATTTCATACTCCTAATGAAAAAGTTTCATAACAATAAGGAAGCTTTTTCATAAAATCTAAGAATTTTTTTTTTCTACTTTCTGAAGAAGACTTTATTAGTTTAGTGAAAAATTTCATAACAATTCGTCGAAGAAAACTATCTGTGTAACGATTTGACGATTATACATTTTCCGCCAAAGCGATTTAAAATTTAATGGTTATGTCAAAAAAAAATTTGCTCTTAGACCTATTTGCCTTCATTTTGCTTCGCAAAAAAGCGGACATTTGATGACCATACAATTTCTGCCGTTGTGATTTTTTTTTTATTACGGTCAACTAAATAATAGTTATACACACTGCAAAAAATGGGCTCTATAGACCTCCTCCTTAGACCTGATTTGTAAAAATGATTCGTTATATTCATTTTTTTTAATAACTTTGAGAATTTTGAAATTAAATTGTACTTACTTAAATCCCACGATATATATAATTTTCAGTAAAATTAAAAAAAATACAAAGAGACATAATTGAGTATCTGGCGCATATATAATTATTTCTGGGGATGTATATAAAAATATATATTTATTTCTTATACGCATAAAAAATATTAATGATGTTGTGCCATAAAAATTCATGTCTCAAACTAAATTGTTAATCTTGTGTTATATATGGAATAATGGATAATTGTATCTAACATCATTTAATGTCATATATTTTATATATTAAGTTGTTTTATATATATGGCGCCATATATAAGTATATTTATATCACACACTAACATATTTTTTATATGAGAGTATATATTATTATATATATGATTACATATTATCTTATATATGACAATGTGTTATTATATATGACAATAGATCTCCCATATCTTATTATGTATAGCATATATGTCTAATATCTTTAAAATCGTTATCTTTATCTTTAAAAATATGTAGTTGTTTGGGTTGTAATACAGTTTCTTTATTTTGAATGTAAATGTCAGTCATTTGTAGAACAAATTAAATTTTTGACTAATCTTGTAGTTCATTTAAAAAAACAACCCTCATCAAATGACTGTTTTATGATTTTACATTAATTTTTTACAGTTGTTTTTTGTTATTAAAAAAATAAATGTTTATTTATTTTTTACTACCATGTGGTTCAGTTTTATAGTAATTTTTTGAATTGATAGTCATTTTTTGAACATTAAAAAACAAATGACAATGTTAGTTGAATTTACTGTAATGTAAGTCGTCCTTTCTTTAAATGAAATTTTAATCGTTTTCAACTACATTTGTAGTGGTCTTTACCTACATAGTATTCTAAGTGTAATTTTATAAAGGTCAATATATAAAAATATATTGCTGTATATGTTACCATATAACAAACATATAATATATGGCTATGTATGCCACCTTATATAATCACATGTTATAAGATGAAGAAACATGAAGGTAAAAAAGTTATCAAAAATTACAAAAATTTACACAAAATGGAATTTTTAAAAGAAAAAGCAAAAAATTTTAAATAAAAAACATTTAAAGCGAAGAAAATGGAAAACAGCAATTTTTAAGCTCAAAAATATTCGAAAAAAGCTTTTTTTCAGCCCACAAATAAAAAAAAAAGTAAAAAAATGACAAAATAAGCTAATATGAATAAAAAACTTCTGAACAAAAGCGAAAAAGGTAAATTTGTATTCTCTTAATATGTGTTTAAAAAAAAGCTTTTGGGTTAATTTACGATATTTTTAATTAATTAATTCACCTAAAACCGTGTGTCCTACTTTTTAAGCAAAATTATAGTAAATTAAGTTTTTTATTGAAATAATACAGTTGCTTTAATAAAAATTTCTAAGCCCGGCTAACTTATCTCATAATAACCTAAATTTAAGGCTTAACCATAGTTATGAATATCAAATTTATATGGAAATATATGTGGTTAAAGTTTAACTCTGGTTATTTTTTTTACCTGTTATTAAAAAAAAAAACAAATTTAGATATAAACACCCCTCTTGTCGTCCCTGTGCATTAGAGGATTAATAAAAATCCTTCGACAAATATTTGCATACAATCGTCTTATTGTCCATAGATTTTGTCGCATAGTGTATACTACTGTTAATAGTTGCCTGAGGTGAGAAAAATCCCAGTTTTAAATAACTTTATTGTGTGTACCACAAACAAATTACAAAACTGCTCTAGATTTTGACTGATCCTTCAGGCAAACCGCAATGAAAATGGACTTTTGCACAATACAATGCAAAAAGCGCATGTAGTCAGAAAAACAATAACAAACCAAGCGCCACAATAAAAACAAAATAAAATAATAGTATTGTACAATTTGAAAACAAGAGACTGTTGGAAATTCAAACAGAATAGGGGCATTCACAACAATATGCAATTTATAAAATGTTTTTTTGTCATAACTCGAAATTAACGTAAATGCATTTAAATTAGAATATCGCATAATCTCTGAGTAGTTGCAATATATAAAGAAATATATTTTATCATAGTATGATTCTTATAATAATAAATATTAGACCGAATCACGAAAAAAAGTATCTTTTGTCCATCCCTAAAAATTTAATTTAAAAGACGTTAAAATTCAAACGCAAACAAAAATCAAACTTTGCTCTCTGGCAATTCCCTATCTACGTAAGCGCCATCTATCGAATATACAAAGAATATATCATAGATGTGGAAAACAGTGGAGTGAGGTAAGTTTCTAAAAATAGAACTGTTGGAGTTGTACTTCTGAGATTATGTATGCAAGAACAAAAACACCGTGTATTGAATAAAACTAGTTTTAATCACAACAAAACTCGACCTGACGATAGATCAGAGCGCTAAAGCGCTCTGTCTAACATGTAGTGCGAGTGCATGTGGCATTAGAAATCAGTTTATCTATACCACGGTCAGTGATTGCACAAAAAATTTCATATAGACGCAATCGAACAAATAAAAACAACAATATTACATTATTTCAAAAAAAAACAGGGTCACTGACGAAGATTCAATACCAGAAACTGCGCAGTCTGATTCAGAAAATTGAAAATTTACAATGTAGTTATGATTTTTAGAAAATACACTCATTCTAATCTACCAAGCCTTTCACAATTACTTTGGTTTGTTTTATGATGATTCCCAAAATATTTTGTGTCTAGTACTGAGATCCCTTAAGCTGGACCGTTTTAAAACATGTATTTTGTTTTAGTTTTTCAAAGAATTTTGTACTTTAACTAAATACAACGTATATAATATTGGTATCATATGTCCAACGATATATACAAGGTGGCGCAAAAGTAATCCTCCTATCAGAAAATGCTATAAATTTTGCGATTGGCCCCTAATGTCAGTTCTGTTTTGACATTTGTGTAGTAAACACATGCGAAATACACGTTAATAAACAATGTTACGCTACACTGCTCCAGAACGCGGAATATTGGTGACTATTTATTTGACCAATAATCGGTCGGTGACTTTGGCACAACGTGAATTTCGTCGCAGATTTCCTGGCCGTCCAACGCCTACTGGTGAAACACTGCGACGTTTAGCCGCTCGCCTCGAAGAGACTGGCACAACGCGAGATGCTGCCAGGCGTGGCAGACCCCGGAGTAGCCGTTCTGCAGAGAATATTACTGCTGTAGCCGAGGATGTCATGGAAGCGCCGTCGACATCGACCAGACGACGTGCCACGCAAATGGGTATCAGTCGACGGTCTTTACAGCGAATTTTGGTACAAGATTTGAAGATGTTTCCGTACAAAGTCCAGACGGTGCATCAGCTGTTAGCTGCTGACCGCCAATCGCATGTAACATACGCTCAAGCCAGCCTTAATCACCACCAAGAGAAAGATGATTTTTCATCAAAAATAATAATGAGTGATGAGGCCCATTTCCATCTTAGCGGGTACGTAAATAAGCAAAATTTACGCTTCTGAGGCACTGAAAATCCGCGTGTAACCCACGAAGAGCCATTGCACCCGCTCAAAGTCACTGTATGGTGTGCTGTTTTCGCTGGAGGAGTCATCGGACCTTTTTTCTTCGAAGACGTCGCGGGCCAAAGGGTTACTGTGAATGGTGAGCGCTACAGAGCTATGATCAACGAGTTCTTTTTGCCGCAACTTGATGAATTGGGATTGGAAAACATGTGGTTCCAACAGGACGGTGCAACGGCACACACTGCACGTGCCACAACCGATATGCTGAAGGATGCATTTCCCGGGCGCCTAATCTCCCGTTTTGGCGATTTGCACTGGCCAGCAAGATCGCCTGATTTGACCGCTCCAGACTTCTTTTTGTGGGGCTTTTTGAAGTCGCGGGCTTATGTTAACAAGCCTCAGACTCTTGCAGCTCTTAAACACAGTATCCGTCAAGAATGTGAGGACCTATCGCCGGAAGTTTTGGCCAAAGTGATGGAAAATGCCATAAAAAGGGCTCAAATGACAATCAACTGTGGCGGCGGCCATTTACATGACATCATATTCTCGACTTGATGTAAAAAAAATTAAAATACCAAATAAAAATAATCCACAAGAAGAATCAAAGTTTTTAATTTTTTTATTTAAATTACAGCCAAAAAACATCGGAAGGTTATTTTTGCGCCACCTTGTAAAAGCAGCCAACTCATGTCCAGATATATATACTTATTTCAGCGATATTCTGTAGAAAAAACTTATTTTTTTAGTGTTTTTGTCATTTTTGTCATTTAAATGTCAAATTTGCATATTTTAAGCCTTACTCGTTTAAGTAAATACAGTACTTTTCGCTTATAGTCACATCTCTTAGTTGCACACAAGTTGTGGACTATATCGCTAATGTGACTATATCGCTAGTTTTTTTATGTGCCATTTTGTTGCCTATAAATAAATTGTGATATAGTCATCATAAAATGTGACTATATGCAATTTATTTATTATTATAATAGGTGGAAAATTTTTAATATAAAAACGATGTTTGAAACGATTCAGCTCAGTTTCCTTGTTCCAATTTTTGTTTTAGCCTCTTAAATTTTTAAATAATTTTAAACCGAAAAAAATTCAAGATTTCACAAATATATTAGAAATTTTCTGTATTGTGACTATAACTTAAATTATTTGCATATAAATTTACTTTTAGTAGCCAGAGTTTAGTGGCATATAAGCCAAATGTGATTATATCGTGAATGGACTATATCCTAAATATTTTGTATGCAATTTGATTTTAGATGACAGTAAAAGTGTAAAAATGGACTATATCGCTAAATGGACTATAAGCGATGTGACTGTAAACGAAAAGTACTGTACATGTTTTTTGATATTTGCACTAGTTCACGTTTTACCAAAAATTCAATATGGTGGTTAATCTATGTTTTAATCATGTCAATATCGGTATAAAATTTTTTCTTTTTATACTGTAAAATTTTTCAAATTTAGCGCATTTTCCTCGGAGCTCGCGACCAACTTTTGTGAAACATTTTTAATTAATCCATTCTGCAAATGTATTCAGTTTCAACTTGATGTAAGATAAAAATGTAGCTTAGGAGAAAAAATCCAATACGCGTTTTTTCACGGCATAACTATTTTCGCTAATTAAAAATATGTAAGTAGTTTTTTATTTTTATATACATCGAGCTCAAATTGTTGCATTTTTAAAACATAAAACTTTATAACATTTTGAATTCGCGAACAACAAAAGCGTGTAATGGAATTGTTTCCTTTAAGCAGAATTCTTATCCTTACATTAACTAGAAACTCGGTCGGCTTGCAGACTGGATTAATATAAATTTATTTTTAATTTAGTTTAGTAACCTTGAAAAATGCAGTAAATTTGAAAAATTTCTAATTATCTACACACAAAATTTTAATACGGAAATTGAATTGATTATAACTTAGTTTTCCCACCCTATTGAATATTTGCTAAAACGGAAACTATTGCGAATTTCGAAAAAAACTAAAACACGTATTTACTTAAATCAACTAAAAATTAAAATACGAAAATTTGACATTTATATCACAAAAATCTCCATACAAAAAACTTAAAAATCTCCATAAAAAAATCTAAATGCCACCAACGAAATATTTTGGGAATCATCATAAAACAAACCAAGGTACATTTTGAGGGATGGACAAAAATCACGTTTTTGTTCCCCATACAAGGTGAGTCGCTCTTATTAATATAATTCAAACTGATAATATTATAATCAGTGCGACTATATGATAACTATTTATGATATTATGATCATTAGGACCATAATTAACCTGACCAACCATCCCGCTTTTGGCGTGATTATTCCGCTTTTTAAGGCTAATCCACTTTTAAACTCAAAATCCCGCTTTTTATTTTAGACCTTAACGATATCCTCCCATTTCCCAATATTGATGATAATTCCAACTTTAAAAGAGAATTTAATAATTTGTATCACAAATACTGGGAAATAGTCGACATGGAAGGAGAGAGATGGATTGCATGTGAATTGCCGCTAATAAAATGTTTATAAGCAATAATGAAAAGTTTTTAAAACGTTCAATATATTAGAAATTTTGGATTTTTTAGTTGAAATAATATTATTTGATTGTGCCATAAGGGAATTTGTTGTGTGTGCCAAAACAGATTTTTATAATAATACAATGAAAATATAAATTTTATTTTTGAGTTTTTATAAAAAAGAATTTGTAGGGGATCTCAAAATACATAATCACATTTATACTGTTTTTGCTGGAGAAGTTTATTGGGAGTTTTTTTATGAAATCTATTAAAAAAAATACAATTTTTTGAGAAAAAAAAATTAAAAAAAATACAGAAAATTTTGGTAATTTTCAGAATTTTTTTACACAAGTTTTGTTTGAAAAGTTTTTCATAAAAAAACTATATACCCTATAAGATATGTCCCCATCCTGATTGATAATGTAGAATTATCATATGCTAATAAGGCGAAATATCCTTGGCATGACTTTAGATGCAAAACCACGTTTTAAGAAGCATATAAAAACAATCATTTGCAACAGTGCCAAATAATTTACTTGAAATTTTGAAAATTTAAAGAAATCCAAAATATTATTTTTAATTTTAATGTTCTCACAGAGAAAATGTGTGATCATATTATGATTATGAATATGTAATTATTATAGTATGGTTAACCTGATGTTCATAATGTTTTTGCTAAAGAAGTTAATTGAGAGTTTTTTTTATGAAAAACTAGCAAAAAAAAACTAAAATTTTTTTACGAAAAAAAATTTTAAAAAATTCAGAAAATGTTGGTAATTTCCAGAATTTTTTTACACAAGTTTTGTTTGAAAATTTTTTCGTAATAAAACTTTACAAACAAACCTATAAGATATGTCACCATCCCAATTAATAATGTAGAACTACCATATGCAAATAAGGCGAAATATCGTTGGCATGACTTTAGATGCAAAACTACGTTGGAAGGTGCATATCAAAACCAAACATATGGAGCCTGAACTAAAATATAAAAAACTAAAATGGCTAAAAGGAAGAAAGTACACACTAGCAAATTATTATTTATTTATTTATGGCTAATGAATTTTTGTTATTATTATTAAATTTCTATATTATTTTTGGTGAATTCAAACTTTAAATATCTGTATTATTTTTAAATGTTACTATGGGTACTGATTATTGTTTATAGCTTAGAAACAAATTATTTTTTCAATTAGCTTTGTGGCTTTGAAAAGAAAATTTTGGTCGGTCTAAGGATACGACCAGGTTTCTCAAAATAAAAAGTCTAAAAGCAAAAATAACCAAGAGTTCTATTTAAACCAAATGCTCAAATATAACCTTCGGAACAAGGTTATTTCAAATGCTGAAAATGATATGTCCTATATAATAAATACAATGAACGTTTTCAAAACAAAATTTTGAAAAATATCGTTATTGCTCCATGGTATATCCGCATATCTGATCTCCATCGTGACCTGAGTATGGAAATTGTTTCATCTTGTCATTCATAAACTTGCAACAAAACATCATGAAAGACGGCCAGAACATATTAACACGGAAGCATCAGCCCTATCTAATGTAACCGGTGTGGAGCACATACTGAAACGTAGAAAACCCTCAGATCTCGTCAGATCCATTTATGCGACATACAATATATTTTTCATTATAAAATATATTTATTTTTTTAACCAATGTATTTGATATAAATTGCTTGTTAGTTTTGATTAAATTAGTTGCAGTAATAAATAAATAAATAAATCAAAAAAATAAAATAAAATAAGAAAACTTTTCGAAAAAGTTTGAAAAAATTGCCGGCAAATATTTTTTATTAAAAATACAGAAAAACTCAAACTTAATTTGAAAACAAAAAACGATAAGTTTTTGTTAAAATGAGAAAATTGTGAAATAAAAATAAATCCACACAGTTTACGAAGTAATATTTAAGTGAATTTACCTAAAAAATTTGTTAAAATTCGTATTTTTAGAAAAAGTCCCAGCAAAACCACACATTACCAAATCATTTGTAAAGTAATGTATCACCATAGGGCTTCACGCATTACATAACACCTTACTTCACTGATGAATTTTACAGGCGATGATCCTAAAAGTAATGGTTGGACTCATTACCTTGTAGGGGGTAAAGTAACTGGTTACTTATAAGTTTTACATGGTTGGAAATAGTAATGTGTCTATAAATAGATTTTCATAAAAAAAATGCATAAAAATTACGTGGTCATGCTTGGATTTGAACATGGAGTCTCTGGTATTTAACAATTAGTTAGGCGAGAACTCTACCAACTGAGCTATTGATACATATAATATTTTATTGCTTAAAATGTAAATGAGTTGTTGTGCTTCGTGTTTTCGTTCGTGATATCAAAAATATACACCTTACCCGCATGCTTACAATAAATCACAAAGTAATGTCTATAAATAGATTTTAAAAAATATATATTAATAATTACCTTACGTTTATAATTCATGCATTATGTAATTGATGATCGGTAAGTCATTATTTTATGTTTTGAAGTAATGTAAAATGTAATGAGGTATCATTGCAAGGTAATCTATGAGTGTTCAATTATCGGTAACTCATTACTTCTTGTTGGAAAATAATGTAAGGAGTACACATTATAAGGTAATGCATTACTTTATCGCTCCCATTACCAATGTTTTGCTGGGAGATTTAAATGTCTTATCATTTTCCACAAAAATCCCGCTTGTTTGCCTGCCCAGACCCGCTTTTTGATAAAAAAAAAAAAAAAAACAGTTGTTCCGGTTAACCATGCTATAATAATTACATATTCACAATCATAATATGATGCACTTAAATCACAGATTTCCTCTGTGTGAACATTAAAATTAAAAATAATATTTTGGAATTTCTTTCAATTTTCAAAATTTCAACTAAATTATTTGGCACTGTTGCAAATGATTTCATCTGGAATTCCCCTAATAATAAATTCAAAATGTATCGAACATGGTTTTTTTTCTATTTCTTTAGCCGTTCTTTATTTTGTTGACTTTCCCAAGTAAAAAAGTTTATATTTATTGAGATATAATTGTATGCAATTAAATGTTTCAATGTATCAATTTATATAGTCATATAAAAATATATGTTAATGCATAAATATTTGTATCTATTTATATATAGCTTTGTATTGTTTCAAAAATATTTATAGAGGGGTAAATACAACAATATATTATATTATATTGTCTTACATACAATTATACTTAATATATCTAATTATACATATATTACTATATATACTATATATACTACATAGAGCTATATATGCGTTCGTGTATAATTGAACATAAGTATACATATAATTATATAAAACTTCATGCTAACTAACATTAAAAATATTTATTTTATAATTTTTTATGAAGGTATAATACAAAGTTATATAGAAATATATGAGGTCCAATACGTTGAATATTTTTTAGTTGAATTCAGATATGATTATACATTGTCCTTTACAAAGCACCATTTAATTATATATTGTGCCATAATAAAACAAATTTCTAAATGATTTTACATATAATTATATAATTCCGGAGTTGAGATTTCGGAGTTAGTTAAGTTACAAAAATTAAATTGTTGTGTACAAGAACGACTGTAGATGCCGCGGTGCTTTGTGCTTTTAATGAAAATTAAGAAAAAAAAACGTTGAACCTCTCTCGCAACATATCTCTTTTTTATCCACGTTAGTTAGCATAAGAAGTTTCATACAGACAAAATAATGTATGAATTTTAATAGTGAAACAATTTGAGAAAAGCTAATTTTTCAACAAAACCGCCCTGTTCGGAGTTAAATTGTTAAAATAGACAAATGTTATTTTGACTCCACAGTTTCACTTTCGTAAAAATAATATTGGTCATAAATATTAGATATAAATTGATATAATTGTTGAGATAAACTAGGAACTATTTGTATCAACTTTTATCTAATAATATCTTATTATATCTTATAATAATACACAAACATTTCTATGGGCCCAAGTAAAAACAATCATATGCTGGCATATCTAATTAGATAGGGTCCAATAACTTATCAGATACAATTTGATCCGAAAAATGGTGAACACAATTTTATATACGTGGATCAAATAGGATTTAATTTCTTCTAATGATATATAATTGAATCCGAATTTTGACCAGATATTATTATTGTACTACATAATATCATACTATATAAAATTTAATACATTTAGGTCCAATTTCGTATAAATGGTTCCATTTGTACTTTTGTTAAAAATAATATGTAAATTTAGAAAAAACTATGAATTAATTATGATTTTAAATAATCTATATATATAAAAAGAAGTGTACATTTTGAGTGTCACTCCATAACTCGAGAACGGCTGCATAAAATAAAAAATGGCTGAATACGTTTTGTAGAACATGCAATGAGGATGATTTAAAAAAAAAAAATGTTTAAAAATATTTTCGTTTGGTCGAGATGTGGTGATTTTTCTGAACATTAGTCATTTTCATATAAATTGTGTGAATATCAAAAATCCATTATTTCTGCTCCTTTTGAAGGTATTTGAACAAAATATGGTTTGTCGGTGCAGTCCAACTATCTTCTTCGAAATATCAATCCACCACGACTTTGTAACGGAACCAGACTTTCAATGAAAATAAAATTTGAAGACAAAACAACGTTTGTCGGGTCAGCTAGTTTTACATAAAACATTATAGAACTTTTCACTGAAAGTGAGATTTGCATTTTCAAAAGTTTTTATCACTTTCAATTAAATGGCTTATTGTAAAAACTTGATAAGCCACATTTTATTTTTAGTTTGCTTTTGCTTTTTAAAGGCTAAAAAGATGCAAATAATATGACTTTTGCTGGACGTTTATAATCTAGGTACTTGCACTAAATATTTAAGCAAGACTTCTATTAAATATTAATCAATGGATGTCTAAAAAACTGCGAAAATCCATAAACCAATAAATGTTTATTAAGTTTTTACAATACGCCCGTCAATTGCAGTTTTTAAACTATTTATTTTTGGATAAAATTACACATTTGATTTGAAATTAATTAAGAAGAATTCAATTTTGTATGAACGGTAATTTTAAAGTATCAATTCGTATCGAATAAATGTTTTTTCAAGAATGATTGAACTGACAATATGTGGTTCATATTAACTGTGAAAAAATTTATTTATAATTTTTTTTTTTTATAATATTCCACAAAGTCTTTAAAATTTAAAACTATTCGAATAATTGATAAAATGTTTCATTCGATTTCTTAAAAAAATATTCGGATAAAATTATATCTAATATACATCAAAATGTTCAAAATTGTATTTAATTGTATAGAATTCGATTTAATTTGATATATTTTATATACAATTAAATGTTCTCATTTTTCCGATCAAATTTATATAATTTGATGATGCCCAACATCAATATTTTTTTACTTGGGATGTTTTTTTTTTTTAATTTTTGTTCTCACATTCACAACACGAATCAAAAACAGATTTGAAACTAACATAGTAAATGTATAATTGGTTTAGTTTGTTGCAGAAGTAAAATAACCTTTGGATGACCGACCAATGGCCAACGGGAAGTTTTTATATTACTCTTATATTTTTTATGGATAGTTAAAAACGGCTTTCAAAATTTTAAATATCAATTGCTCTAGAAAAAAAAAATCAAACGCTCTAGTGTTAAATATCTGAATTCTTGATTACTTTATATGGTAAAATTGTAATGATTGACCACAAATCATATGGTTTTGAAAAAAAGCACTAACTCTTGTCTTATAACACTATGCAACAAATTTAGGGGCATCGGCTGTATCCCAAATGAAACCAACGGTTAATGACAGTAGACTATCAGTAGATCAAAACTCCCAAAAGGTATTGAAAACTTAGCTCGGATTCCATTTTTATAGCCTTTTGAAATTTGACTTTGTTTCATGCAAATTTTCAGATTTTTTTTTTTTTGAAATAAACAACCCCTTGTGAAAATCGGATCGTATTTGCACATTAGACCGACTCACGATAAAAAAGTGTCTTGTGTCCACCCCTCAAGATGTACTTTGGTTTGTTTTATGATGATACTCAAAATATTTCGTGTCTAGCATCCCTTGAGCTGGATGGACCGTTTCAAAAAAAAAGTAATTTTTTAGTTTTTAAAATTTTGTATTTTACTTTGTAAATACTTTAACTAAAGTATACAATATTATTATCATAGGATTGAAATATGTCCATTTGAAATTAAACTGAAGGAATATCTATAAAACAAAAGATATGTCTGGACATGCTCTGACATATTTGTTATTCCGTTGGAAGCGCCTTAAATAAACCTTTCATATGTTACTAATATTGTATATATTGTCTAAAGTACAAAATTTTTTGGAAAACTAAAAAAATGTCGTTTTTTAAAAACGGTTCAGCTCACGGGATCTTAATGCTATACACGAAATATTTTGGGAATCATCAAAAAACAAGCCAAGGTACATTTTGAGGTGTAGACAAAAATAATTTATTTTTCTCCATACAAGGTGAGTCGCTCTAATGTAAATATATATTGGTATATAGGCTATCATGTGATCATATATCGGTAAAGCTAATCATATATGAAGAAACATAATTCAATATAAAACCATATATAGTTTCATATATGACCATATATGAATCATATAAAAGCATATATGAACATATATAGTCATATATGTAAACATGTTCTCAAATTTCAGATCCGACCTTATTGGGCATATAAGAGACCCTTTATGAAAACATACTGACCTGTATATGATCATATATAAGCAATTATACCCATTTATATAAGCTCATATATAACAAAATAAATACGAAAATTTTTCTAAAACATTAAAAAAGCCAACCCAAAAATACTTATTTTTAATATGAACGCATCTTTTCTTTTAACATCGCATCTACCCACAATGGAAAAACCCGCCAAAAAGAACCAAACTTCCAAAGGCTATACAAATGAAACCCGAGCTAAGTTTTCAAAACCATTTGGGGGTTTTGGTTATTGATTTTCTATTTTCATTTACGGTTGGCCTTGTTCGGGATACAATTTGTTGTTGCACAGTGTAATCAAGATGCCATATGTGGCTATAAACGAAAAACTATTTTTGGTCAAATCAACATAAGATTTGTAAGTTTATTTTATTTTTATCTGCTAAATTTTCAATTATATTGTTGCCTCTAAAATAAATTGGTAACAATTTAAAACTCGTGTTGCTTTAACCATTACAGGTGCGAAATTATTTATTTCAAAATACCACAAAATTTATTTATAATTTACCACAAGTGTATTATGAAGCATGGTTTGAGAGCGTTTCTATTATTATTATTTTTTTTTAATGTTCCAACATAGATTGTTTTAATTGTTAGGCAACTTTTTGGTTTTTAAACAAATGGATTATATAGAGTTTGACCGAATAGTTTGGCCATAAAAACTGCATTTGTTAAGTACAAATCCCGATTTGCTGCCGCTTTAATGGGATTGGCATTAATCGGGACGTAAATTTCGATAAACTTTATAGAGTGTTGTTATAATTCCAAATATTGTCTCTACTTCAAACACACCGTTCAGTTATGATTTCTAATTTTTTGATTTTAGGAATTCAATGATAATGAGAGAGTTTTTAGACGAGTTTGCCAAGGAGTCCAAAAAAAATTGTTCCAGTGAGTTGTCCTTAAACATCGCTTCCCATCAATACCACATTTTGGATGAAATTTGAAATTGGTATTAATGGAAAAAAATTTAACAAAATGAAAAAACTCGTGTTTTGTGCCATAAAAAAACTTGCCCTTACTAGTTATTAGAGTTCGTTTTGAAAACATAGCTTTGGGGTATAATCACATTTTAGAACCTTTTGCATTATAAGAGTTGTGCAAAATTGTGTGGTTTTTTGCAACTCGTTGAAAAAATTTGAAGTTAAAGTAATCTTTTTTGATGAATTGTTTAAATACAATGCAAAATAAATTATCCTATATAACGGATAAAAAGTTGGAAGGCTTTAAAATCAAATTTGTTGTCTTTAAATTCTTATAACTTTTTAAAAGCTTATCAGCTGAAAATAGTTTTTATGGTGCGTGTTGGTTTACAAGTTTACAATATATCTATCCGATTAAACAAAAACTGATATGGAGCTTGATAAAATAGTATCTATATTAGTACATTAATTAATTATATATAATTTCATCCGAAAAATTACCGATTACATTGTATCAAATTACATCTAATTCTATCATATCAGATTAATTTAGATACAATTAGAAGTGATTGACACAATATTGTCCGCAGTTTGTTCTTATCCAATATTATCAAATAATACGTTATACGATATATTCCCGAGTAAAAAAAACTTATATAGAAAATTATATAACTTTACATGTACAAATATGATTATATATAGCCAAGTGTGCTATTAGTTTTTTAACAATTTCAAATATACCCTCATATATATATAGATATATATAGATATAGTAGATATATATGAGATATAGAGATATATATATAGATAGAGATATATATATAGAGAGATATATGATATATAGTAGAGATATATAGATATAGATATATATATATATATATATATATATATATATATATATATATATATATATATATATATATATATATATATATAATATATATATATATATATATATATATATATATATATATATATATATATTAGGGCGGGTCGATTTAATAATCGCCCAAAGCTCAGTGAAAATCGTATTCTAGGGATCAAATAAGAAACTTTGCGGAATTAACCATACCTCTAAAACGAATTCTACTACCCGAAACTGTTGACTTTTGTCCCGTAGGGTCAAGTTTTGAAAAATCCCACTTTGACCCATGTAGAGTGCCCCAATCGAGTCCAAATGTATGACCGACCCCCACTAACTTTGAAGGGCCGATCCACCCATGCTCGTGGCACACCCCCCTGGAACTCCCCTGGGGGGTTCCCCATACAAACATTTCAAAAAATCTCCATTTTTGGCACTTTATTTATTATTTTTTATTTATTTTATTTATTTTTAATATTTTATTTATTTTTTCTCTTTAGAAATTTATTTAGTCAGAACATATGTAAATGAAAAAATTAATTTAACTTAGTAATAGAAAAGAAAAGATAAAAATTACTGTTTGAAGTCTTTTTTGCTTTCAAGTCTGGGCAATTTCGCACGGCTCTCTTATGTCGTCGCCATAACAGCCTCTACATTTTCCGGTATAACTCGTTTGGAAACGCTAGCTAGCAATTGAACGTGTCGTTCTGTTGCAGGTCGTAAAATAGGTTGTGTGGGTTTTTTAAGCCACCACAAGACACAGCTGCATGTCGTAAACTTACTTAAGCAAAATCGGTTACAGGTAGAATTGAGCATAAAATTATCATAAAGGATTTTCCAGAAGTAATAAAAGGCGCACTTGCTTAACAGAAAGCATAAAATTATCATAAAGGATTTTCCAGAAGTAATAAAAGGCGCACTTGCTTAACAGTATTTGTGGTCAGATTAACGTTTAATTTACATGTAAGTATTTTATGGGCAGTTTTGACAACAAAATCGGTTACAGGTAGAATTGAGCATAAAATTATCATAAAGGATTTTCCAGAAGTAATAAAAGGCGCACTTGCTTAACAGATTTTGTGGTCAGATTAACTTTTAATTTACATGTAAGTATTTAATGGGCAGTTTTAACAACAAAATCGGTTACAGGTAGAATTAAAATTACCATTTCATTTTTATTACCTCGTAGACCATATATAACGCAACAGTTTTTGTGAATGCATTAAGTCGTTGTGAAGAACTCAAAGTGTGAAGTTCTAATTTCAGATAAAAAAATATTTAAAAAAAAAAATCATTCCAAATCAAAAAGTTTACAATGAATCCACCATCCTTTACACCGCAAGATGAAGCAATAACAACATCAACAACTATCGAAAACCCAATGAGTCATATACCCAGGCATGATGTTACTGTTTTTGGTGTGTCTACTGATTTGACTGATCTTAATTTACCAACCCATCTGGATATTTTGAGATATTATTTTTACTTGAGCGAACAAAAAAAATTGCTCTATAAATCATTCACTATTCAAGTACAAGATAAGTTGATTGGAATTTGGAAAAAACTTGGTATGGAAATAATGCTGAAAAAAAGTGTATATAATAAATTGAATAGATTGCTTGTCAAATATCAAGAGCAAATCAAGAATAGAAACAAACACCAAGAATTTACAGAGTATGTAAAATCTCTGGAAACAATTTTTTTCATTGGAACATGTAAATGCGATTTGAAGGCAGCTCCATGTGCATGCGGTTTGGTTCCCGAACGCCTCAAAGAGTTTATGCACGATCAACATAATCAGAGAAGACTAACAATGGATGGATTTGCGATGGAAATTGAAGAGCAAGGAGCAACGTCTATGTCATCAATGCCAACATACCAAGATCCCGATGATTCAACATACGCACCGCCACCGGTTCAAGAAGATTTGGATATAAGCACAAGTTCACAATACACACAGAGATACGAT
Source organism: Delia radicum (assembly GCA_021234595.1). Classification (NCBI taxonomy): domain Eukaryota; kingdom Metazoa; phylum Arthropoda; class Insecta; order Diptera; family Anthomyiidae; genus Delia; species Delia radicum. Next base: position 168,506,908 of record CM037851.1, on the reverse strand, counting down.
TGTTTTAACTTTGCCTTGGTATGTGACAGATTTGGTGTGCCTGATAGAGTAGCATCAGCAATGGGAACCGCTCTTTTCCAAGATTTTAAAATGAAAGATACCCATGGCAAACCTCTCATCATGGATAAATCGAAAGTTCGCCGAGAAAAAGAGAAATGCAGACAAGAAGTGCTTCGCAAACGGTTAGATGATACCAATTTGTTAGCATTTTCATTCGATGGCAGAAAAGATGATACTTTAACGAGAGATGCAATTGATGAGAAGTATCATACTAGGATGGTAAAAGAACCTCATCTTGTTATTTTGAGAGAACCGAATTCTGAATTGATTGGTTACGTAAGACTGGAACATGAAACCGCTGAATACAAAACAACCAAATTAAATGATTTTTTTAACGATAAAAATATATCACTGAATGAATTAATTGGCATATGCGTTGACGGTGAGCCAACAAACACTGGCCCACACGGTGGAATTATACGACGATTCGAATTGCTGTTAAAAAGACCATTGCATTGGTTCGTTTGCCTTCTACACTTCAACGAACTTCCGTTTCGGCATTTGTTTGAAGCTTTGGATAAATCAACCAGCACTGGACCAAGATCGGCAACCGGAAAATTGAGCCGTCAAATCGAAACTTGTGAAACTCTTCCGGTAAGTTATTGCTATCACTCATTTATTATAATTGTCAACCGTTTTTAATTGCTTTATTTTTATATATTTTCAGGTGGTGGACGGCTTTCAGAAAATTGAGTTGAAAAATATGCCCCCTGCTCCAGAAAAAATTGAATTTTCCACCGATTCCAAGTACTTATACGACATGGCCCATGCAATTTCTAGCGGCGTGGTTTCAGTGGATCTGGCTAACATCAAACCAGGGAAAATTGTACATTCTCGGTGGCTCACCAAGGCCGCTAGACTATTACGATTATATGTGACAACGGAAAATCCAGATGCAAATTTAAGAATACTGGTTGAATTTATAATTACATGTTATGTGCCAATGTACTTCAATATTAAGTATTACAGCTCTGTCGTGTACGGTAGTAGATTATTTTTCAAATTCATTAGTTGGTCAAGATTTCTAGAACCTCGTTTACGCAAAATTGTCAATAAAGTAATTACAGATAATTCATATTATGCGCATTCGGAAAATATCTTGTTATCAATGTTGTTTGATGATAGCAAAGAAAAGCGCGACTGTGCTATCAAGATAATTCTACGCTATCGAACCGATGTTGACGACCCAACGGGACTTAGAGCTTATAAAAAACCAGATATAAACTTTTATTGCACAAGTTACACGGAAATGATCAATATGAATGACATAAATGACGTATTTGAACCACCATTCACTCGAAGCATTCCATACGATACTTTGAAAGAATATTTAAATCAAGATGATCCACCGTTTAATGATCCAAAAATTCCATCACACATACAAGGAACAGAACGACACGTTCAATTGCTAGCTAGCGTTTCCAAACGAGTTATACCGGAAAATGTAGAGGCTGTTATGGCGACGACGTTAGAGAGCCGTGCGAAATTGCCCAGACTTGAAAGCAAAAAAGACTTCAAACAGTAATTTTTATCTTTTCTTTTCTATTACTAAGTTAAATTAATTTTTTCATTTACATATGTTCTGACTAAATAAATTTCTAAAGAGAAAAAATAAATAAAATATTAAAAATAAATAAAATAAATAAAAAATAATAAAATAAAGTGCCAAAAATGGAGATTTTTTGAAATGTTTGTATGGGGAACCCCCCAGGGGAGTTCCAGGGGGGTGTGCCACGAGCATGGGTGGATCGGCCCTTCAAAGTTAGTGGGGGTCGGTCATACATTTGGACTCGATTGGGGCACTCTACATGGGTCAAAGTGGGATTTTTCAAAACTTGACCCTACGGGACAAAAGTCAACAGTTTCGGGGTAGTAGAATTCGTTTTAGAGGTATGGTTAATTCCGCAAAGTTTCTTATTTTGATCCCTAGAATACGATTTTCACTGAGCTTTGGGCGATTTTTTTGCCTCCCCACAAATCGACCCGGCCTAATATATATATATATATATATATATATATATATATATTATATATTGTCGGTATATTATTGTCATATATTATTGTCGGTATTAGCTAAAAGAATAGTGTATATTAATGTCTATTAAATTTAATCTAGGGGTGTCTGAACTTTTAATTGTTAGGCTTTTATTCGACTTTTTCCGAAGAGCTTTTTAACCTATATTTTAAATAAATATATGGCTACAGTAAACACTACATAGGCAATATTGGTATCAAAATTTTAGTGTTCTCGAGGACATCAAAGTTGCATTCAAAAAAAAATCTGAATTTCATAAGCTTTAGACATGTTTCCATACCAAAATGTATTTATTTTCAAACCCACCTTTTAACACTTAAACGTGAGATTGGGCCGCTAAAAAAAAAATACGAAAGCGGATCAATAAGTCCGTGGCTTTTCGAACTTCCCTCGTAGTTATATGTAATGCAACACTGCTCCCATCAAGTACCACCTGTTAATAGACTACTGTCTAATTTTGAGCAAGTTCCGTCCTTTACTTTGCGTTTAACAGCTGTTTAAAACATACAACCTCGTGGATTTTTTTTAAATGGAAAAAAGTGAATTTCGAGTGCTCATTAAACATTATTTTTTGCGAAAAAAAACAGTCAATCAAACCAAGGAAAAGCTTGATAAATACTATAGGGTCTCTGCACCATCGATTTCAATGGTAAAAAAAGTGGTTTACTGACTTTCGTTGTGGTCGCACAAGTACAAATGACACTGTACGTTCTGGACGGCCAATTGTGGTCAATACACCCGAAAATGTCGAAAAAATCCACGATATGGTTTTGACCGATCGAAGAGTAAAAGTGCGTGAGATTGTTGATGCCATAGGCATTTCATATGTCAGTGCGGTTTCGATTTTAAATGATCAGTTGGGTTTAAGAAAGCTGTCTGCAATATGGGTGCCGTGTTTGCTCTCAATTGACCAGAAACGTAATCGTGTGACAACTTCAAATGATTGTTTGGAGTTGTTTAACAGCAATTCGAATGAGTTTTTGCGGTGTTTTGTAACTGTGTATGAAACATGGATTTATTACAACACTCCGGAGACCAAGCAGCAGTCTAAACAATGGGTTTTTCCTGGTGAACCGGTTCCGAAGAAGGCCAACGTAGGTTTGTCTGCCAATAAGGTGATGGCAACAGTTTTTTTGGGATGCACGCGGGATAATCCACATCGATTACCTTCAAAAGGCAAAAACAATAAACGGCGAATATTATGCCAACTTATTGGACCGATTTAACGAGGATTTAAAAAAAAACGACCACGTATGGACAAGAAAAAAGTTCTTTTTCATCAAGATAATGCACGGGTTCACACGTTTGCAGTCTCAATGGCAAAATTCCATGAATTGGGGTACGAATTGGTACCTCATCCGCCATATTCTCCGGACTTAGCCCCCCAGTGACTATTTCCTATTTCCAAGCCTAAAGAAATGGCTCGGCGGATCAATAAAACAAATGCCTATTTTATGGACCTCGAAAAATCCTATTTTTTTGGAAGGGATACAAAAATTGGAGAAACGTTTTACTAAGTGTATTAAGCTAAAAGGAGATTATGTTGAAAAATATTTTTTTTTTTGCAAAAAAAACTGTTTCATTCGAAAAGTCACGGACTTATTGATCCACCCTCGTAGCTCCCTTGTAAGAGTAATATAAGAGATTTGTTTATAACCATATCTAAAGTTTTAAGTTTTTTTTATTAACCTTATTTTGTTATACTATTTCAAATTGATTTCAAATCAGCATCAAATTTGCACTGAAAAATATTAAAAAAATAAAAATACACAAACAAATACTTTTTGTTTTTTACTAATTGCCTGTTTTACAGAAACGCAACTAAAATCAGAAACATGATCCATTTAGAATCAACAAAATCTAGTAATTCATATTGCTTTAAAAATTGTTTGAGTACAACTCCAGTTATGATATATTTTTGCAAAATTAATATTAATCATACGTCACCGGAGAAATTTTGTTATTTTTGTGTTAAGCGTTAATTTAGGGCTACCTGTATCAAACATAAAATGTTGAAATTTTCCTTATTTTATTGATATTATACCAGCAATAGTTTTGCATAGATTTTTTTTTTTTAATTAAGGCTGAAACATATTTGACTTAAGTGTCTTAAATCAAGTATTGGTATGAAACGAAAATTTAAATTTTTTAAATTAAAATATTTGTATTTTAAAATTTTCGTTTCATACCAATCAATACCTGACTTAAAACACTTAAGCCAATTATTTATTAGTCTTAATACTTTATTTTGCATTTAAAAATCAGTTGAATATAATACAAGTTTTTGTTTAATTACCGTATCAAATCGTAATTAATATTAATCATACGTTACCGGCTAAATTTGATTCATCTCTAATAAATCTCCGTTTAGCCAGTAAAGATTTTATAGAATAAAAGCAGTATTTCAAATAGTTTTATTTAATAAATTTTATTTGAATACAATTAATTTTATTTTTTATAAAATAAATTTTAAAGCTTTAAGACTATTATTTATTATTATAATGAAAAGTTTAATTGGCTTTATACTTAGAATTATCTTTCTGTGTTTGGCTAATGATTTAATTTTTAATCAAATGGCAGTCCTAGTTTGTTTCACCACAAAAATAAATATAAATTTGGATATTTTATGTGACTAATTGAATTTAGTTCAATAATAAATTGATTTACTTTCAGATTAAAAATCTCTTGAAATCAAATTGTAAGTTAATCAATAATCGTTATTATTTAATCAACTGGTTTCGGACAAAATGTCCTTCAAAATCTTGCACATGTATTTAAATATCGAGTCTTTTTTTTTTTTTGATTTTCATGCTCATTAAATGTTGTTGTTGTGGTTGTTTTTGCTTTTCGATTTTTTTTTTTGTGTTTTTTACAATATAAATAACCATGCAAAAACAAGCCAAAACATGCAACATTTTGTAGTATTCCCAACCAAAGTTTTATTTACTTAACTTTTTGGAGTAAAACATTCAACAATATTTACATTACAGGTAAGAAAAAAAGTACATGGTACAAAGTAGTACTGGTAAATTCGGTTACTTTTCAATACTCGATACCACTCGATATTTTTAATTTGTATAATCGATGCTACTCGATAATTTTAACGGGTGTTTAAATTAAAATTTACTTAAATTTTTGACAAACATATTATGATAATTTTCACTTTTATTGAAAATTCAAATTTTAAAAACATATTTTTTAAACTTTTTTACTTTTTCTTAATATGTAGTTGCTAAATTTTTTTTTTATTTTAAATTTTAACCTTTGAGTTTTCCTTCTAACAGAGTTGTCTTTTAACGCGAATTATTTTAGTGGAGTCGCATTTTTGTATTGTTTTACTGTACAAAATACAACTCTGAAAATATCTAATAATATTAGACCAGCCCTCAATTAAAACACAAAATTTTCTTGGCTATCCGCCCTTTTGTCTCAAAGATATAAAAAAAAGCTGTGTCAAATTCTAATATCTTCATATGAAATATGTATATGGTACAAAACTACAAATTGCTTAAAAACTTTAAATATATTGTTTTTAAAGCAATTTTTTAACACAAAACCTTATTTTAGAGTAAATTAATTCCATAATGTTGTTAATCCCCAGCGTTCATTACATCACCTCATCTAACGCTTGAATTGAATTATGGTATTTTATAATTATCTACGTCGTCGTTAAAAATTGTTACGTTATCACTTCATTCCTGAGTAAAAGCAGCCTTAATTTGTTAAAATCTGTTGAAATTTGACAAAGTTATGGTACATTTTCTAAATATATAATAATTAAAATTTTTTACAACAAATATTCTTAAAGTTAGTGTTTTGCTGAGTTAACTGAGTCTGCATTTATTAAAATCGGTTGAAAAAGTGACAAAGTTATGGTACTGTTTCTATATATACCGAGCGAATTTGATTTTTTCTAATGCATTTGTGCGAAGGAGGAAGAAACATAATTTTGTATGTATAGAAAAAGTACCATAATTTAATTTTAACCGATTTTGATAAATGAAGACTCATTTTACTCAAGAAAAGATTAACTTTAAGAATATTGCTGGTTTAAAAGAAGATGCGAAAAAACGGTGCTACAGTGAAAAAAAAAGCTTGGAAAACGACCTAGCATGGGTTATAGGTCTTGTTGAGTACATTACAAATTGTGTCAAAAAATTTCAGAAACACCCTCAAATTCAGAAGTTATTCTAAAAAAACCGTTTTCAGTGATGTTCGTCAACTTATCAACATGTAACCCAGTCAGTTTTTGTCCGATTTAAATTTTTTTAACAGGTTTGGAAAGAAAACTGATTACGCTTTAAGATGATACATTTGTAAGTAATAAGTATTGTTTTTGTTAAGAATATCTACATAAAAACCAAAATTATAAACTTGTTTGGTTTTAGTAGCTTTTCATTGCTTATTTTAGTATGAAAGCTTATAAAACTTAATACCAACGTATAAAGGAAATGTAGTTCTTAACAAAACATGGTTTTCATTTCTCAAATCGAATGAAAATTGTAAAAGTTATTCAACTTTTCATTAACACCTGTTTTTAACTATACGTGTTAACTTCGGTTAAGCTATTTGTACAGTTTTTAATTTACGTTTGTAAGTCAAGTGGTTTACCAAAAGAAAAATCTGCAATTCCAAAATTTTTACTTTAGAAAAAGTTTAGTAACTTTTGCAAATATAAACCGATTTTAACAAATAATATCTCGTTTTTTTCTGTATAAAATTGTCTTTAAAATACAGTGCAAAAAAATATAGGTTTCCATAGAAAAAAATTAAAATAACTCTTGTTGAATTTGAAAAATTAGGAAAAAAAAATGAGAAACTTTTGATAAACACTTACCTAATTTCTTGGAATACATATTTTATGAATAAATTTCTTGGAATACATATTTTATGAATACATTTCATGAAAGCTTAATTCTTTGCCTTTCCAAAACTGTGTAAAATTTTGAAATCGGTCAAAAAATGTGTGAAGTAGAGATTCTAAAGTGCTACGACATACCATAAAACATTTTTTAGAAAATAACTTAAAATTTTGAGGGTGTTTCAAAATTTTTGAAAACGGTTTTTGTATGTCCTCACCTAGGCCTACAACCCCCACTAGGTCGGTTTTCTAGTTCTGACAAAAAGTGTTTTTTTGTAGCAGTGTGTATATGGAAAAAGTACCATAACTTTGTAAATTTTCAGCCAATTTTAACAAATGAAGGCTGACTTGTACCTTGTAGAATTTAAAAAAGTTTTAAAAAAATTGAAAATTGTAATTGGTATTAAAAAAATCTCAACCTATTTATATACAAATATATTATAGTATTTAGAAAGACCAAGTAATTTTTTTTTTAAATACGGTTTAAAAATTTAAAATCGGATAAAAAAATGGCTGATTAACAAATGTTTAAATGCGCCAGTCGCAAAAATCCTCTTTTACCTTTATCACGAAAATTTGAGGGTATAATGCAACTTCTCAAACTGGTTTTGTAATACACTCAGCTAGACTTACAAAATACTCCAGGTCGTTTGACTATTGATTTTTCTGTGTAGCACAGTGTAATCATAAAACATTTTATTTAAGTTTTTGCAAAATCTAACTGATTAATCCTGGTTAAAATTAATATAATAGATTATTTTTATTTTTAAATTTAGTTGTATTTAGTCCTCGAGACTATAATACGATATAATTAAATTTATTTTTCGAAATTTAAAGTTAGTTTCAACTAAATGTCATTTTGTACCATATAATTATTTCATATAGAATGTTTTTTTATTTTCCTTCATTTAGCACAAAAACTGTAGAATGTTAAAAATAATTTGGGCTTACTATAAAAACTATTTTATACAAAAGGTCCTAGTTCCCTATAATTGGATAAAAAATATTCGAAATAAACACTTGTACCATATATTTATTTCCTTACCTGTATTAAAATTGCATAATTTCTATTTTAATAAGATTGTTTTGTTGCACTTACCGAATGCCAACACCACCAAACAAAGCCAATTGACCGCAGCCGCTGCCATACTTATTGTGTGGCCACTAGCGGTTTTGTTTGTTAACCAATTATGCGCTTTTTTGTTGCTGTTTTTGTTGCTGCTTCTTTTGTTGTTTCTGCTGCTGTTTATGACCGTTTATTGTTGTTGCTGCTGCTGCTGCAAAAAATTTTGTTTGAAAACCTTTTTTCTTTGGCTCTTTTTAATGTTGGTTTTACTCCAGTTTAAAATGTTATTTTTGTTGTTTTACTTTTTTATTACACTTTAACATAAATGTTTACTTAAAAAAAACTTAATTATTTACGCTAACGTTAACTTTAACCCTTTAATGTGACACATCGTCATGTTTGATAGGTTTTCGGGTTTTTACCGATATTCAAAAAATACGTTTTTTAACGATACATTGAAAACTTATCGTGTTTTCTATGAAGCAATTACTACAATTTATTTTTTTTTAAGTTCGTTTATAGATACACTGAGAGAAAAAGCTTTATCATATTTATAAAAAGCTTTAGAAAATAGTATCATATTTATTGAATGTTTCATAAATATAAACATGTGATCATAGTTATGAAACATTTTATGATATGTTACAATTTAATAAAGCTTTTGATAAATATGATAAAGCTTTTTCTATCAGTGTAAGTTTAGCAAACTTTAAATGAAGCTTATTTCATCTGTGTGCTAACAACGGATGTACCCCGACCCGGACTGGCATATCTTAGTGAACTTCGGATATTTTAATACAAATTTAAGGGACCCATATGTTTTTAGCTGCATGTTTAGCTTTTACTCAGTGGTGAAAAAAATTAACCCATTTTCCGTTTTTTTTCCAATTTATTTAGATCTATTTAAAGTAAACTATAGACAATATTGGTATCAAATTAAAAGTTTTTGAAGACACATTCACAGGTTTACAAATTACTTCTAAACACTTTTAAATAGTTTTACAAAAAATGTATTTTGAGTAACGTTTAATCTGGTGTTTTATTAAGAAATTGTAGCTGTATTAAGCTAAAAAATAATGCACAGTAATTCCTATTTAATTCAATCGATGGGGTGTCTGTGCTTTTTCCGATATTCGAAATTGTTTGGTTTTTATACGACTTTTCCCGAAAATCCCTTTTCCCGTTTATTTCCAATACTTCAAAAATATGGCAACTCTGGGTCCACTATGTATGCAATATGGGTATCAAAATTTAAATTTTCTTGAGTACTTTAACCTTCTGTTAAAATAAATCTAGTTTTCGAAAATGAAAGACAAGTTTTTATACAAAAACAAATTAATTATTAACGCCACTTTTTAAATCTTAAATGTGAGATTGGGCAGCTAAAAAAATACGTGTTGCTTTGTTTTTGCTCCTTTGCAACGTATCTTAAGTTCATTAAAATCTGCGAGTTCGCGTCGGGATACCTTCCTTGTAGGAAAAATAAAGTTGCAATCAAATTGTGATTGCTATATTGGTTGATAATAGAAATAATCAAAGTTTTCTTTATCGCGATTACGATATAAAAAATATGCTATTAGTCGCGATTACCGATTAGTCGCTATATATTTAATTAAATGCTTTTATTACCAAATATTAAAAAAAAAAAAAATAAATCGGTACAAAAAGATGCATTTCATTTGAATTAATATTATATTTCTTCAGTTAAGATATATAATTAAGGATACTTCGTACATCATCTTAACCCATAGAAGTGGAAAATTATACTGGTTCCGCAATATGTCCTGCTTTTACCAGTCCACGGGATGTGTCTTGTAAGGGCAATTGATTCCTCATTGCTCGTAGGGATAAGCAAAAGCTTTTAATCAATATTTGTAGACTAACACAGCAACCAAAAACTGTATTATCAACAAAATATTCAAATATTCACCTTAAATTTAGTAGAATGAAAATACGAGTATATTTTGCTAAAATCAACAGAAATTTTTTCTAAAAAATTGTAGATTGCTGATTTCAGAAATGCAGATTTTTATTTCCTTTAAAAAAAAATGAAAAAATTTTTTTTTTTTTTTTTACATTTATAACGAGCTTTTAACCTCCGTATGTTTACAAAAAATAAAACAAATCAAACATATTAGCTAGGTTGATACTAGTATTTCGATCTGGCTGAAGATCTCATCAGAACCCGAAGTTTTAGAAAAGCTAGAGCCTCCATAATAGGCAGAACTTTAACAAACCACCTATTAATCATCAATTTTGCTCCATTCTTGTCTTCTTAGTAATCATGCACGTGGTTAGGGTCTTTTCCTAACAAGCATCATGACGTTACTAAACTTTGAAGACCAAAAATGTTCTATTTATATAAACAATTTTTAGTGTTTACTCTGGCTCAAGTAATATTTTTTACAGTTTTATTAGTTTTTTGTTTTTATATACATCGAGATTATTTTTATGTTATTTTCAATTTATAACGAGCTTTCAACCTCCGTATATTTACAAAAATAAAGCAAATCAAACATATTAGCTAGGTTGATACTAGTATTTCGATCTGGCTAAAGATCTCATCAGAACCCGAAGTTTTAGAAAAGCTAGAGCCTCCATAATAAATTTTACATTATTTTATGATTTTTTGGTCTATTAATATTTAACAAATTTGTTGCTGATTTTAACAGATTAATTTGTTACTTTTAATTAGCTTAAATTTTGTAGAATCAAAAATATCCAGAAATTTCTTTTTAGAGTCTATAGTCGTTACACTGAGCGAAATATCCTTTTGTAAAAGCAGTGGAATTTAGCCCATATTGTTTTTTTTTTCCTAAATTTATTGAAAAAGATTCATTAAAAAAATTGCATACAAATTGTACACCTTTTTATCAAAATTAAGAAATTTTTCCTTAGTTCTGTTAAGAAAAAGTTCAATTATCTCTAAGTTCAGTTAACAAGCTTTTAAAAAGCTCCTATTTAAATCTGCGAATGTAATTTATTTAAACACAGAATAATATATTAAAAATATCAGTTAATTTTTTATTGCCTTTGCACATTAAAGGGTTAATCTGTGAAAGAAATATTTAAATAAATATTTTTTTTTTAAAGTATCATTTAAAATTTTTATGTTAATATTTTTATATAAATTTTTTATGTCTTCAAATTTTATTCACATTTATTGTTTTTTTTTTGTTTTAGTTTTATCTAAACAGTTTATCACCATCACGTTTAGTATATTATTTTTGTAAATATTTTGTTAAAATTATTTTCTTTTTCTGTTTCACATTTAGTTGTTGTATTCAAATAATTTTCAATCTTATGAATATTTATAAATATTTATTTCTTCTATTTGTTGTTTAAATTCATTCAGAATTTATATCATGTTTTAGAATTTGGATTTTAACACGTTAGAAAGTGAACTTTTTTCTTATATTGTGTATAATTAACTGAATTTTGGCTAACGAATTCATATTCTTTGTAAATTGATATTTTTAATAATAATCATTAGTCTTTTTAAAATGTTTGTTTTAGATCAAGATCAAAAACATTTAAACAAAATTAATAAACTATAATATATTTTGGAAAAATATTAATGAATTTTTAATGTTCGGACGACTAATCGTCTTCGTTTGAAATAATATATTCCCGCAATAATCGGTATATGGCCAAAATTAAATTTCTTTTCCACAACTTTAAAATTTTTAAAAGCAGAAATAAAACAGAAAAAAAATGGAAATTTCTCGAATTTTGAATTTATTAAGTACCCGATGAAAAAAGTTTGAAAGAAATACATCGATGGACTAAGGATTATTGCATGCTTAGTTAACTTGAATTACCTTGTTTTAGAAAAAATGTAATTAACATCCAAAAACGATGCGTAAACTCTTATTTTCATAGTAAAATTTGAGCCATTGACACTTTATCTTTTGGATATTGGGAAAATACGTTTAAAGCTTAAATATTTGTGTATATCACTTTTAAAATATCAAATTTTACTTCGAATAGTCTTAAAGCAGACAAATTTAAATAAAAAATACTGTTTTGCTAAAAAAATTATGAATCTTATTTTTGCTGTATATGGGGATGCACAGTAGGCCGGGTCGATAAAAAAAGTTGTGCCGGTCACCCCCTAGAATTAAAGATAATTTGAAGAAGATTTGAAAAAAAAAAATTTTTTTTTTTGCCACGCCCCTTGATCCCGCGCATTTGGTTTTTTATTTCCTGTGGCTCCATTTATAGTCCGATCGTAACGTGTGATATATCATTGTTTTTGGAATGACAACGGCAACATTTTCTACTTTGATAACTTTTGACTCCGACGTCAAATTCTAGAAGTGACTTCTGGAAACTCGATTTGGTACTCGAGGGTGGTAGAAATCGAGTTTCCAGAAGTCACTTCTAGAATTTGACTTCGGAGTCAAAAGTGATCAAAGTAGAAAATGTAGCCGTTGTCATTCCAAAAACAATGATATATCACACGTTACGATCGGACTATAAATGGAGCCACAGGAAATAAAAAACCAAATGTGCGGGGTTAAGGGGCGTGGCAAAAAAAAAATTTTTTCAAATCTTCTTCAAATTATCTTTTATTCTAGGGGGTGACCGGCACAACTTTTTTTTTGGTAGGGGTGCGACCCACTCTAATGCACAGTGGGCCAGCAAGCCTGACTTTTAGTCAAAACTAGAATATGTTAGATAGGGATCTTAAAAATATCCTATGCGGGGTTAAGACAGCTTCTGATCACGAATTTGGAATTAGAATTTAGAAAGTTCAAAATAGCGGATTCAATATGGCGGCCAAAATTCTTAAAATTTCGATATATTTTATTTTAATCAATTGTGTTTAAATCGCTGATTCCGAATTTGGAACCGAAAACTTAAAATTCAAAATGGCAGATTCAATATGGCGATTTAATTATTTTCATAAATTTCAGCAAAATAGATTAGAATTCACAATTTTTGGGATTTCTTAAAGGACATATACTAGATACATGCCTGTTAATTTGTGAAAAAAATTTAACTTGCTGCCAATGGGGTCAAGTTATTTAATTGGCGATCCAAACTCAATGTAATTTAAAATGTATGTTGTAACATGAAGTATGGAGTCTGCAGATCCTCACGGAATTTATTTAACAGGAAATGTTAAAATGTGAATTGTTTATAAAATAGGCTCAAGCTCTTTTTAAACATTTGGTTCAAATAACTAATTTCCAGTAAAAAGGTGGGAAATAAAACTTCATACTCTTTTTATAAATTTTTCCTACCATTATATTACTATTTTTATGATCTAATATCAGAATTTTAAAACTCAAAATGGCGGATAAAAAATGGCGATCATAAATTTAGAATATTGATATTTTACTTTTTTTACGAAGGATTAAGAGTCACTAATAACGAATATGTAATCAAAATTTTTAAATTGAAAATGGCGGACTCAAACACCTTTTTTTCATAATTTATGCCGTATTGGCTAATTCAATAAAAATTGTCACAATAGAGATTGTTTTGGTTGCTAATCAAAAATCTGAAATCAAAATTGAGATTATCAAAATGGCGGATCCAAAATAGAGGTCATAAAATAGACATTATTAAGATATACCACTTTAATAACATAACTTCCATGTCCGCTTACACTAAAGAGTATGTTATTCTATATCGAATATATAGAGTCAAAAGTCGTGAATTCAAATTTCTTAATTTAATAGTGATGAACAGCCAAAATATAATAGTTTTTATTCTAAAAGTCTGTGTACACACTTTAAATCGAAATCTTTGAAATAATTTCATAGCTCTAAATAAAATTGTGATTAAATTTATGAAGAGATAATTTACGAAATCGAATTAATTTTTGTTGTGAAACTGCAATTTTATGAAAAATGTCTTAATGTTAATAAAATTTCTTGAATATAATGAAATTCTTCATTAAAACTACAAAAAAAAAAAATCTATAAAGTTGTTTCATTAATATCATGAAGAATAATTCTTTTAGTGTATAAGACTTTTCTCATCAAGCAGATTGCCAAATGTCTGAAATCATTTAAATCTGCCCATATTTAATGCATTTTAAAGCCACGAGTGAATTTTTACATTTGAGGTTTCTACTCTAGTGTACTGATGCTCACCGTGGAAAGAAATGGGTAACTACACAATTTATTTTTAGAAAGCCTTGCTTCTCCTTTACAATTTGTCACATTAAATCTAAATCGGACTTTTTTTTGAAGGATTTGACCTTATTTTTCCCTTTTTTGCTCACTTTTGGATTTTATGTCCTATATAATGATTTTTTTTTTGGCAATAACGTCTCTTGTGTTATCGACTAAAACTTAGTTACTAAAACTTAGCCATAAATATATGACAAATAAAGTAGTCGAAACGTCGAAAGCAAAAGTAGACTTTTCAACTTTTTCATTAGAAGAAAGTCGACTTTTCGAATTTTTCATCTGAAGAAAGTCGACTTTCAAAAAGTCGATTTATAGAACTCTACACTCATGGAAATAAACTTGTAAAAATAGCAAAAAAAAAAAAAAAATACTAAAAATTAGTTAAAAATGAGCTTGCAGAAAAACCTGCTACAATTAGCAAAATTTTTTTTACTAAATATTAGTAATATAAGAATAAAAAAAATAAATCTGTTGAATTTACAAATATTTAGTTATATTTGAGCTAAATTTTAGTTAATTAAAAGTAATAATAATGAAATTTTAAAGTTTTCTTATTTATTTTTTAATGCGCATAAAAGTCTGCCCTTATGAAATCAGCAATTTACAATTTTTTTTGCAAACATTTCTGTTGATTTTAGCTTGATTTTAGACTGTTATTTGCATTCTACTACTTTAGGTTAACATAAAAAAAATTTTGTTAATATTACAGTTTCTGTTTGCTATTTTTAGTTTACAAATATTTAGTAAAAGTTTTTGTTAATTTTACAGAGTAAAATGCTATTTTCAATTCAATTAAAACTCACATCGAATATAACTAAAATTTTGTAAAGTTAACAGATTTATTTTTGCTGTTCGTAGTTTATTAATATTTAGCAAAAAAATCTGCTAAATTTAGCAGTTTTTTCTGCAAGGTCATTTTTAACAAATTTTTGCTATTTCATTTTCTGCTATTTCTACAGGTTTATTTCTATGAGTGTATTATAGATGGAACTAGAATAAATCTTTAACGATGTTTTGAAATAATGACTCGTAAAAAACTTTAAATATTATTTGAATCAAAAATTTCAGTGAATTAAATTTTGAAATTGTATACAAATTTTGTAACTTTATTAAAAAATTATGTTTTTTGTTTTAATATTTTAATTTGTTGTTTCGGGTTTTTTTTGTAAATTAAAATGTGATTAAAATCAGTTGCTTTCAAAGTAATTTAAACATTTTTTACATATTATAAGTCAAAACATTTGTTTAAAATATTATTATTTTCACCACAAACAATTTCACTTTTTATTTGTTTAAATTAATTTCGAATGCGTTTTAAATTCTATAACTTTTGTTAACGATTTAAACCATACAACGATCGATAGAAGACTGTTTATGGAAAAACAAAAGTGGCAAATAATATTTAATGCTCAAAGACATAAAATGTGGCTTAAATGTTATGGTAATAAACAAAAGTGAATGCTTTTGTTAAAAAATTTAAGAGATCTTAACAAACTGGTTCAAAACCTAAAGCGCTCACTCTCTAGACGTAAACATCAAGTTAAGCCAGAACTGCATTATCGACATTCGGCAAAATTGAGTATTAAAGATCTTTACAACTCTTTGCGTTTAACATAAAAAGCCGGCTTTTAATCTCTGTTTACATTTTTTTTGTTTGGTTTTTGAAAAACGTGTTAGTAAAGTTTTTCTCCCCAAAGTTTGACAGATAATCCGACTGACAGACAGACGGACCCCCCATTTGTTTACTCATTTTTGTTTTGTTAAATGTTTTTTTGTCGTAGGTCATGTCAAGAGTTTCTTGAAGAATTTTTTTTTAAAGTTTGTTTTGTTAATATCTTCTCTTGTTTTATGTTTTTTTTTTTTTAAATACGCGCTCTAGTTTGTCTTCTGTATAGTAAATGTGTTGAGGTTTTTATTGTTTGTTTGTTTGTTTTTCTGTTAATGAAGACATTAACTGACAGCTGTCAGACTATTATTGATTTTATATATCCCGATTAAAAATAATTTATATGGAGCTTTATATCGTTTTATCTAATTTGATATGACTCCATAATTAATTATATAAAATTTCATCCGAAAAATGGCCCGATTAAGATTTATCAAATTACATCTAATTGTATCATATTAGATAAAAATTATATACGATTATACGTGATTTGATACTGTTTTTGCCCGAATTTCGCCCTCGCTCATTTTATTAAATTATACGCTATAGAATTATATCTTATTTAATATAATAGGATATAATATGGTCTACATATTATTTTTAATATCAATATCGTATGGTTTATTTAAATTTTAAAAACAATATTAGGTCTTCTCATAAAAACACGCATATAACTTGTAAATATGGTAAAACTGTGAATATAAAATTTATTATGGTTTTCAACCTACAAAGGAGTTTGTTATATTTATCATTTCATTTAAAATCAAGAAAATTTTAAATAAATTAAAGTTTTCTATATGGAATGCAGACAATTTGCAATGGGTATTGAAAAATTTCATTTGTAATTAAAGAAATTAAAAATTAATTAAAGATTTCTTTTAATGACAGTGCGAATATTTAAATGGAAATTAAGAATTTCGGGTTATTTAAGATTTTTCCTAAAATTTTCTAAATTTAAATTAGTCAATCACTATTTAATTCATAGTTTTTGCAATTTCTAATGCAAAATTCCATTTATATTTGTAGTTTTTTTTCTGTTTTTAATTTCAGAACAAGTATTGGACTTTCTGATGAGATTTTAAAGAGAAAATTACAAATGAAAATATTATTGTAAAAATTTCTTTAAGGACCATACATTAATTGCATCTATAGTAATTAAATGTGCTAAAATCTCAAAACTGATTTAACAAATTGTAAAAAAAAAAAAATGTAGGCTGGTCCCTATCCAGATTTCATTCTTGCCGTATGAAATCGTCAGGGTACAATCTTCTTCGAATTTCTACCCGTGTAAAAAACATTAGATCTAATCAGATCTAACTAGATGTGATTAAATCCGATTAGATATGATTGACCATAATTCGATATGGTGATACACATTATGCCCAGACCTCTTGAGATCTAATACCAGATATGTTCATATCTGAAGGGATCTTGAATATTGGATCATTTTCGTGCCCAGATATGAGCGGATCTGGGCATATTGAATCATATCTGGAGTTTGATCTGTTCATATCTAAAAAGATTTCATAATACCTTTGTCCAAATATGGTACCAGTTCTGGTAACCTTTCAAAGGCACCAACATTAAAATGTACATTAATTTTTTTATGACATATAAACTTCAAATTTCTTTTTATCTTGTTGTGTTTGTTATTTTGTTTATATTTAAAATTTGGAAAACTTTAGGAAAACATCAAAAATTGTTTTTCGAATATAAAAATAAGCCTTTTTTTGCAAAAGAGAACAGACGTACGAACACGTAAAACTTTTAAATGAACCCGGCAGGTATAGAGGAATTCGAAAAAAGTGCAACATTTAAAAATGTATGTTTGTTTCACCTTGTCTTTTAATAAACGTTTTAAAATATGCATTTTTTTTTAATAATTTAACTAGAAAATTTTAAAAATTATTGAACCTCTCCAAATATAAAAATATCAGATTTGATCAAATCTAGTTAGATCTCAAATTTGTCGCACGGGTACAGATATTTGTTTGGTTAAATCCCAAACTCAATGAGAATTTCCTGAAATATCAAAGAAAAATTCAACAAAAAATTACCGCACTTAAAATTTTTTACAAAATTAAACTCTTCAGATTTGAGTTAAACAAATTTTTAATATAAAACCATATTTTATTATACAAAGCATTGTATCAAGCGATATAAAATTATATATGACATCATTCTAATTAATATATGCCATATGGAGTAATATATGCCACATCTGATGTAATGTCAATCGATATATATATATATATTACAATATTAATACATATGTATGGGACCATATCAAAGATTTTCAAAAGCCAAATTCAAGATATTATATGTGATCATATGCGCCATCACATATATCCATATTAAGCTATATAAAGCTACATGTTTTTATTTAATATAATATTTATTTATATTTATTTAATATATTAAATAAGATACGATTGTATATGAACGTTTATACTCGGGTTGTTTATTTTTGACGCGATGTTAATGTTGTTTTTGTCATTATCATTATTTTTTGTTGTTTTAATGTCTATTTGTTGTATGCACTAATTTGGTAATTGTTTCTTCTATTGGCATTTAAAACATTTGAAAATATTTAATTTCAATTTTTAATGATGCTGCCATTAAAAGCTGCATTAATAATGATTTTAATTTGATTTTAAGGTAGTAACGATATTTCTATTGTTTTATTTATTGATTTTTTATAACCTCGTCGTCGACTTAAGTTTAGATTTTGTTTTTTTCAACTGTTAAAGATCATTAAACAATTGCCCTTAATTACACGAATAGAACAAAAAATTTTTAAAATGTTTGCCAAAACTACAAAAATATAGTTAAAAAACTGCTAAAATCAGCAGATTTTTATTTGCAAAAATAATCTGTTGAATCTACAAATATTTAGTTTTATTTGAGCTAAGTGAAATTATTAAATTAATATTAAATCATCATTAAATTATTAAAATCATCAAAAACCTTGCTATGCAGAGAGAATTTTCTCGGTCGAGTTTTAAGCTAATGAAGTTTTCTTCACAAAGAATAAAAAATTTCTTAACCCTTATCAGAAAGCTTAATAACTTTCACAAAACTTTTTTTATGGAATTTTTTCACTAGACGTATGAAATTTTTAATAAATAAAATGAAATTTTTCATAATATATTATACAAAATTGCATTAATTTCATGAAAAGTTTTAATGGACAAAGTCCAGTGTCACTTCATAGATGTAATGTAAAAATTCATTGATATCATGCAGATAATTTCTTCAGTGCAAATATTAGTACACAAAAAAATCATAAAAAATATGAAATTCTTTGTTTTTGTTAGATGAGATGTGGCTTCTAAAATCAGAAATTTACAATTTGTTAGCAAAAATGTCTGTTGATTTTTTCAAAATATATTGTTATATACACTGAGAGAACTATCTGCATAATATCAATGAATTTTTGCATTAGATCTATGCAGAGAGAGAATTCCTTGGACGAGTTTTAATGCAATTTTTTCACTAAATTAATAAAATGTTCTTCACAATGTGAATGAAAAATTTCTTAAACTTCATGAAAAAGCTTCATAGTTTTAATAAAACCCTTTTTAATGAATCTTTTTCAAAAGTGGTATGAAATTTTTAATAAATAATATCAATTTTTTCATTAAATTTTATGAAAAACATTTATTGAAATGTTTCAATGTACGTAGCTTTTCAAAGCCCAAATATAAAATGTCATTTCGCCCAAAACACACTGTGAGTAAAATGTTTTGGTGTATAATATTATGATTTTTATTTTGAGCGTCCAAAACCATAAAGCCAAAAAAATAAAATGTAATTTTTCCCAAAAAAACACTGTGAGTAAAATGATTTGTTGGGAAATGTTTGGATTTTTTGGGCAATATTGCATCGAGTTTTACTTTTAAATTTAAAAAAAAAATTAAAACCAAAAGTTTATTTATTTTTTATATTCTTAAAAACGTTAAAATGCCCAAAACGAAGGAAAATTAACAAAAATATTTTAGAATAAACTAAACAAAACATTTGTTCACTTTTATTTTTGAAATCTTTAACAAACAAAACTTTTGGGAATATTTATTTATAATATTCAAGGGTTGAGGAAATTATGTTCTCTAAATAGTCAATAACTCTTCCAAATAAACTCGTACTGAAAGGACTCAAAGACAGACACAGGGTTCGAGGATATTTCGAAAATATATTCGATGAAAGTCTTTTTGGTGGTCTTCGCATTTGTGGGTAGACTGTTTATCTATAACGAACGAATATAAATGTTCTTAAAGAAACCGAATTTTGAGCATATTTTTTATATAGTCTGCACTAAAAATATTCTTAGTCAAAAATAGCTCTAAAAATTCGATTATTTCTAATAAAAATGTACTTTAAAATCAAGCGAGTTTTCTACAGATAAAGTGCTTCGGAATCTTCAGCAACCCGTTAGCCTCTATATCATATTCCTTTAGATACATTATCACATTTAATGATGCAATGAATTCATTTTACTTTCATTAAAATAAAGAGTCAGTATCTGTTTAAGTGGTGGTGGTATGGAATATAATTTTCAATATTACAATTCACCATGAGTGTACGTTCCAAAAGTGACTCCTGAATTAATCCCGTTTTATGATTTATCCTGACTGTATCTTGAATTTGAATGGTTGTGTCACGGCCTTGACAAATTTGTATGTTCATTTTGGATTGTTTAGCTCGAACCTGGAAATTGTCTGATGTACATTTATCAAAGATAAGCAATCATAAACGAACTACTTTGGAACAACATATATTTTGTATCAACATACCTCCTACGAATCGAATGTTCACCAAGTTTTGAGTAAAATCTGCAACTTAATAACTGTTTTTTCAATAATAATTTAGAAATATCAACATTGTATTTTTATATTACAAATCGATTTTAATTATAATTTTTCTTTATCGTTTAAATAAATAAAATTTCTTTTTTATTGTTGAAAGTTCTAAAAATTCCTTGATTACGTATGGGATGAGAACAATTTCTTTTAGTTCTTTTTTGAATTTTAAATTATTTTGTAAATTTGATGTTACAATCGAATATTTTTACGCATTTTAACCGATAGTTTTTAGTCAATATTAAATTAACAATTTAGTAGTGTCCGACCGAAGTCACTTTTTTTGGCCGAAGCCGAAGCCGTAGCCGAACTTCGGCCAAATTTTTAAAATTCGGCCGAAGCCGTAGCCGAAGCCGAACTTTTTAATTTTTTTTTAGTTTGAATAAAATTTAATTTTTTTGTTGATTTTGACTACAAAAAGCATCATTAAAGTATATTAAAAAATATTCAAACATCAATAAATTTGTAAAAAAGCAAATTTAGAATATTTTTTCAAAAATATTATAAAGTCAGTTCAATTATTTTATTGAAGTTTTCAACAAAAATATGGAAATACCTGAACTTTATTATTTTAACTAAAGTATATGACGAATTTAATTGAAAATTTTGTTTTTTACGTGAAATAAATTTGAAAATTTTGTTTTTTACGTGAAATAAATCAAAAATGAACTGTTCTTTTTCAAATATACGGTATTCGGCCAAGTTCGGCCAAAATTTGGCCGAACACCGAACTTGGCCGAACATCACTTTTTGGCCGAACTCCGAAGCCGAAGCCGAACGTTCGGTCGGACACTACAATTTAGTAACGAAATTCGATTGCTTCTACTGGGTAATTATTAGTAAAGGGTGTTTTTTATAGAGGTATATAACTTTGAAATGGAATAAAACAAAGATGATTTTTTTTAATTGACATGAAATTTACTTTATTCGAAAAATAATCTTCTGGCATTATAATTTAAATATGACTTCTGGCATATTACCGCTACGGCTGGCTCAGACGTAGTCTAATATGAAGGTCCAATTTTCGATGACTTTTTCCAACATTTGTGGCCGTATTTTGGCAATAACGCGGCGAATGTGGTCCTCCAAGTGGACAATCGTTTCGGGCTTATCGGCGTAGACTAGCGACTTCACATATCCCCACAGAAAATAATCCAGCGGCGTTAAATCGCACGATTTTTAAGACCAATTCACGGGTTCGAAACGTGAAACTTTGCGGTTACCAAACGTTTCCTACAATAAATCAATTGTGGCACGAGCTGTGTGACATGTTGTGCCGTCTTGTTGAAACCACAGATCCTGCACATCATGGTTGTTCAATTTATGGTTGTTCATTTCAATTGGCTCTATAGCGGTCACCATTGACTGTAACGTTCTGACCAGCATCGTTTTTGAAGAAGTACGGACCAGTGATTCCACCAGCCCATAAAGCACATCAAACAGTCAGTTTTTCTGGATGTAACGGTGTCTCAACATACACTTGAGGATTATCATCACTCCAAATACGACAGTTTTGTTTATTGACGTATCCATTTAATCAGAAGTGAGCTTCATCGCTAAACAAAATTCGTATTTCGAACAGAACCATGATTTTCAAAATAAATTTTCACAACTTGGAAACGTTGTTCAGGCGTCGGTCTATTTGTGTTGAAATGCCAAACCAATCTAAACTAAATCACTGGACAGCTGACAAAATGGCCGCCACTTAAAAAAGTGTTGCCAACTTAAAGTTATATACCTGTATAAAAACCCTGTATAACACCCTTTATATCTTATAAATCAGTTTAAATCAGTTTGATATGATTGCTACTATTGAATTCTTGTCTGGAATAATTTTTTGATAGAAATTGGTTGGTAAAACCGTACTGAATTCTACATAGGAATTAAATTAGTTATCACAGTAAATATATAATCTTAATATCAAAAAATTTTCTGTGATCATAACTAAAAAGTATCTGTAAATAAAATTATATTATATTACTGGAGTCATTCATGGTGGTCATGATAATTTTCTAACTAAATAATTATCTGTGTGTATATGTTGAAGTTTAAGTGGGTTTTCGCTCAATTTCGAGTTTTTCGAAAAACGCTATATCTTCTTAAGTAAAAGCACAAAAAGTGTAATTTTTTGCACTGTAGGTAGTTATGTATATATTGGTAAGAGGAAACATTTATGCATAAAGTTATTAATTTTTATTGATTAGTTTTTGAGATTCGCTCTAAACCTATTTTGGCCCATATTGCCTAAAATAGGCAACGAAAAAAATTGTGTTGAAAGCAGCACCGACAAAATATTTGCTCCTAAGGAATTCCTAAGGAATTCTAAATCACAACAAATTTGGATATTATAACTTAATACACTGAAAACATTATCTTTATAATGTTGACAAATTATATTAACCTTGTTGTTGAACCGTGTTCAACAGGAATTTTATGCATCAATATTTCCCCTATTTTGTTTATCTATTTATCTTAATGATTTTGTACTCAATTTATTTTATTTCTCAGTTCTCCATGAACAAACCCCTTTTTTTCTTTATATATTTTTATTTAAATATTATATATTTAAATATCATTTATTTTTTTTTTTCTATATATATTAACGGAGTTGGACTCCATATTTTATCTGTTTTTTGGAAAAACCAGTTAGTATTAACCTATCTTTCAATAAAGCAAGAAGCTTTTTATGTGCTAAATAAGAAACCCCTGTGTTCTTTTTTATAATACTCACCGACTCATAAACAGTTGTATAAAACACAAAGTACGGTCTTGTTTAGTCCCCCTTTACATCTTGTTTTAAGCAAAACAAAACAAGTGTGCAAATAAAAAGGAGGAAACACACAAAAAGCGTGTATTATATATCTACAAAGGTAGAGGGTACACATAACAAACAAGTTTTTAATTTATTTTTGATCAATGGTGATAATCTTTAACTTCGCGCTCATATATTAGTTCTCATTTAGTGAGAAAACTAGTTTATATGAATGTTTGATGTTTTGCATGTGATTGTCACTTCTTTCAAAACGTGTTCTGATGATGGGAACATAGAAAATTCCCGAAATAGATCTATAAACACATTCCTGAAAGTGGTAAATTAATAAATTTGAAAAAAATTTATTAGGACAATATCCTAATAAAGAAATATAGAGAATGGCCTCGAACTTGAATCATTTTCATAAAGAAATTATTGTAAAGCATCGCCAAAGTTTCTTTAAAGTTTGACCAATGAGATTTTTTATTAAATAGAACAATTTTTAGTTGATTTATTCAAAATTTAATAGAATCAATAAGAATTTTTTTTTTTTTTCATTTGAAACCCCCAACAGTTGATTCATTTAACTAAATTTTTTATAAGAAACCTAACACTGTTTATAGAAAAAAATTATCCGTGTAGAAAAAGTTATATCTTATCATATATAATATGATTAAGACAAATCTTACTGTGAATGGAGTCACACTGCGGTTTATATCATTATATACAAATACATCTGATAATTTTTATTGAGAGAGTTTTTTATGTAGTACCTGATTTTATTATATGTCTCCAAATAATAATCTCCATTTAATAATCCAAAGCATAAGCCATAAAATAATCCAAATATATGTAGTGTTCGATATTATTATATATGGTCCGATGCTTAATTTTATTAAAGTCATACTGAACATTTTTTCCTTATAATTTTATATAGATTTCTTTATAATTCCATACACATTTTCGTAAAGTTCAATATCAAATTAAGTTATCTGCAAGTTGAATCTTTATTACATATGGATTCACATATTAAGTTTATAACGAAATCATTTTCAAGTGATTTCTTTTATATAATTCAAATGAAAAATGCGTACATTTTATAAGACAAGACTAACACTGAACACTAAATTTTTACCCGCGTAATTAAATATACAACTAAAATAATGTTTTACAATGTTATTTTAATTAAAAATCATTGATCATTTCATGAATGCGGTAATGAAGTCCTAAACAATGTGAATTTAGTCGTTGTAATAATGTTGTTCATATTGATGAATAATGAAAATATTGATAATGAATGAATTATGTAAAATAAAAAAAAAAAAAAAACTAAAAATCACACTTTAGTCATTAATAGGGCAAGGAAGTTAATGCATTTATAATCGTGTTTTATGTACTAGGGTAACAATTTTAATATGGAGTCTAATATAATTATATCTCATTTGATAAGTTCCCATATATAAACACATACAAATTTATCCGAAAAATGAGTCATCTACATGTATTTAACTATATAAAATAAGATATAATTTGATACAATTTTATCCGAGACTTGTCCATATACGGGACATTATGTTATATATAATTCGATATAAATAGATCCGATTTTATATTATTTTAGCTGATAGTAGGTATGCTTTTTATGACTTAATGTTGTGCTTATTTAAGTTGAAAACTAAAATTTCTGAAAATCGACAATTTTAAAGGCCCAAATTTTTTTAAATTAAACATAACGAAATGTTTAAAAATGAACAAGAAAAAAATTAGTGTTTCAAAAATATATAATTAAGTGGTTTTGTCTTATAAAATATACCAATTATTTATTTGAAATTGTATAAAAGCAACAGTTGAAAATGATTTTGTTACAAAATTAATATGGTTATATGTGAAGCCATATGTAATAAAATCTTAACTTGCAGATAAATCAATTTGATATTGACCTTTATCAAAATATGTATGGTATTATATATAAAGCTATATAAAATTATAACGAAAATTGTTTTAGTATGAAGTCATATTTAGTTTAATAAGACTTAGCATCGGAACACTACATATATTTGGATTATTATTACACAGTGCAGCATTTTTAAGGTCATCGTTTGGTTCCTCCTTCATACCCGTTTTTTTTTGAAGTGTATATCGAAACTAAAAAAAATCCGCAAAGGACTTGGCCAGATTACATCGAAATTTTTTTTTTTTTTACACCCTAAGTTTTTGCACCCAAACATGATTTTTTTAAAAAAGGAAAATTTTTATGGAATCCATATATCATAAACCGTTCGGAATTTTGTTTTTATGTCTTTGGCAAAGTTGTAGATCCAAACCAAAGCAAAAAAATTCTCATATGGACCGACCCAAAAAAATTGCATCCACTGCATCAAAATTGCAAAAAATTGGGAAAAAATGCTATTTTTTATGATAATATGGAAATAGCCAAACTTTAAAATCCAATTTTAAAATCCTGTTTAGGAAGATGAGGTGTTGTAAAAACCCAGTTCCACCTAAAAACCGCAACACGAAGATAAAACACACATGACAATCACACCCACTCAGAAACATTTTTTAAGAAGTTTTTAAAAAGGGTGTTGTAAAAACCCAGTTCTACCTGCAAAGTGCAACACGAAGATAAAATACACTTGACAATTACACCCATTCAGAAACATTTTTTAAGAAGTTTTTAAAAAAGGGTGTTGCTTACAAATGTAAATTTTAATCTCCGAAACGCATGGGACGCTCACAAAGCTGTTATTCAGAATGTTTTAGGAAAGGATCGAGCAGAGCCAGATAAAGCAAAGAAATTAGTGGCAACAATGTATCTCAAAATCCCAAAATGATAGGACAAAATGGACTATTTTTTCGTTTAGTACTAACACACTAATATAACAAAACTGTGTCAAGTCTGAGTGAAATTACAAAACGGATCACCTTACAAATATTTTTATAAAACAGTTTAATACATATTTATGAACCAGTTATATTGAAAGAAAATCAATGAAGATTTCAACATATTTATAAAGAATTTTATTAATATAATAACGCTTTTGCTTTGAGTGTACTGAGACAAAACTGTCGCAATAATAAATGATCTTAGCAAATGTTTTTCTCTTTTAGATATACTTTTTACTAAAATTTTTAATTAATTTGTTAATTTTTATATATATGTTATATTAGTACTAATAAAAAAAACTTAAAAACTTACAAAAATGTGAGTTTTTGGAAAATAAAATTAAAGTATTAAAATTGTTCGAGTTACTCGAGTTATTCGAGCAATTTTAAAATCTTACTCGCCTACTCGAGTAAATTAAAAACCTCAAAATCGAGTTACTCGATTACTCGAACAAAAGCAAACCCGAGTAAATTGAATACCCTAGTAAATATTAAGAACCATATAAAAAAATATCTCAATAGCAATTAACAGATATATTTGTATATAACGACATAAGCTCTAATGTGACTCCATATAACTATTTTTACCTGGGTAAAATTGTAAAAATGTGCATTTATTATTGATTTTTCTAATGTTTTCAAAATAATTGGCGCAATTTAAATTAGTTTTGTCTTAAAAGGCTGTTTAAAATTTAAAAATCGGCGATAATCGTCATGAGAAAGTCAGTAATTTTATTTTTCTGTTAATTTTGTCTTCCTGATAAAAAGTAAAAAATATTTATAAATTTAAAGAAAAAATCATTTATAAAATATCTAAATTTTCCAAAATCACAGATTTTAGTCAAAAATCGCAGATTTTAGTCAAAAATCGAAGATTTTAGTCAAAAACAAAAAAAAGTTCTTAAAAACTGCATTTTAAAGCAAAATATGCAAACATATGTTTCTATAGCAAAATGTGCAGCAAAAAATCCCAAAATGCATTTATTACTAAATATGTAAGAATATGTATTTATAGCAAAATATGCGTTAACAAATCGATGCGATTCTGTTGCAAATTTGTTAATTCGAAAAGATATTTGGATAACTGTGTCATCCAGCTAACGACAACAAACATGTATTTACCTGGACTTCCGAGCCCTAGTTATTACTATGACCAATTGAAGAAAACTATCTTAAGTTAATAAAAACAGGCATTGGATTTAACACAAAACTATTGTGAAAAGTAGTTTAAAGGGTGGAGGGGGTAACGCCGTAAAAATATGAATGAACAACGATCGACTGGAAAACGAGTTTATTCACACGTTTTACATTGAATAACAGGTGTCTTGTTAAAGCCAAATAAACGTTTTTAAACGATGAAAGTTAAGGCTTTTGTTTTTTCAAAAGTAAACTAAAAGTAACATTTAAATATGGAAAAAAAAAATGTATTAATGAGACTTATGTTGGGATGTGTTTTATTTTCATTTTCTGTTTAGAGTGATAATTTGGTATAAATAATTTGTATTTTCTATTTATATGTTAATTTAAAATAGTTTTTTTTGTATAATTTTGTAAAAATAATCGTACATTAGCCTTGTAATAAATACACTAAAAGAAATAAACGTGTAAAAATAGCAGAAAAATTTACTAAAAATTTGTTAAAAATTACGTTGCAGATTTTTTTTACTAAAATTAGCAGATTTTTTTACCAAAATTAGCAGATTTTTTTGCTAAATATTAATGAAATAAGAACAACAAAAATAAAACAGTTAACTTAACAAAATTTTAGTTATATTCGAGATGAATTTGTCTGCTAAAATTTGCAAAAACTTCTAATAAATATTTGTAGGCTGAAAACTGTAGCAGACGAAAACTGTAATATCAACAACATTTTTGCTATATTTATATTAAATTTAATAGAATGAAAATAATTAACTAAAATCAACAGAAAGTTTTGCTAAAAAAAATTGTAGATTGCTGATTTCAGAAGGGCAGAGTTTTTATTCGCTTAAAAAAAATCTAAAAAATCTAAAAAAAACTTGAAAAATTTTAAATTTTTTATAAGTTTTATTGTCTACTAATATTTAGCAAATTTTTTTTGCTTAGTTTATCAGATTAATTTGTTACTTTCAATTAACTAAAATTTAGCTCAAATATAACTACATATTTGTAGCTTCAACTGATTTATTTTTGTTACTCTTATCTTACTAATATTTAGTAAAAAAAATCTGCTAAATTTAGTAAAAAAAATCTGCTAAATTTAGCAGTTTTTTCTGCAACGTAATTTCTTTTTATCAGTGTATTTAGCTCAAATATAAACTAAGTATTTGTAGATTCAACAGATTTATTTTTGCTATTCTTATGTTACTAATATTTAGGGCTGAGATTTTCATGCACTAAAAAATCGAAAATATGCGCTTAAAATATGCACTAACAAATCCAAAATATGCACTAAAAAAATAAAAAATATGCACTAAAAACTTAAAAAATTTCAGTAAAAATCGCTTTTTTTATTTTATTAAAAAGAAAAATAAAAAGTCTACACTTAGGAAATTATGTTGGTAAAGACGACAGCAATTGTAGTCAAAACCAAATGAAATTTCATTTAAAAAAGGACGACTTACATTTCATTAAATTCAACTAACATTGTCATTTGTTTTTTAATGTTTAAAAAATTACTAACAATTGTAGTAAAAATGAACCACATGGTAGTAAAAAATAAACCAAAAAATTTTTTTTTATTTTTTTAAATAACAAAAAACAACTGTAAAAAATTAATGTAAAATCATAAAACAGTCAGTGTGAGTTGTCTTTTTTTTTAATGAACTACAAGGTTAGTTAAAAATTTTATTTGTTCTACAAATGACTTACATTTACATTAAAAATAATGAAACTGTATTACAACCCAAACAACTACATATTTTTAAAGCAGAAGTTCCCTGAGTGTACTGTTAAGGTACAATATTTTTTAAAAACTTTGTCTGTTCGGACGCAAAAAACTTTTGTACATGAAGAATTATCTCTCAACGTCAACCGAAGTTATAGGAGCATACTTAAAGGATGCCAATTCATTAGGACAATATTCATTTTCAAATTCAGATCCCACATTTGATTCCAGATCAAAAAAATTTGAAATAGATAGATAGATAGATAGATAGATAGATAGATAGATAGATAGATAGATAGATAGATAGATAGATAGATAGATAGATAGATAGCTAGATAGATAGATAGATAGATAGATAGATAGATAGATAGATAGATAGATAGATAGATAGATAGATAGATAGATAGATAGATAGATAGATAGATAGATAGATAGATAGATAGATAGATAGATAGATAGATAGATAGATAGATAGATAGATAGATAGATAGATAGATAGATAGATAGATAGATAGATAGATAGATAGATAGATAGATAGATAGATAGATAGATAGATAGATAGATAGAATAGATAGATAGATAGATAGATAGATAGATAGATTAGATAGATAGATAGATAGATAGATAGATAGATAGATAGATAGATAGATAGATAGATAGATAGATAGATAGATAGATAGATAGATAGAATAGATAGATAGATAGATAGATAGATAGATAGATAGATAGATAGATAGATAGATAGATAGATAGATAGATAGATAGATAGATAGATAGATAGATAGATAGATAGATAGATAGATAGATAGATAGATAGATAGATAGATAGATAGATAATTTCTTTATTTTTTCATTTAAAATTGTTACAAAAATTATTCTTTTTTAGATAACTTATTTAAATATAATAAAGAATATACAGCATGGTTTAAAACCGTCCGCTGGATAATTGGTTTTTACTAATGTTTAATTTATACAAATTTCTAATATTATTAATTTTTCAAATTTTTTGGTTTTAAAAATTAAAAGTTAAATTCAGATATCAACATTTTTCTATATTTTAAAGCATTTTTAACGAAATTAAATAGGCTTAGCCAGTTAGTATTTTCACCCCCCATTCAATAATTGTACTATTTCAGAATCTGTTAAGGTAGATCTCAATAAATATCTACGTCTTATAGACTTAAGTACGGGACATGCTCCAATAAAGTGTTTTGTTGTTTCTATTTCGTTCATATTGCACAATGAGCACAATCTTGCCCTTCCTTCTCTAAACTGATTTCCGTTCAACCATAAAAGATCCCCTCTCGCTTTCAAATGAAATTTCATTTAAAAAAGGACGACTTACATTTCATTAAATTCAACTAACATTGTCATTTGTTTTTTAATGTTTAAAAAATTACTAACAATTGTAGTAAAAATGAACCACATGGTAGTAAAAAATAAACCAAAAAATTTTTTTTTTATTTTTTTAAATAACAAAAAACAACTGTAAAAAATTAATGTAAAATCATAAAACAGTCAGTGTGAGTTGTCTTTTTTTAAATGAACTACAAGGTTAGTTAAAAATTTTATTTGTTCTACAAATGACTTACATTTACATTAAAAATAATGAAACTGTATTACAACCCAAACAACTACATATTTTTAAAGCAGAAGTTCCCTGAGTGTACTGTTAAGGTACAATATTTTTTAAAAACTTTGTCTGTTCGGATGCAAAAAACTTTTGTACATGAAGAATTATCTCTCAACGTCAACCGAAGTTATAGGAGCATACTTAAAGGATGCCAATTCATTAGGACAATATTCATTTTCAAATTCAGATCCCACATTTGATTCCAGATCAAAAAAATTTGAAATAGATAGATAGATAGATAGATAGATAGATAGATAGATAGATAGATAGATAGATAGATAGATAGATAGATAGATAGATAGATAGATAGATAGATAGATAGATAGATAGATAGATAATTTCTTTATTTTTTCATTTAAAATTGTTACAAAAATTATTCTTTTTTAGATAACTTATTTAAATATAATAAAGAATATACAGCATGGTTTAAAACCGTCCGCTGGATAATTGGTTTTTACTAATGTTTAATTTTATACAAATTTCTAATATTATTAATTTTTCAAATTTTTTGGTTTAAAAATTAAAAGTTAAATTCAGATATCAACATTTTTCTATATTTTAAAGCATTTTTAACGAAATTAAATAGGCTTAGCCAGTTAGTATTTTCACCCCCATTCAATAATTGTACTATTTCAGAATCTGTTAAGGTAGATCTCAATAAATATCTAAGTCTTATAGACTTAAGTACGGGACATGCTCCAATAAAGTGTTTTGTTGTTTCTATTTCGTTCATATTGCACAATGAGCACAATCATGCCCTTCCTTCTCTAAACTGATTTCCGTTCAACCATAAAAGATCCCCTCTCGCTTTCATAATGTAGGTTATTTGCTCTCTGCTGTAGTTTTCATTGCAATAGGCTTGTCCCATGGAGTAATCTAAATCCTTGTAAATGCGTTCATTACTAGTTTGTGCTTTTGTTACGTGGCTTTGGTAAGTTCTTAGCTTCATTTTATCTATGAGATTTATGCAAGCTGTATTCCACTCTGTGTTATTTAGCTCGTGGTTTAGATTGAACTCTTGTAATTTGCTTTTAAAATCATTGTACCAGTAAATATTTTTTGCTATAATTTTCTCTGATAGTTTGTGAGGCAGTCTTCTATTGTCATAATCAAATATTGTTTTTGAAATGTACTTCAAATGTAAAGCATACGCGTAAAAGTGTCCTTCTTCTTGATTGGTTTCTAAGGCTATCACATAGTTGGGAGTATTGTCCGGGAGATTCAATATGCGTTTGGTAAAAAACCGTTGCAACTTATCAATTTCATCGAACCACAGATTACCCCAAACTTGTGCACCATAACATTGTATTGATCTGCATACGGCTAAGAACATTTTCCATTTTGCCTTAAGAGAGACTTCTTTTCTAGCGATAAAGTTTTTCCAGGTTGCATTTATGCTTATCTTGGCTGCATTGTTTTTGGCATTTACGTGTTTATTATATGACATTTTTGATGTGAGCAATATTCCTAAATATTTATATTCTGAAGCAATCTTTACAATATCACCGTTAAATATCCATTTTTCTTTTCTTCCGATTCTTCCTCCTTTTCTAAAAATCATAATTTCCGATTTATCTAGGTTAACCACCATTCCCCAAATCCGACAGTATACTTCCAGATTGTGAATCATTTTTTGCAAAACTTCAACCTCATCAGCCAATATAACGATATCATCGGCATACATCAACAGTCTAATATTTAAATCATCAATAAACAATCCACCCTTCAAATGATCATGCATATCATTTAAATATAAAGCAAATAGCATTGGTGACAACAAACATCCTTGTTTTACTCCTGTGCGTGTTTCAAAATAATTAGAAAGATTAGTACCAGTCCACACCGCTGATTTTGTATTTTGGTAAATCTGTTCTATAAAATGGACAATTTTTGATGACATTCCTAGCTGGTTTAGTTTATATATCAGTAAACTCCTCGGTATGCAATCGAATGCAGCTTTGAAGTCTACAAAAAATGCGTAAACTTTTCTGTTTTCTGAGAATTTTATATTAACTATAGATGAAAGATTATAAATATTATCTATTGTGGAATATCCTTTACGAAAACCTGCCTGATATTCGATCAGTACTTGATAACGATCTGCCCATTTCCATATTCTTTCATTTATCATACCCATCATTATCTTTTCAACACAGTTCATAAAAGTTATTCCTCTGTAATTGCTGGGTAGATTCGCGTCGCCTTTTTTGTAAATAGGATATATTATGCTTTTTTCAAAAGCTTCATAACTACCACGACCATCCAATATTTGTGAATATGCTTTTGCTAGCGCGTTTAAAAAATCATCACC
Source organism: Delia radicum (assembly GCA_021234595.1). NCBI lineage: Eukaryota > Metazoa > Arthropoda > Insecta > Diptera > Anthomyiidae > Delia > Delia radicum. The sequence continues at coordinate 168,473,766 of CM037851.1, read as the reverse complement.
TGCATTCGCAAAAAATTCATACGGAATTCGGTCTTCACCTGGTGCTTTATTCGACTTAGTTTTGGCTAGTTGACTCTTAAGTTCCTGTAATGAAAAAGGTGCATCGAGGCGTTCATCTTTAACCAAATTTGTGGCATATGAGATTTCAACCGATAGGACTTCTGGATTTAGCAGATCTTTAAAATAATCTTTAAGGCTGTCCACGTTTACCCCACAACCAATAACATTATCTTGTTGTCGAATTTCTCTTGCCAGAGCCCACCAACATTTGCTATCGCTAATTTGGTTTAATTGAAGTTCAATTTTATTATAGTACTCACTCTTTTTACTCGTACATAAAGTTTTAAAACGGTATTTACTTTCAGTATATGTTTTTTTATCCATTATGCTTTGGGATTTTCTAAATGTTTGTAACGCTTCCATTGTTTGGGTTCGAGCCTTTTTACAATCTTTATCAAACCATTTATTTTTAAAGACTGTTTGTTTAAATTTTTCATTTGATGTTGGATAAGATTCTACAATAATGTTCTGTAAATCTTGAATACTACATTCGGATTTCTGCTCAGTCAGATTTTTTAATTTATCATTCAACTTCTGTTTAAAATTTTCAGCATTTTGAGGTCTCCATTTTAATTTTGGTACTAAATTCATTTTTTTCAAAGCGTTTTGATTACTAGTTACCACTATGTTTAGTTTTATCGGAAAATGGTCGGACCATATACGATCTTCAACCAAAAAACTCTCAACTATACTAAGTATTTCCATAGACACCGCGCAGAAATCAATCACCGATTGGCCAGAGTTGTTGGAAAAAGTAAGCACTCCATCCTCATCACCTACAGTTCTTCCGTTTAGGATTACCAAGCCATTGTTGTTGCAAAATTCTAAAAACTTTCTACCACTTGCATAAATTTCTTTGTCTTGCGATCGTCTTTTGCCTAAGTCGGCTGGGAATGTATTTAAAATATTGATATCCAAAGTTTGCTGCTCCTCGCCTATCCTTGTATTTAAGTCACCCATTATTATAGGATTTACCACATCGTTATTTAGCATAAATTGTTTTAGGTTTCTAAATTCATGTAAAAATAGCATTTTGGGCTGATTTAGTAAGTTGTTCCATTTAGTGCAATTTTAGTTTGTATTATTAACAGCCTATAAACAACAAAAACGTTAACGTCCACGGTTACGGCTACAGTTGTCAATATCAGAATCGATAAAGCAGTTTTGTGATGTATGCACGATCTGGCAGCACTATTTTTTGTTAGACAGGGACCAGCTGATTGATATTTTATTTTATTTACGTTCGGGGATTTGAGTGTTTTTAATAAAAAAGAAATAACTTTCCAGTGAAAAATATTTTGTATAGGAATAATTTTTTATATTAAATTAGCATTTGTAGAAAAATGAAGGCACGTTGACACTTGTAACCACTACCGATTGTGCTGATATTATTGGCCGACCTTTTTATCTCTTCTTCAATACGAAATATGTTGATTTACTTTGGTTTCTTTAATGAAAAATCCAAGCGTAAGTAATACACGTCTATTCTTCACAATATCTCAAACCAAAAAATATGTTTTATTATTGAAAATCCTTAATTTTTTTTGCAAAACGTTTTGGATTTTTTTTTCTTATTTTTACCCCATCTTGTTAATACTGGCTGCGGTGAAAGGGGAACCAACGGATACATTTAATTAAAAATTGAAACTCATGAAGGAGCCTTTAAAAATATTTTTTCCCGTATGAAACCAATAAATCAATATTATCGAATTGGCTTCTAATTTCCTCTGCAACGCGGAGTAACCCATGTGCCAATAAAATATTTTAAGCCCATTGGTAGCTTTAACCATATACGGAGCTGCATCGGTTAAAAATAGAAGGATCTGCTTTTTGTCAAAATCTTGACCAACAAATTTATTGAGTCATGGAAAGCACGAGCTATCGTAGCATAGTTGGCCTTTTTCAATTCCATAGCGTTAAGCAAGAATTTATTTTTGCAAACTTCTTCATCTTTATCGAAAACTCCAACAATAACACTTGCAACGTAACGCCCTTCTATATCCGTTGTTTCATTCATCGACACCCATAAATATTTTCTTTTCAAAAAAGAACAGATTTTTTCTAGTTGGGAGTTATATATTTTGTCCACATAATTTTTTCTAAGAGTAGACTGGCAAGGGATACTCTCGATCATATATGTTTTAAAGAAATTTCTTAAATTTTCGTTACTTAATTTGTTTATGGGTATGTCAGCGGAAATAAATGCTTCACATAAGTCCACACAAAACTTATTTGTTGTCTCTGTATTTTTAAGCAACGATTGGGAATACTTTTGTAACACGCTGGAGCAGCTCCTTGTGTTTTTGACTTTTTAAGTGTTGCTCAACCAAAAACTTTCTTTCGTGCCTCACGGATTTATTAGCGACATTAAGTTATTTAGTATATGCGTCTCTTTCTAATATAAAATTGTATTTTAAGAAGAGCTCAAAAAGAATTTATTTATTGATTTTAAAAATTTTTTTTGAAGAATTTTTTTTGTGTATTTGGAAATTTTTCTGAAGAACTTTTTTTTTTGTTAATATGTAATTTTTTAAAAAAATCTTTTAAAAATGCCAAAATATGCAAAAATATGCATTTATAAATTGAAAATATGCAAAAAATATGCATTTAAAACCAAAATATGCAAAAATATGCATTTTCACCGAAATATGCAAATATATGCAAAAACAAATCGATGCCATTTAACGCAAATTTATTGATTCTGAAAGATAATTGATCGATATCGTTCTTAGATTATCGACAAAAAACATGCATTTGCATGGAAATCGCAGCCCTACTAATATTTAATAAAAAAATCTGCTAAATTTAGTAGTTTTTTCTGCAACGTAATTTTTAAATAATTTTTTTAGCAAAAAAGTTTACTCATTGTTTTCTATCAGTGGATATAATAATTCCCTTCCTTTACTGAATCCAATGAATTCGAATCTTTTTGAGTAAATGAAAAATTTAGCCTTTTTTTAATTAAATTTTTTTATTTAAAATGTATAATACTTTTTTATATCCAATGATATATTGTTTGGAATGTTATGAAAAAATTCATTAGTTTAACGAACTCAAATCTTCTTTCGCTTCTTTCCCTTAGTGGCATGCGAGTGGGATATCTGTCGAAATAAATGTTTTGTAACTCAAGATAAAGGTTTTTAAATTTTTAGCATATGCACTATTTTGAATTTTTTCTATTTGTGTGTACGTGTTTCTAAAACCTTAAAAATAAGTAACTACCCAGCAAAAAATTTCCAAAAAGGTAAGCGGGTTTGTAATCAAGCATTTTGGGCAGAACGCATTCCTTACTAGATTACCTACTCGATTCTTTTAACAGGGCGTGAGACTAAAATAATTGATTCTTTAGAATTGATTATTTTTTTTTCCGAAGAACCATTTACTTTATATTTTTAAGAACTACATACATTTTTTAATAAAGAAATAGTTCCATTGTAAAACTACAAAGTACTTACACAAAAAAAAAAAAATAAGTAAATAGTTCCCTAGAAAAAATAAGAAGTACTTACATTTAAAAAAAAAGAAGTAGTTCCATAAGTAAATTCAACTTTTACTCACACGTGATTCTCCTAAGTCACTCAAATATAACGATCAAAACTCATACGGAAATAAAATCCTAAAAAGTGAAACATCGAATTCTTATGATAACATGGGTTTTTTATAATTTTGGAGAGATAAACCACAAAAATATAAATTTTTCAAAAAAAAAAAAGAACGATTCAAAATTGAAAAACAAAAATTTGACTCACGCACAATAACCCTCGAAAATTTTTTTTACACTCACTCACGATATTGTCAGTAATTTCAACTTCCACTCACAATTTTCTGCTCACGTGCGCTTCCCTAATTTATACCTAACCACAGTTTAACAAAATTGAGGCACCATGCAATTTCTGTTTTTAGTATTATTTTAATGCAAATAAAAATTTTTGTGAAAAAATATATGAGATAAATTCTTTAAAGTTGTATAACTTCTTTTTTCAAAATAAGGAACTACTTCCAATGACGTCCTTTTATTCAGAAAAAGTATATATTTACTCTGGATTACAAAAAGTTAAACATATAAGTTAATAACATTGTTATTTTCTTTTAAGTAAATAATTACTTTGTTATTGAGTTCATGTTTTCTGGTTTAAATTTAAAGAATTGATTACAATACTACTTGCTTTTTTGACTCTATCGTTGGAATGAGTTTGGTATTGCAGTTACTAAATTTGGCAATGAGATATGTAAGCAAGTGTGGGCATCACCTTCTTTTTGGAATGTGTAATTTTTTCCTGTTACATGAATGAGAAAAAACACCTGTTTGGCCAAAATGTTAAAGTTTGACCTCCTCTAACTCAGAGAGTTCTTGACCGATCTTGTTGAAAAATTGTGTCTAAACTACTATCCAATAGCACTAACCTTGATGCAAATTCCGATCGGAAGACATAGATTTCAAGGGTTGGGTCACTTGACATGAAACGCCTCATATATTTAAAACAATCACATTTAAGCAAAATAAATGAACTAAAGTAAAAATGTTATACTAAGTAAGTTTTTTAGTTTGTTTTTTTTTTTTTAATCTATTAAGCTCCAGCAGAAATTTTTTTTTGATTTCAACAAGTCGATTTTCATTTGCATTGAACTAAGTGTTAGCAAACCATTTTGCTAAATTTACACTTTTGCTGATACAGGGTGTCTGGTGACAAATTTATATTTTTAAATACGATGTCGCAGTGGTCGAGTGAGCATCACGCGTTCGCTGTGGAGACATTTTTTAAAGAGTAATGATTCTTACGTAATTGCTCGTCGACAATTTTGTTCAAAGTTCGGTATTCGGCGAATACGTGATGAACCGAGTGGATCCCATGGATTTTTTTTTTATGGGGCTACCTCAAAGAGAGGGTTTATAATGGCAATCCCCAATCTCTTGTGGCTTTAAAGGAAAATATTCGTCGAGAAATCAGCTCAATTGAACCAAGGGTACAGCAGCGTGTGGCGCAGAACACAAGGCTCCGTTTTGAACAGTGTGTTCAACTCGACGGAAGACATCTGTATGACATACGCTTTAAAAAGAAAATCCGCAATTCCATTATATCGTTCAACGCTCTTAATAAAACTTTGTGTCAATTATTACGTTTTTTATTTAAGTTTGAAAACATAAATCACCCTGTATTAGCAATGTTTCTGTTTTGCTAACTTTACGGACTTTTTTTGGGTGTACGTATTGAGATGTAATTTCTTTTATCTTTTTTAAATGGAACATATTAAAGTTTTGTTTAAAAAAAAACGGCATATAAGGGTTAAGAGAGTTTTCTCAGTATCTATCTTGAAGACAAGCTAAAGTCACTGGATCTTGATAAGAATATTGAACTAAATTAAAAAGCAATCGTCACGTTACCTTTATAATGTAGAAAATTTGATATTTTCATGTTTTTAATAGTTTTATTGCAAGTCAAATGTCAATAATTTACACGTTATAACTTTTATTTAATTATTAAAGTTTGCTCCGATCCGCAAACAATTTTGTTACTACATCATGCTCATATTCCTTTCACATTTTTTTCTTTTCTTGAAAACATCGAAAAGTTTTGTTTTTAGCTTATACATTTTTTGTTAACTGATACGTATTTTCTAAGATTCGAACAAAGCTAAACAATGGATTTTTTTAAATTCGATTTTACTATTAAAACAATTACCGCTAATGTAGCAAACACTAAAAAAAATTTATTGATTGCGTTTTTTATTTTTGTTTGTAACGAAATTACAATTATTATAAAATTTATTTATATATAAAAAATGCAATAAAATGCTGCAAATATCGAATACGTCCCTAGAGCATTCTCAAAGTTTTGTCATATATAAAAATGCTTAACTCCTGCATTACCACTCAAATGTAAAAGAAACATTTGCAGTGAAATTGAAATTCTGTTTGTAACAAATAACAATTACCTACGAGGAATGAGGATTCAATTGCTCTCAAACAATCTATCCTGTGACTGGTTAAAACAGGATTTATTTTAATAACTACACACAGAAAACAGTTTTGTAGTTGCAACCGAATTTTTAGCCAACCCAATTTTGTGGTTCCACGTACTATCAATATTATTAAAATTTTATGCTTTGAACTGGGCTCGAAAAGGTGATCTTCCGTTTGTCAGGCAAGTACTTTACCTCTAGCCTAAACCCAATTTAAATGTGTTTTTTTAAACTTCAACCTTGAATATTTTCTAGTTTCAAATTTAAATATTTGTCTAAAAATAGATTTGTATGTACAATAGAAAATTGGTTGCTAATCTCAATATTTTATTAGAGTTAATAAAACTATAAAAAAAATTTACATTATTTTAAAATTATTTTATTAACAAAAAATTCTTCTCCGCGAAAGAGGCTCAAACCGGCGACCGTCTGATTGTCAGGCAATTAATTTACCTCTAGCCTAAACTCAATTTGAATTTGTATTTTCAAATTTAAATGTTAATGTCTAAAAATAGATTTGCATGTACAACAGAAATTGGATTGCTAATCTTAATATTTAATTAGAGTTACAAAAACTTTATATTGGTAACGAAAACTAATATTTTAGACAGACTGATTGTTTTTTTGCAGTCGAAACTAATATTCGATATAACCGCAAATATTTGATTCAAGGGATAAAATCTCCGAAAAAAAGTTTGGTTGTTGGTATTAAAGGTAATATATAAGATAATATTTTTTCAATATTGATAAGGAAAACCAATAGTTTGAATGATGTGACTGTGTTTTGGTTAATTTTATATATTTTCTGTTAACAATATAGTTTAATTATTCTGATGATGCATTTTAAGTACTTACAATTCAAATTATTGAATAATGATTAAATTTTATTGGTTCGATCTTAATGAAGTTTGGATATATGATAAAGAAAGAAAACATAAGGGACTCGTAGTTTTTTTTTTACCGGCCCAATCTCACGTTTAAGAGTTAAACGGCAAGTCCAAAGATAATACAATTTTATATGGAAACATGTCTGAAACTGATGAAATTCAGATTTTTTTTTACGCAGTTTTGATGTACTCGAGATACCAATATTTCCTATATAGTGTGTTAGGGTTTTCATTTATTTAAAATATAGGTTAAAAAGTTCTTCGGAAGAAGTCGCATAAAAGCCGAACAATTACGAATGTGGGAAAAAGCTCAGACACCACCTCGATTAATTTAAATAGGCATTAATATACATATTTTTAGGTTAATCCGACTTTAGTTCTTTAAAAAAACTCCAGTTTTAATATCATTTAAAACACATTTTTTTTTGAATAGCAAAACTACTAGAATGTTATCTGACATGCGGAAGCATTTCCAAAAGCTCATTCATTTGGTACCCCATTTGCCTAAAATGTCTTTAAAACAATTCAGAATAAGCCGAAAAAACGAAAACCCACTTTTTAAGCCCCAAACATGTGATTGGGCCGCTAAAAAATACCTGTCCCTTATTTCTGTTTTCTTTATCATATATCCAAATTTCATTAAAATCGGAGAGAAACCATTGGGAGACTCCCCTTTAAGTGACATATTCCTATTCCAAAAACATCAGCTTATAGGCCAACTCCTTGGGCATTTTCGGCTATAGATAATTTTCTAGTGGCGACTAATTTAAAAAAGTTGTATATCAATTTTCAGAGGGTCCACTTTAGGGAACATGTACCCTAGTTAGGGTTGCCAGCTTAAAATTAAAAAAAACAACACTATTTTATTCGTAAAACTTTTTTTATATCAATATTGTCCAAAAAAGAAAAAATTAAAAAGAAATATGGACAAATTTCTTCCAATAATGGTTTCTAATTTTCATCCAACCGAATCGATTCGGTTGTTGCAACCTCGTAAATACTGTTGTCACAACCAAATTTAGTTGTCACAACTTAATTCAGTTATCATAACTCCTAATTCAGTTACAACTACCGAATTCAGTTGAGAAGAAAGGAGGACTTACATTTCAGTAAATTCAACTAACATTGTCAAAATACAATTGTAGTAAAAATGAACCATATTGCAGAAAAAATAAACAAACATTTATTTGTTTTATTAGATTTTATTTTTACGGGCTAATTATGGTCAATTAAATATTAAGATGAAAATAAAACTTAAATTATTACATCCTTTTCACTCGACGTTTCGTTGACGGTATTTCAACGTCTTCTGGAGTGTGAACTTTATTAAATTGATTTTATTAACATTGTCAAGTATTCCTCAAATTTAAATAAAAACTGGACATCAGTACACAAAATTTAATAGATAATAACAACTAAAATAAATCACAGTTTAACCTAACGACTAGTATCACAGAATGTTTGTATTATTTTTTTAAATAAAAAAAAAATAATTATGTTTAAAATTAATGTAAAATTATAATACAGTAATTTGATGTGGTTTGTTTTTTTTAATAAACTACAATTATGTCCAAAACTGAAATTTGTTCTACAAATAACTGTTTTTTCACTTAACAATAAAGAAACTGTATTACAACTCAAACAACTACAAATATTTAAATCAGAAGTTCCATGAGTGTAGTGCTAACTTTTTTAATTGCGGTCAACAAACAATATTTTTGTTGTGAAACATGTTGAAAAATTGTCCAAAATAGACAAGAACAGTTAAAGTGAAGCGTAAACCATATAATAAAATACTAAAACTAAAAAAAAAAAATCAAAAAATTAAGAAAATATATCTAAGGTCCACTTTAGGAAACAAATATAAAAATTTAATTTTTCGCAATTTTGTTTTATTTTTTATATTTGTTTATTTAATCAATTAGTTTTATTTAAATTGCGAATAAAATTCTTACCGTTTACAAAAATTCGATTTGTAAAATTTTTAAAAACTTGTTTGTTATTGACTTTTTATGTTTACGTAAAATTATACTTTATATCGCGTTTTTTTGAAATGGAACAATAAAACCATTCAAGTCGAAACCTTTTGAAAATAGTGATATCAGAAATAAAACTCTGTCAGTTTTGGCATATTCATACAACAACAAAAAAAAAGTCGAAAGGTCCACTTTAGGGAACAGACCACAATTGGGTACATTCCCTTATATATTTGAATATTTTTGGAATTTGCGATAAATCACAAATTTAAAAGGTAATTTTTTAGACACAATTGATAACATTCCCTTATTTACTTCCATATTTTCACTTTTATTTCTTAGAGTGTTTGCTTTTTTTTTTTTCTTTTACACTTACACATATGCCAAAAATATAACTTTGTTGTTAGCCAGCCAATATGTACGAGCAACATTAGCCCATACGTTTTATAACTTTATTCTTCATTTCGATTACGGCTGAGGTTCTTAAATTTTGAGGAAAGTTTTGCATTTTTTGACATCACAGTCCAAATAATCCAAATTTATTCGTATCAGTCTATGATCGTCAAATTGTGAATAAAATACCCAAACTGCTATATACGAAACGAAACTTTAAGAGTGACCCATGCACATATATTGAATTGTGCAAGAAACAAATAATTATCTACAATATTCGATTCCCATTTGAATTAGAGCCGGGGACTTTTATAATCTTTTTTAACCCAAATATTGTATAAATTAATGTAAAGGATAAATTAATGTAAAGGACAAGATTGAAAGCTAAATGTCACAATGCACTTTGTAAAAACATCAGCACTATTTGAAAATCAACAACCACATATATCCCAACAAACAGTTGTTTGTTGAGAAAAGCCGTGGTATGCTAATTGTTCAAAAATGTTTTAGTTTTTGTATTAAAAATACAAAAATGGTGTTTTCGGACTTTCCATATTTTCATATATTTAGTTAGAATATTGTTCTACCTCAAGACTAAAAATCTAAAATGATATTTTCATATTAGATTTTACTTGTTGGTTTTTTAAAAAGTTTGATACTTTTCATGATAGACAATACAATTGTTTTAATGGCATCACAAAAATCTTCAATTGTCTGCAATAGAAAAATATAACTGACTTAAACTATAAGACTTAAACCGAGATATTACATACAACAAATTTTAATTTTATTAAGTAATTTTATTGCCTTTTTATGATTTTTTTTCCCCCATTTTTAAGACGCCATATTTTGCGAACCAAGGGATCTACTGGGCCAAACAATTGTGTCAACATTAGTTGCATATTTGTGAAATATTTGAACGAATTTGAAAGGGGTGATGGAAATTAGGTCTTTGGTTTTATTTATTTTAACCCCTATCATACATGAATTCCTTTTAATTCAGAATACCAAATAAATACATTTTACTAACTTCTTAAACATCGTAATGGAGTAGAGTAATAAAGTTGGGTAAAATGTATGAGAAATAGTTATATGCACTGAAATCTGCGACAACTGGATTTTTTGAATTTTCTTTTCTGACAAAATATTATATTTTTTATTTTTGGACTTTGTCCTCAAATTTCCTTTGTTTCTTTTTATAAAAATATTGCCATAAAAAATGCAAAAAGTGCAATTTTAGCGCCCTCAAACTATTTACAGGGTTGTTTTTGCCCTGGTTTTTTCGTTTTATCAATATCATGTGTATATTTTGCAAAGTTGTTTGGTAGCCGAGGGTAGTGTACTGGCTTCTGATACCGAAGCTCCCAGGTTCAAACTGTCATTGGACCACTATTTTTTTTTTTTATTTTGTTTTATGTTATAATATTTTAATTTTTATTTTTTCTGTTTTGCAAGTATATAATAATTTTCTAACCTAAAATTCGTTTAAAAAACAAAACAAAATTATGATAACAATTATTAACAAGTTTAATATAATTTTTATTAAAAATAAAAATTATGTTTTTTTGACCTTTAATTGTGCAATGAAAATGAAAATTATTCAAGTTCGAGGCCGTACTCTATATTTCTTTATTAGGATTAGATTAGATTAGATCAGAAGGCACTATGCACCGCGACCAATGTAGGTCTTTTGTGCTGCCTAAGATTACCTACAGATTCAAGCTACCTATAAAGCCAATTATCCTATTAGGCAAAATGTTCGTGATGTCGGAAGGCGAAATGAAGCGATCACCTAGAAACCTAAGTCTCCTATCACAAAGCCTGGGACATTCGCAGAGAACATGCTCCGAGGTCTCAGACACCATCTCGCAAAACCTACACAAATCAGTGTCCGATTGACCCTTCTTGTGCAGATGGTATCTGAGATTACAGTGTCCAGTTAAGTACGACGCCAGGGTCCTCAAACCCCCCCTTTCAAGCGACAAGAGTCGCCTCGACCCCCTACTGGAAAAAGAGATCAATCTTTTAGCCTGGCGCTGACCAGGAGAGTTTTCCCAGTAACTAGAGAATTCAGACTCTCTCCATGCCCTGAGCCTTTCCCTAACATACCCCGCAGGTATTCCACAGAATGGTTCAGGACCAATAAAGGGCTTTCGGGCCCCGCGGTTGGCAAGACAATCTGCCCTCTCGTTGCCCTCATGCCCCTCATGACCAGGAATCCACCCCAAGGTTAGAGAGTTGCCTCTACCGAGCCTATTGAGAGTCTGAATGCATTCCATGACCAACCCGGACGACACCTTATAGGCCATTAAGGCCCTCAGTGCAGCCTGACTGTCAGAAAGAATGTAGATGCGAGATCTGCGAGTTCCCCTTCGCAGGCATTCCAATGCACAGACACAAATGGCCCAAATCTCCGCCTGAAAAATGGACGGATATTTACCCATAGGTAAGGCACGCTGGAAGCCTGGTCCGAAGACGCCCGCACCCGTGTTCCCATTCGACTGCTTAGAGCCATCGGTGAACCACACCTGAGAACCATCTTCCGGTTCCCAGGATTGATTGGTCCACATGTCTCTGTCAAACAATAACACATCAAAATATCTATCAAAGATCCACTCCGGTGACACTTTGTCCGCAACCTTAGAAATTGGGTCATCTATTAGGATTCGCGCGATCCTCATGTGACCCCTTAGGTCGCCTCCCCTCATGCCACCGAATTCACTTAGTCTAGAGGAACCCATACTGGCAACCTCCATTACAGAAATATGCAATGGCGGGATCCCCAGCATAACCCCCAAGGCATCCGTAGGGCAAGTTCCGCCGGCCCCTGTAATGCCAACACACGCAAGACGGTAGATTCTCTTAAGAGCCTCCCTTGCCTTACTCTGTTCAACTTTTGGCCACCATGCAAGGGCAGCATAGGTGATCATCGGTTTAACAATAGTATTGAACGACCAGTAGACCATTTGTGGCCTTAGGATATTGTCCTAACAAATTTCAAGGAAATTTATTTGTCTAAATAGGTTTTAAAAAAGTTATTCGTGATAATGAACATCCAGAGAATCAAATCAGAATGCTTCCTCCCTATGACAAACCTAAATTCATTGATGAAAATGCTTAATTAGAAGAACTTTTGGATCCAATTATATTTTCTACGTATGTAGTTAAATTAACAAGAAATATATTTTTTAACTTTTCTATCTGTTACTCAATAAACAAAAACACGGACTTTCGGTATTAATTAAAATATTCAATTAAAATTTTCTATTTAATCACAAAAAGTTGTTATATTGTATTGAGTAATGAAATAAACGAAAAAATCTATTGTTTTTATCGATTTCATCAGTTAATTTTTTAACAGTTGATTTTCTATTCATTTAATGTGCAGACTGAGAGAATTATCTTTGCTTCAGAAATGAATTTCTTCATAGCTCTAATGAAAATTGTCACTGGAACTCGTCTATGAAACTTTTCATAGAATCTATGAAACAGGTTTCATTAAAGTCAATGTTTATGAAATGTTTGTAGAATTAATGAAAATCTTCATAAAACTAATGTATCATTGCGACAATGAAGCGTTTATAGAATTCATAAAATAGTTTCATAAAATTTTTTAATATTAAGAAGTTTCCTTGAATTAATAAAACTCTACATGAATGTCTTGAAAAATGAATTGGAACTAAGCCAATGAATAGTTCATATGATGTTATAAACAATTTCATAGAAGTCCAAAATTAATAAAACTAACGTTTGAAATATATTCAAATTAATGAAATTATGAAATTTTAAGAAAAAATAAAAAAATTAAGTCTTTGAAATCATTTCATAGCTTTGAAGAAAATTTACATTAAATTATGAAGAGTTTATTTATGAAATCGAATGAATTTTTCTTATGAAACTATGAAATTTTATGAAAAAAAAGTTTATGAAACATTTCTTAATATGAATAAAATTTCTTGAATATAATGAAATTGTTTATTGAATCTACGAAAAAAATTTCTATGAAATTGTTTCATTGATATCATGAAGGATAATTCTTTCAGTGTATATTCAGTAAATACTGTGAGTATACATTCATTATTATACTCAAGTGAAGGGTTAGATTATGTAGACATCGAAACTATAAACAAATTTAAGAACATAAGGTCCGATTTCCAGAAATTAAGCGAAATTTTTAAATATATAAATATTCAACAAAAAAATAACAAATCAAAACAAAATTGATTTTTTTTTTGCAAAATTCGAATTGAATTAAATTCATCATAATTTCTTAGTGTTCCAGCTCTGGATTAGGCCGTTCACTATTTTCTTGCATTCGGATCTACATTCAACTTAATCACATAAGTTCACAATAACCTATTTTGCAAAAAAAAAAAAAATCTTTAATCGAACAAAAATCTGTCTTGAAAACTTCAAAAAAGCAATTTATTTAACGACTGCGGAAAGGTAATATAATTTTTCTTTATATTTTTCCAAGGCATAAACTGACTGATATGCCATAATATTTTTAATAATTGCAAAAAATGCTAGACGTTATTTATTTTAATTTTTAACAAGCTTCCAACCTCCGTATATTTACAAAAATAAAGCAAATCAAACATATTAGCTAGGTTGATACTAGTATTTCGATCTGGCTAAAGATCTCATCAGAATCCGAAGTTTTAGAAAAGCTAGACCCTCCATAATAGGCAGAACTTTAACAAAGAACCTATTTATCATTAATTTTGCTCCATTCTTGGCTTTGTAAATATACGAAAGTTTTAAGCTCGTTAAAAATTAAAAATAATATAAAACTAATCTCGATGTATACAAAAAACAAAAAACTTACAAAACTATACCCCTAATGTTTTCGAACTTTATAAAAACGAAAGAAAAACAGTAAAACACCTAATTTGTATATTGTTTTAAGAGTTTTTGCCAAATTTTAAATAAATAAATGAGGTATATTTTAAATTTTGATAAAAAAAAAAAATCAGAACTTCTGATTTTGTATTTGGTTTGTGTATTATTATTTATTTTTAAGCAAAAATTAATTAAATAAAACTTTTGAAATTATTCGAGTTACTCGACTAATTTTAAAATCTTACTCGGTTAATCGAGTAAGTTAGAAACCTCAACATCGAGTTACTTGTTTACTCGAACCAAAACAAACCCGAGTAATTTGAATACTCTACTAAGTATTTACCAGTTTGAAAAAACATTTTTTTTAATTTCGGGTTTTCGCATTTTGCAAACAAATTTTGCACAAGACGTGAAGATATTTTTATATAAATATAATCTAGAAGATATCCTCTAGCCAATTTCTTATATAAAAACTAAACGACTTTATTGATGCCAGCTAAAATTGGCTTTAGCCCCAACGTGCAAAGACAATAAAATTTTTGCACTTAAATAAAAAAGTTACAAAATTAGTTGTGACGATTTCATATTCAAATTCAAACCATTTCGAACGTGGCAAACGTATTAAACTTTCTGACCTGTCCTAGGTTAATTTTTTGACATGTCAGAATTTACAAATCCTTGTTTTTTTTAGCTGACTTATCGCAAATATGGAAAATTTATATTATGGACTGATCAATTTATATTAAAACATGAACACGAATTGTGTAAGACCACAAGATAAACATTCCTAATTGTATTTGATACCCATCAAACTGTCATCACCTATCAAAAGCAACATTTTTACAAACTTTATTTAATAATTAATCCGGAGTTTTATCCATTATTATGTGTGTACCACTTAAAAATTCTAAAATAAAATTGTGAAAACAACCTGGTCATTTAATGCACAAAGAAACATTTCGAAATTTGCAACAAAATAAAATAACCTAACACAAATTCATCATCATACAAAATACAACATCTATCATCATCATACACTGAGAGAAATCTCTGCATTATATTAATGAATTTCTGCATAGGAGCAATGACGTTGCACTGGAACTCGTCCATTCAAACTTTTCATTACACTAATAAAAGTTTTCATAAAATTTTATGAAAAATAACATTTTGTTTATAAAGGGTCCGCCATCTAACGTTTTTTTTTTTCAACTAGTGCTTATTTCGTGAATGGTAACACTTAGCTCATGTCTGATTTGACAGATAATTAGTTTTATCCTTCCGCTGAACGAATATGGAGGATATTGGCAACATTTGGTTCCAACAGGACGGCGCTACGTGCCACGCAGCCGAAGCTACACTCTATGTTTTGCGCCCTGTTTTTGAAGATCGCATTATCAGCCGCAGAGCTGATGTAGTTTGGCCACCCCGGAGCTGCGATTTGACACCGTTGGACTATTATTTGTGGGGTGCCGTCAAAGATAAGTGTTACGCCAACAAGCCAGAGACAATTGACGCTTTAAAGGACAATATTCGTGAAGCCACAATCGATAATGTGCTTAAAAATTGGACCGATCGTGTAGGCTACTGCATGGCCAGCCGAGGCAGCCATTTGAATGAAATTATTTTCCATTATTAACCGGAAGGATTGTACTTTCAAATAAAAAAAGAAATTTGAGAAAATATTCAGTAGTTTTTTTTTATAGCATTTTCAAAAAAAAAAAAAAGTTATTTTGGCGGACCCTTTAGTTGCATTTATTTAATAAAGACGATTCATAAAAACCCAGGTTTCATAAAAATCAATAAGATTTTCATTAATTTAAAAAAAAATTTTGTTCATTAGTTTACTAAAAATCTTGATTATTTTTCGTCCACTAAAATTCTATCTGTGGATGCTTAATTTACTATACTTAGTGAAAAAATATTGACTAATGCAAGTTTTCATAAAATTTTATGAAAAATATCATAATGTTTATAGTTGCATTTACTTAATGTAGAATATTCTTTAAAATCAATAAGCATTTCATTAATTTGAAAAACAATTTGGTTCACCTTAAGAATAAAAGTTTCATTAGATTGCTGAAAATGTTCATTATTTTTCGGAAACTAAAATTCTATCTGTGTATGCTTAAATTACTATATTGAAAAAATATTGACATGATATTAATGAATTTTTTCATAAACTCTATGAAGTTTTGCTGGAACTGGTCTCTTGAAACTTATTAATGCAGCTTTTCGTAAAATTTTATGAAAGAATTTATTTATTAAAAAGTAGTTTCGTAAAAATTTTAAAGATTTTTCATTAAATTTGAACATTTTGTTGTTTTACAAAAACTTAAGACATTTTATTAAATTGAAGAAATTTTTCATTAAATTTAAGAAATATTTCATTTAGTTTACTAAATTAACAACATCATGGAAATTCGTTAAAAAAAAATTCTCTGTGTAATGTTGAATGGATTTTGGATACAAGGATGAATGCAATGATGTCTAAATGTTTGGCTGCTGATACACATGTCAGTGAATTAATTAATTTACTCTAAAGATAAAACGAAGGCATACACACATACAACAATAAATAAAATACAATAATACGTAATATGTATAAAATTACGAATTCATACATACAAATTAATGTATGATGCACATACACTTGCATCATATACATATTGTCCATCATCTATGTACATTTGTATGAAAATGAACAAATATGAATAACACTTGGAAAAAAAGAGTACGAATAAAATAAACAATTTATGCTGTTATAAATGATTTACTATTTTTGGTTTGAAATACCCTACAGTATGCACTGAAGGCTGATACTAGAATCCTATATGCATTAGGAATTCACACAGATCTTGAAAAAAACTAAGCATGCAACATTTTATAGATATCATAGGAACATGTTCTAGAACCGGTTATCTTTGCAACTACACCAGAATATGTTCGTTTACCATCGATTCTAGAACTGATTCCTAGGAGTGAAAATGATAGATTTTACAGTTCCAGAGCCAGTTTTATAACTTGTTTTGCAACCGGTTCTAAAGCAAACTGTTCTATTTTGGTGTTAAAGAACTAGTTGTAGAATAGTGTCCGACCATTTAATCGTCATCGTCTTCGGCCGAAAATAGACAATCGGCCAATAATAGGTAATCGGCCATAATTTGGAATATTAAAGATTAATACCCAAAATAATCTGAAACAGCCAAAACAATAAAAATGTACCCGATGAAAAAAGTTCTGATATATGTAGGTATATAAAATCATATATATAATTTCATATCAAATCATATCTCAGTTGATCCGAAAAATGGCATACATAACCTTATCTCATGAGATTCAATGGGATCTCATTTGATGTAATTTTATCCGAAAAATGTTATCAAGTTATATATAATTTAATGCAATTTGATATAGCTTCATAACATTTTGTTTGCAATCCGTACTACTCTTTTGTTTTACATTTATGCGTTGGCAGAACGTGGGATTAACAATCTTGACAGTATTGTCTGTCACCCGATTGATAACAGTGGTCAAACGTTGGTTTGAGCGAACTTGCCACCGTTGGCATAACTATGGTAGTTCAAAAAATAAGGTAATTTTAAAATAGCTTAAATTAAATTTATTTTGTGAAATATCTCTAATAAAACACATATAAAAAGCAGCAATACAGTGTGGTCTTAATCTTATAGATCATATTTAAGTGTGTGAAATATAATAAAATTATTAAAGAAAAATGCTTCTCATTCGTTGTAATATTGGTAGAAACAATATTTTCAAAGAATGTTGCTGGTCGTACTGGCAAAACAAATGCTTTGCTAACAAAATAGTGTGTTCCAAAAAGGATGTTGGTTGTAACTTTGGTAATTTTCAACACGGTTGGTTTTGGTACGGTTGGTAACTTTAACATTTTTTTCTCCAAAAATACGTGTCAAATATTTTTGAAATAAATATACGTCTGCCAAATTTCAAAGAAAACAAAAATCGTTTGGTTTCACATGGAATGACTCTTATAGGTATCCATATATTTTTTGTTTTTTCGTGAGGTGTTTAGTAAAGATATGTCATTATTTTGCTCGACATCCCCATATAAAAGCAATGAGAATTGTAATGGCAATTGTAAGTACTTGAAATTCCAAATTTGCTAATGCTTTTCTACAATTGGACGGGATTAGGCACTGGTTAAAGTTTTCCTAAAAGCATTGAAATTGAGAATTCTTATCTAAGGGACATCTTAATATTCATTTAAAAAAGTTTCAGTAAATTTCATTCTGTAGTGTAGTTTATATTCGGCCGTGACCAGCTGAAATAAACTTAGTTTGTTTTATATATTAATGTTTAATTTTGTATATAATGCATGGTATTCAATCGTATGGCATGAGGCTTAACGCCACCTGTACAATAATAATTCGGGGTCTAAAAAGGTGCTCTCAATAAGTTATAACCAAATATGTCGACATAAAAGATATAAAATACGTTTAAACCCGATTTTTAAGAATGGTAATATCTTTTAACTTTGTAATATCTTTTAACTTTGTTGGTTTGACCCACTGACCATTTTTAGATCAAAATTGAGTTAGAAACGGATTACTTATATAAAATGCAAATATATTGTTTCTAATTCCAAAGCCCGTTTCTTAAAGTCTTATATATCCTATCCTATCCTTATAAATCCTAGATATCCTAAATTTTAAAAATATAAACCTTCTGTATTGTTTTTCTCGATAACGACTTGTTGGCATATGGGTCAAAGCAATAATAATCTGACAATAAGTTAATCTACTTTAAAAAAAAAAAATTATTGATCGTATTAAGACGTGTTGTGTTGTTCGTCCAATCTACAAATGAAAAATTTTGTGTATTCCAAAATTTGTATAAAATTTTCTAAACATAACTTTCCCAAAATTATAACTTTTGTCATAGGCTATTATTTCATAATGCCACAGATTTGAACGAATGACACTACCATGATATAAAAGTGATACATTTTCCTTACATTTTCTATAAATTTGGAATATTATACAATATATCTACTGGAGATGTCTATTTACTCACATTGCATTGCTGCATTTTAGTTGTTTGTATGCATTTCTATATATATATATTTTTTTTTTTAATTTTATTACGCACTTAGTTTTTTCGGTTTAAACCATAAATTGTGATGATAATGATTTTCATGCTGCTGCAACAACATTGTATAGAGACGATGGTGATGATGATGATCAGGGAAACGACTTTCATGCAAATGCACGTTTATAGTCATTAGCTCAAAATCGACTTTGATCAAATTATTTTCCAAATTAAAGAATTTGCAACAAAATGTCATCGATTTGTTGCTGCATATTTTGTTATAAATGCATATTTTGCCTTAAAGTGCATATTTGTTGCATGTTTTATTATTTTTAATGCATATTTGTGCATATTAGGGGCTTCAGAATTCTCACCTCTTCAAGGCGCAATTAATGAGACCACACTGTTAGAAAAAAATTTGGAAACATTTTTGCTAAACTACTAAAATTTTTTTAAAAACTACGCTGCAAAAAACTGCTAAAATTTGCAGATTTTGTTTCACTAAATATGAGTAAGAGAAAATAGAAAAAATAAATCTATTAAATCTACGAATTGTTAGTTATATTTGAGCTAAATTTTAGTTCACTGAAGGTAACAAATTAATCTGCTAAAATCAGCAGAAAAAAATTGTTAAATATTAATGGACAAAAAAAAATCATAAAAAAATGTGAACCCGGGTTAAAACAGTTATATCTAGTCATATATATATATATATTAGAGTTCGTTTTCAAATTTTTTTTTTTTTTTGATTTTGATTTCTTTATATTATCACTTTTTAGAAGGTTTTTGTATCAATAAAAATAATGGCGTATTTTTTAATTCCAACTCCTTCCCGTGCCTATAGGCGACTCAAATCGCGGATTTTGGGTCCCTTTTCCCATACAACAAAAACGGCTAAATATATGTCAAATCTGACTTCAGTATTCGATTCTACGGGAAAACTTAGGCCCATAAGCTTTTTTTAGTTTTGGAATGCACCAGAATGCATAATTAGAGTGGTCCAAAAAAATAATTTTTAAAAAAAAAAATTCAAATATTTTTTTTTGTTAATATACAATGAAAAAATACTTACATCTGAGAAAAATGGAGAAAAATGGTCCAAAAATTTTAATTTTGTAGTTACCCGTTCAAAAGTTATTAAAGTTTAAAAATTTAATTTTTTAGTGAATACAAAATAATTTATTGGTTTATATAATAATTTATTGGATTTGAGTCGCCTATAGGCACGAGAAGGAGTTGAAATTAAAAAAAAACGCCATTATTTTTATTGATACAAAAACCTTCTAAAAAGTGATCATATACAAAAATCTATTTTTCAAAATTAACTCTAATATATATATATATGATTTAGTTATATCTGACAAATACATCTGATAATTTTTATTGAGAGAATTTTTTATGTAGTACCTGATTTTATTATGTCTCCAAATCTTACTCAATATAAAGGGTCCGCCAAATAACTTTTTTTTTTGAACTCCTGAACCAATTGGACTTCGTATGGCGTCATACTAAGGTCTTTATGCAAAATTCGTCTCAATGATGTCTCCGAAATGTTCAATTGTTGAGAACGACGGTGAATTGATGTTGATGGCGCTTCACGCACACTTTCTGCCACAGCAGCAATATTCTCGAGTGTACGCACTGTTTTTGGCTTTTCACGCTTTGGTTTATCGATGAGGATGCCAGTTTCTTTCACTTTTTTCACAAGATAACGAACATACGGACCATGTTCGTTCAGCGGAAGGATAAAACTAATTATCTGTCAAATCAGACATGAGCTAAGTGTTACCATTCACGAAATAAGCACTAGTTGAAAAAAAAAACGTTAGATGGCGGACCCTTTATAACTATATAGGCCATATAATAATAACACAAATATATATATGATCGAGATGATTATATATGGTCCCATGTTAAGTCTTATTAAACTACACTCAGGGAACTTCTGCTTTAAAAATATGTAGTTGTTTGGGTTGTAATACAGTTTTATTATTTTTAATGTAAATGTAAGTCATTTGTAGAACAAATAAAATTTTTAACTAACCTTGTAGTTCATTTAAAAAAACAACTCACATCAAATGACTGTTTTACGATTTTACATTCATTTTTTACAGTTGTTTTTTGTTATTTAAAAAAATAAAAAAAAATAAATGTTTGTTTATTTTTTACTACCATGTGGTTCATTTTTATTACAATTGTTAGTCATTTTTTGAACATTAAAAAACAAATGACAATGTTAGTTGAATTTAATGAAATGTAAGTCGTCCTTTTTTAAATGAAATTTCATTTGTTTTTGATTACAATTGCTGTCGTCTTTACCAACATAATTTCCTAAGTGTATATGTGACGCCATGCTGAAAATATTTTCCTTATAATTTTATATAGCATTATATATAATCCCATATATATTTTGGTAAAGTTCAGTAACAAATTAAATTATACGCAAGTTAAGATTTTCTTACATATGGCTTCACATATAACCAAACTAATTTTACAACGAAATGATTTGCAAGTGATTTATTTTATATAATTTCAAATCAAAAAATGTCTACATTTTATTAGATAATACCACTTAATTATATAAATTTAAATTAAATTTGTTCTTTCTATGTTCTTTCTATTTATATGTTCATGCCTACTATCGGCTAAAATTTTATAAATCAGATATATTTATATCTAATTAGATAAAATTTATTGTCCCGGATATGAACAAATCTCGGATAAAATTGTATCAAACTATATCTAATTTGATATAAAGAGATACATGTAGATGGCACATTTTTCGGATCAACTTGTATGTGATTATATATGGGAACTTATCTAATGAGATATAATTTTATTACACAAAAAAAAAAAAAAAAAAAATTCATAATTTTTTATGAAAAAGTTCCAAGCATTTATGAAAAAGGTACATAAAATTCCCAGTATTATTGCAAATTATGCAAGTTTTCTTAAATATTAGGATTTTGTTTATTGGCAAATTTTTTAAGAAATATTAAGTTTTCTACATATATTTTAAGAACCTTGTCATAATTTACGAGACACAAACTTTCCCAGTATTTTCTAAGAACAGTTAATAAATGTTATGAAAAAGTTCATAAATTAGTACAAATTTTTCATAAAATATTCTTAAATATTATGAATTTTGTTTTTGATAAAGTTTTTTTTTTTTATTTTATTTATGCGAATAAAAATCTGCCCTTCTGAAATCAGCAATCTACAATTTTTTTAGCAAAAATTTCTGTTGATTTTATCAAATAAGTACTGTTATTTGAAATCTACTAAATTTAAGGTAAATATACACGCAGAGAAAAATTTAACTATTTGCCAACTGAAACTCGGTTAGTGCGACTCAAATTCGATTATTACGAATTTCAGTCGATTCTCACAACTTAACATTAGTTTTCACAAAAAGTTCGGTTAATTCAACTAAACTTTAGTTGCAACACCAAAAATATTCAGAAATCTAGTGTTAATATCGTTGTACTAACTGAATTTATAAGTTGTTACCATTAAAATACACTTTTCAATTCGGTTGGCACTTTATTTCTCTGTGTGTAGCAAAAATTTTTTTTGGAATTACAGTTTTTGTTTGCAGTTTTTAGTCTACAAATATTTAGTAAAAGTTTTTGCTAATTTTAGCAGAGTATATTGCTATTTTCAATTAATTAAAATTCAACTCCCCATGTGAAAATATGAACATATATGATAATATATGGGCTTGTATATGATCATATATGGGAATTGCTAGCCATATATGTCCATATATAGTTCAATATATGACCATATATGGCCTCATATATGACCATATATGTTCGGATCCGAAATTTGAGTGTATATGGTCATATATGATCATATATGAGCATATATGGATCATATATGTGCATATATGAACATATATTATCATATACGAGCATATACCCTCAACTTTCGGATCCGAACATATATGGAAATATATAAGATCATATATGGCCATATATCGAACCAT
The DNA here is from genome assembly GCA_021234595.1 of Delia radicum. NCBI lineage: Eukaryota > Metazoa > Arthropoda > Insecta > Diptera > Anthomyiidae > Delia > Delia radicum. Next base: position 168,450,592 of record CM037851.1, on the reverse strand, counting down.
ATATGAACATATATAACCAGCTATACCCATATATGATCATATACAATCCCATATATGATCATATACAATCTCATATATGATCATATATGTTCATATACGATGCCTTTTTCACCTGGGTCGAACTAAAATTTTGTAATGTTAACATTTTTATTTTTGCTTTTCTTATTTAATTAATATTTAGCAAAAAAAATCTGCTAATTTTAGCAGTTTTTTCTGCAACGTAATTTTTAAATAATTTTTAGTAGCTTTTTCTGCAAATGTTAACAGATTTATTTCTATTAGTGTACATATTAAAAATTGCTAAACGAACGGTTTCATCTGGCAATAGTTAACTTTAGCAGGCACATGTCAAAAAAATAAATATGACCCCCTGTGGAATAAAACAATAAAAAGAAACAGAAATTAAAAATTAGTGGCACTGTGGGAAATATTTGTGCTTTCCTGATCATAAATGGTTTTTGAAAATTGTTAATTTATGGTATAAAGTGTATGTTTTCATACAGTTCAGATGTTATACTATAAGAATATATAGATATCATTTGGATTGCGGCCCTTTAAGTATTGCAAAATATTGACTGAATATAAGATTTTAACTTAAGCAATTCCAATCAAAATAGCTACCCGACGAAAAAAGTTCCAATATAGCCGTATATGATTGCATATAGTATCACATATAACTAAACATCACATCTCATATGATTCGATAAATGGCATAGATAATACCATAAGATCATGGTATCTCATTGGTTCTGATCTCATATAGTTTGATCCGCAAAATGTGGCTATCAAATATCAAATTATATATAATTTGATATAATTTTGTCTAAAAATGTTGTAGAGCTCAGTACTTTTTATTTTAATACAATTACTTGTAATTCATAAACATATAAAAATTAATTTTAAAAAATAATGTTAAATCTAAAATTTTATCCTTTTAATGAACCTGAATTTGGAACATACATATAAGAAATTTAAAACATTAGGTAAAACAAAAACAAAAAAAAAAACATTTACCGCGGAATAAAATCAAATTATGTGTTCGCAAAATTTTCAAGTTGAAGACTTACAGATTTGTTCAAGAGTAGAAATAAACAAAAAACTATGCTCGTCGTTGTTATACAAAATAATTAAAAATAATAACTATACGGTCGGTATTAATATTGCATTATTTTATAAAAAGTTTATCAAAAAAATTTAATTTCCTAAAAAAAAGTGTTTTGCAAATATTTCTTTAACTATAGCTAACTTTAAATGTCTAAGGCCATATTCGTGATATGTGCCCCAAAGTCTGTTAGAAATGATAGGTTGCAACGCCGTTGCATCAAATTTTTCTGTTTTTGTTGAACTGTGTTACAAAACAATACACCGTAACTTTTAATGGTTTTTTGCAGTCAATTTATATTTTTATCACATTTATATTTTGATTATAAACGGTGCTAAAAAAATATGGAAGTAATAGAATTTTTTTCATAAAATTATACTATATATTTTTATATATAATGATATGTTTTGCCATATATAATTATATAAAAAAGTGATTATTTTTGTCTAATTGTACCATATACACTTACATATGATCATATATGTTAGAATATATGGTCATATATAGATCTATATATATTTCATATGATCGGATATTCAAGATATGCTAATATATATCATACGATACAATGACATATCAGGCTCAGATCCAGGGTAAGGGGAAATGTGACATTTCCTTCCCCGACATAAAAATGTTCAATACAAAAACTGAAATAAAAATAGAAAAGTAACATAAAAATATAATAACTTCCCTCCCCAAAACCTTTTTCTTAATCTGCGCCTGGATATATGATGATATATATCCAGCTTTAAGGATTATGTAAATATTAAGCTATTGACTCTATTTTATAAAGTATTTAAAGATGCATCGCCATCATACCTCATTTCAAGATTTGAGTTTGGACATTCAACTCGAACTCATTTTTAAATTGCTGTACAGATAGCGAAAAATGCCTATTTTCGTACTCTAAAATTGAGTTCCACAGTCTGGTAACTCGAACTACAAAAGATTGTTGCATAAAGAGTGTATAAAAACGGGGTAACAATCTTTTGTAGTTCGAGTTACCAGACTGTGGAACTCAGTTTTAGAGTACAAAAATAGGCATTTTTCGCTATCTGTACCGCAATTTAAAAACTTGTTATACTCAATAAGTCATTAAGGAAGCTATATTTCGTGTAAATGTTTTCTTATAGCGCTTCTTATATTACTCCGTTTCGGTACATACACCATTGGTTGCAACTTTCATGGGTGGGAAACAGATGAACCATATTCGTGATAGGGAAATTTAGGAATTTGAAAATGCATTTTTTTAATATAAAGGTAAAAATTGTAGCGACGGTTATATTTTAACCAAAATTATTAGCTCATGAGATAGATATGACCACGGTTTTGAATTTAAGTGTCATGATATAAATTTTATTTAATGATATTTATTTTACTTCAGTTTAATAAAAATTATTATATTTGAAACACCCTGCGTGTAAGGTTACAGTCCTGACTATTAATATAAAAGCTAGATCATAGAGTAATGGAATCATCTTGAGTAACGAAGTAATTAAAGCTTCACTCAACACTTTATACCATTTTAATTGAGTGTTAGTGAGATTATTTTTTTTGTCTATCCATTTACCACGGATTAACTCTTCGGAATTTTTTTTTGTTCTTATGTATTTTTTTCCTATTGTACATACAGTTAAACCACTTGTTGGTTTCTTTCAATATTAAATAATATTCAATTACTTGTGACATTTAAAACCGATAAGGTCAAAATTATTTAACTGTTGAAAATTTTCCATCGAATTTTAAAAGTACAGTCGGTCATATTAATAAATTAAAACGTGGTCCGATATAATTATATATAAATTGAATAACATCTGAAGCAACGCTCTGAATGGAAATAAAGGTAATTTGTGCCTGCCTTCATATTTTACAATTTAAGAACATAAAATAATTGGCAAATTTTGATTTTAGAAACCAATTTACGAAATTTGATAATTAACCACATTTTGTGGTCTGACGTGTTTTTAGTGGCCGACACAAGTTTATCCGGTTGGGACACATTGACGTCGTGCCTTACGACATATCTGGAATTTTCTTTATAATATTGGTTGACACTCTGGTTCTGGGAAGTCATATTAAATTCTTCCCTTATATAATACTCCAGCTAAACGTGATATTGATTTGGCCTTATACGTATAATTCAGCCGTATTGAAAATATTTATTGATAGTGACAACTTGGCCCAAATTGTTCGCCGTATATAAGGGAAATATCCCCAAACCTAGTGGTCAACTAATTTGATGCCCAGGGGCACCCCTGGAACAACTTTATAAGGAAACCGATGTTGAAATGATCCAACTACGTCGTATACCATAATATAATTTTTTTGAAGATAAGAAGAGAAGAACAAGTAATCATAGGCCCAAGTGTTTCAAAACTTAATATAATATTTTATTTAAACCGATTTGACTTAAAAAAGGTAAAGCAAATCTAGCGGAGTCATAAGAACAACAACCCATTTTGGTGGTTATAACTCATCATCCAGATACTGGCCAGCTGAAGGATGGAATACATGTGAGTAAGTAAAAGTAAATTTTTTTTTATAAATATAATCAAAATTATATAGATTTACCTTACTTTTGAAAAGTCTTAATTTTATACGGTCATTTAGTTTTGAAACCTCCATATACTTTGAAATACTCCCCTATCATTACTTTTTCTTAAATTAAAATTTATATTAAAATCTAAACTGAAATCATATTGATTCCTAAAAAATATCTCTAACCCGCTCCTAAACACACATTTATTTTGTGTCATGCGATAATTGTTTTTTTTCTAAAAGTAAAGAACCCTCTTTACTTCTCGTACTTAATGTAATCTTCGTTTTAAGTTTTTTTTTGATAATTGAATTTTTTTTGTTGCCTGTGTGTGACGTCATAACTTTAAGTTATGAATATTTTGTATGCTTTTATTGAAAGCACTAACTTTAATATTCTAATAAAGTAATTTTTGTTTTTGTAATATGAGTAACTAAAGTCTTTCTTTGACCTAAGCCGTCGATCGTTTTTTTTTATATAGGGGGTTTCCTATGATAATTATTAGGCATGAGGAAACCTATGGTAGGGTGGGCGATACTTAACAGGGTGCCCAACATCTGGCCCCTATACCATTAGTTTATTTGCGTTATAGTTTCTGTATGGGGTTATTAATTAATTTTAATAGTTTTTTGTTTTGGTTGTAGAGTTCATTTCTTGTTAGGCACGTAGATTTTTATTTACGGTTGCGAAATATGTGTTTGCAAAGAACTCACCCCGGTTGCCGGCGAGCTAGACCTTGACCAGTACGTGCCGAATGCAAAACCAATTTCGCGAAGAAGAGTTACCGTTATAAATGGCGCCCAACGTGGGGCTAGGAAGGCCTAAGAGGTTTTTATTGAGAATTAAAATTTTCTCATTTAAATAATATAGCGTTTTCATCTTGCTTAAAGTCCCACATCTCAGTTTACTCGTTGTAGTTTTTGTTCGATTATTTTGTTCTCCATTCTGGAATTGCTTTAGTAATTTGCTTTGCGATATCACTTAGACCGTTTGATAGACTTAATTTTCGCAATAAATTGCTACTTCTGCAAAAGGTTTGTTAATTTAATTTCCTTTCGGTATCATAATAATTTTATTAGTTGGAAAACAAATTTTAATTATTTCTGGAGTTACAAAGGTTGATAAAATGTTGACTTTTTGTCCGTTTAATTTGATTTTTTTTGTAGCTGAGGGTTTTATGATACTCGAACTTAGTGTTTTTTTTGTGAATAAACTTTGGTAACATTTTTTTGAATTATAAAAGGATCGACTGGTAAATTAGGTCAAAATTTAATGATATATTGTGTATTGTAAAATTTTTTTTTGCGTTTTGGGGAAAAAAAAAAAGAAAGAAAAAAAATATTAATAATTATAAATTATTGATATTGTATTGTTACTACAATTTATGGTAAATTTCTTTTTTAAATTTAAATTTTTTTTTGAAAGATAGTGGTTTGATATTTTTTTTATTAAATTTATGTTGATTTTTTTTATAGAATATTAAAATGGCTGTAAGGCATAGTGGTGATAACCTGCCTTTAGGTTCAGAAAGTTTAGGTAGTTGTACAGTTTGCTGCAATTCTTTGGAAAATTCAGTTAATGTAGTAAAAACAGGTTGTCAGCATTATTTTCATAAAAATTGTATTATTGAATGGATTCAAACTTCACCCACTTGTCCACAGTGTCGTCAGTCATGTACACGGAATAGTTTAACGAATGTTTATAATGAATCTGGTACGGAGTTATCTCAACAAGATTCTCGAGGTGCTATTCCTCGAATATTGCAGTCTAAGAGGGCTACTAGAGCATCTAAGAGAACTCAAAATCCTTTGGATTGGACTCTTAATGTACCAAATTTAAATAAATCTGGTCGTGCTTCTTTACCTTTAGCTTCTAGTGGTTCTGGTAATCAGAATACTGCCGCTGTTCATGATGTAGAGGTGAATGAGGGAATTTTGGGTCTTGAAAATAGATTAAATTCTGAATTTACTAGTATTCAAGATGCCATTAGAGATTTGACTTTGCAAATTACTCAGTTGTCTGTTCAAAGACAACTGGAGCCTGAATGGCCTGGGGAAGATTTCCCAAACTTACGTAATGCTAATTCGGATATACCACAATCTGGTAGGACTACTAATATATCAGACGTTCCACCAAATATTACTAATCCTCAATCGAACGATCGTCGTTCTGAAGCCATACCAACTGCTGTACATCGTACGCAGAGTTTTCATCCTAGCTATCCAGCTCCAAATAATTTTCAACGCGTTTCCACGACTTCTTCTATAGTTAATAATAGTGGCAGAACCGCTCAACTTATTCAGAGTTGGAACATTTCTTTTAGTGGTTGTTCTACTAAAATGCCCGTAGATAAATTTATCTACATGGTTACCTCTCTTACCAATGATAGTTTAGGTGGTGATTTTAATACACTTTGTGAACATATACACATTCTCTTTACGGGAAGAGGCCTTGATTGGTATTGGAGATTTAGACCCAGCGTGGAAAGAGTCACCTGGCCATCGTTATGTGAGGCATTAAGGTCTCATTTTCAAGATCACCTCAGTGATGGTGATATTAGAGAACTCATTCGTGAAAGGAAACAGAAAGAAAATGAAAGTTTCGATGAATTTTATTGCGCAGTTAGTTATCTTTGCGATAGATTGAGATATCCTCTTCGAGATCAAGATTTATTAGACATTCTTCGTAGAAACCTACGTCCAAAGATTAGAAACGAATTATTTTACCAGAATATTAATTCTGTTGCCCATTTACGCCACTTAATACTTCGTCGTGAGGCATTGTTGGATGACGAAGAGAAAATGAATGTTAGGCTAAATAGAAGACAGGTTAACGAAATGGCTCTTAGTGGTGAAAATAATGAAGAAACTTTTGAATCGGAAATTTGCGAATTGGAAAATTTAACGTGTTGGAATTGTCGTAAACAAGGCCATCGTTATGTCGATTGTTTAGAGGATCGTCATATTTTTTGCTATGGATGCGGAGCAGAAAATATTTTAAAACCAAATTGTAATTTTTGTAAAAATCGGGGAAACTCGTATGCGGGGGTGCAAAACTGCAATCGGTTGCGCCCCAAACAAAATTAAAAAGTGAAATTATACCGGCTATGACAACAAATTTTACTCAGACTGTGTCTCTTTCACATGATTATGACAAATTTGATAAATTGATTGAAAAATCACCTAAATTGTTCAAGATAATACCATATCATCAACGTCTTCAAAATTATCAAAATATTAGATCGAAAATATTCTGTGAAAGTTTAATATTAAAACCTTTACATAAAAATAGCAAAAAGTGTTCTAGATCAAGTAATCGCATAAAATCGTTTTGGAAAAAGGTTCTACAAAATAGAAAAATTTTTAGAAAATCGATTTCAGCTATTAAGTCTTTAGGTTCTGATCGTAGACCTTATGTTAGCGTAACGTTATTCGGAAAAGAAGTTCTAGCTATGTTAGATTCTGGTGCTGAAATTACCTGCTTAGGAAACCAGGCAGCCTTAGATTTTTTGAATAGTGGAGAAAAGTTTAAATCCTTAAATGAATTCGTAACTGCTGCTGGCGGACATGAACACCGTATTGTAGGTTATTTTGACACAGATATTAGTTTTCGTAATATGACCCGACATTTAAGAATATATATTATACCAAGTCTGCGTCAAAATTATAATCTTGGGGCTGATTTTTTCGAAGATTTCGGGTTGTTAAAGAAACTTTTGGAGTCATTTACTTGCGATCATGACGAAATCGAAAATTTACCTGAAATTCATAATTTAAATAATTTTGAAAAATCTCGTCTTCAGACAGTAGTTGATCTATTTCCATCATATGAGAGAGAAGGGTTAGGTCGCACTCATTTACTACAACATACTATAGAATTGCTTAAAGATACAAAGCCCATTAAACAAAGATACTTTTCTGTTTCACCAGCCGTTGAGAAAAAGTTGCATTTAGAAATAGACAGAATGTTGGAATTAAAAGTCATTGAATTAGCGCCCCCAAATTGTCCTTGGAGTAGTCCAGTGGCCATGGCAGAGCGTGAGGGTAAAGTAAGGTTGTGTCTAGACTCTAGAAAGCTTAATAGCGTGACGACAAAAGATGCATATCCTATGCCGAAAATTGATGGCATTCTAAGTCGCCTTCCTAGAGCTAGATACATAACTTCTTTAGACCTTAAACATGCGTTCTGGCAGATTGAGTTGGAGCAAAATTCCCGGAATTGTACTGCCTTTACCGTGCCAAACCGTCCTCTCTATCGCTACGTTGTTATGCCTTTTGGACTTTCAAATGCGCCAATGACCATGTGTCGTTTAATGGATATTGTTATCCCTCCTCATCTCCGTGAAATGGTCCTAGTGTACCTAGATGATCTTTTATTAGTATCTGAGACGTTCGAGGGTCATCTTAAATTATTAACAGAGGTTGCACAATTGTTGCGAGAAGCTGGTCTTACGGTGAATGTGGCCAAATGCAAATTTTGTATGCGTGAAGTGAAGTATTTGGGTTACGTGATTGGCGATGGAGTGATGAAACCAGACCCCTCAAAGGTATCGGCAATTTTAGACATGAAACCACCTAGATCAGTTCGCGAACTGCGCAGATTTTTAGGCGTGGTTGGCTGGTATCGTCGCTTCATCGACAATTACGCCTCTCTTACTTCACCTCTCACCGATTTAACTTCAAAATCTCGACCATTTATTTGGAATGAGGAAGCCCAAACTTCATTTGACTCAATTAAGCGTCAACTTACGTCTGCTCCTTTGTTAGTTACACCAGATTTTTTGCGGCCTTTCATAATTCAATGCGATGCTTCTACTTCAGGGGTTGGAGGGGTTCTTTCGCAAGAGGATGAAGATGGGGTAGAAAGACCCATTGCGTATTTCTCCCATAAACTGAATCGAGCGCAAAGAAACTACTCCATCACTGAATTAGAATGCTTAGCTGCGATTTTATGCATCCAAAAGTTTCGTGGATATGTAGAAGGGCATCCTTTTAAGGTGGTGACAGACCACGCTTCACTGCGTTGGTTAATGCGTCAGTCCGATTTGAACGGGAGGTTGGCCCGTTGGTCATTAAAATTGCAGGGTTTCGAGTTTTCTATAGAGCATAGAAAAGGTAGTCTTAATGTGGTCCCGGACGCATTATCTAGGTTAGATGAGATAAATTCGCTAGATTTTGATCCTGTCCCTATAGTTGACCTAAAGTCGCCTTATTTCGATTCTGAAGGGTACTCTAAAATTCGTAATACCATTGCCGAAAATGAGCAAAAATATCCAGATCTCCGTGTAGTAGATAATTTTGTGTATAAGAGAGTTGATTTTAGTAATGGTGATGCACTTTCTGAAGCTTTAAGTTGGAAACTCTGGGTTCCAGGTGAACTGACTTTTGACGTTATTAAAAATGCTCACTGTCCCCCTTTGTCAGGCCACTGTGGCATTACCAAAACTTTGGAAAAAATTCGGCGGAATCTATATTGGCCTAAAATGACTGTTGAGATTCGAAAATTCATTTCTGAATGTGAAGTTTGCAAGGAGTCCAAAGCTCCAAATATAATATTGAGACCGCCTATGGGAGCACAATCAAAATCTGTTCGTCCTTTTCAAAAATTATATATGGACCTATTGGGGCCATATCCCCGCTCCACAAAGGGAAACACTGGTATTTTTATAGTTGTCGACCATCTATCTAAATTTCCTATTTTGAAACCGCTTAGAAAGTTTTCTTCTCAGAGTATTGTTGATTTTTTAGAAGAGTATGTTTTTACGATTTTTGGTGTACCGGAGGTTGTTATAACCGATAACGGGAGCCAGTTTAAATCAAAAATCTTTGAGAGTTTTATCTCGAAATATGGGGTGACCCATACTCTAACAGCAGTGTATTCGCCACAGGCGAATGCCTCTGAAAGAGTCAATAGATCGGTGATAGCAGCCATTCGCTCTTATTTGGATGGAGATCAACGTACTTGGGATTTGAATTTAAGTAAAATTTCAGCCGCTCTTCGTTGTGCTCTTCATGGCTCTATAGGGTATTCGCCATACTATGTACTGTTTGGGCAACAAATGATCTTACATGGCAACGATTATGAAATTTTAAGACGTATAAATCAGTTGGAAGATGGTGAAATTTTGGAGCGATTTGATAAAATGCAGTTAATTAGAAGTACCGTTCAGGAAAATTTGAGAAAAGCATATGAGACTAATAGAAAAACCTATAACCTGCGTTCCAGGCCTTTAAATATTAAACCTGGTGATATAGTATTTCGTAGAAATTTTGTTCTAAGCAGTAAAATTAATAATTTCAACGCGAAACTAGCCCCTAAATTCGTTAAATCAAAAGTTTTACGTAAAGTGGGTAACTGCTACTATGAATTGCTTGATATCAGAACAGGGTCTAAGGGAGTTTATCATGGAAAAGATATCCAAAAGAGTTCATATTTAGGAAAGTAGAAAAGTTATTAAAATTTGCGATTTTTGTGTGATTCCATGATTTTTTTTATATTCAAAATTCATTTTGAATAATAAACTCCTTAGACTTGATAATTTCATAAATTAGATTTTTCAATTATTATAGGATACGGGCTAAGAAAAAAAAGAAAAAAAAAAAAAAAAAAAAACCTTAATTGGGAAAATTGACAGTATTAATAAATTTTATTCGAATACTGAAATTGTTCTGTAGATCATTTAATCCATTTTTGTTTAATCCATTCATTATTTCATTAAAGTTTTCCAGTTACTTTTAATACCTTCTACAAAGGTTTTAGATTAAAATTAACTGTGTTGTAGCGACGGTTATATTTTAACCAAAATTATTAGCTCATGAGATAGATATGACCACGGTTTTGAATTTAAGTGTCATGATATAAATTTTATTTAATGATATTTATTTTACTTCAGTTTAATAAAAATTATTATATTTGAAACACCCTGCGTGTAAGGTTACAGTCCTGACTATTAATATAAAAGCTAGATCATAGAGTAATGGAATCATCTTGAGTAACGAAGTAATTAAAGCTTCACTCAACACTTTATACCATTTTAATTGAGTGTTAGTGAGATTATTTTTTTTGTCTATCCATTTACCACGGATTAACTCTTCGGAATTTTTTTTTGTTCTTATGTATTTTTTCCTATTGTACATACAGTTTTAAACCACTTGTTGGTTTCTTTCAATATTAAATAATATTCAATTACTTGTGACATTTAAAACCGATAAGGTCAAAATTATTTAACTGTTGAAAATTTTCCATCGAATTTTAAAAGTACAGTCGGTCATATTAATAAATTAAAACGTGGTCCGATATAATTATATATAAATTGAATAACATCTGAAGCAACGCTCTGAATGGAAATAAAGGTAATTTGTGCCTGCCTTCATATTTTACAATTTAAGAACATAAAATAATTGGCAAATTTTGATTTTAGAAACCAATTTACGAAATTTGATAATTAACCACATTTTGTGGTCTGACGTGTTTTTAGTGGCCGACACAAGTTTATCCGGTTGGGACACATTGACGTCGTGCCTTACGACATATCTGGAATTTTCTTTATAATATTGGTTGACACTCTGGTTCTGGGAAGTCATATTAAATTCTTCCCTTATATAATACTCCAGCTAAACGTGATATTGATTTGGCCTTATACGTATAATTCAGCCGTATTGAAAATATTTATTGATAGTGACAACTTGGCCCAAATTGTTCGCCGTATATAAGGGAAATATCCCCAAACCTAGTGGTCAACTAATTTGATGCCCAGGGGCACCCCTGGAACAACTTTATAAGGAAACCGATGTTGAAATGATCCAACTACGTCGTATACCATAATATAATTTTTTTGAAGATAAGAAGAGAAGAACAAGTAATCATAGGCCCAAGTGTTTCAAAACTTAATATAATATTTTATTTAAACCGATTTGACTTAAAAAAGGTAAAGCAAATCTAGCGGAGTCATAAGAACAACAACCCATTTTGGTGGTTATAACTCATCATCCAGATACTGGCCAGCTGAAGGATGGAATACATGTGAGTAAGTAAAAGTAAATTTTTTTTTATAAATATAATCAAAATTATATAGATTTACCTTACTTTTGAAAAGTCTTAATTTTATACGGTCATTTAGTTTTGAAACCTCCATATACTTTGAAATACTCCCCTATCATTACTTTTTCTTAAATTAAAATTTATATTAAAATCTAAACTGAAATCATATTGATTCCTAAAAAATATCTCTAACCCGCTCCTAAACACACATTTATTTTGTGTCATGCGATAATTGTTTTTTTTCTAAAAGTAAAGAACCCTCTTTACTTCTCGTACTTAATGTAATCTTCGTTTTAAGTTTTTTTTTGATAATTGAATTTTTTTTGTTGCCTGTGTGTGACGTCATAACTTTAAGTTATGAATATTTTGTATGCTTTTATTGAAAGCACTAACTTTAATATTCTAATAAAGTAATTTTTGTTTTTGTAATATGAGTAACTAAAGTCTTTCTTTGACCTAAGCCGTCGATCGTTTTTTTTTATATAGGGGGTTTCCTATGATAATTATTAGGCATGAGGAAACCTATGGTAGGGTGGGCGATACTTAACAGGGTGCCCAACATCTGGCCCCTATACCATTAGTTTATTTGCGTTATAGTTTCTGTATGGGGTTATTAATTAATTTTAATAGTTTTTTGTTTTGGTTGTAGAGTTCATTTCTTGTTAGGCACGTAGATTTTTATTTACGGTTGCGAAATATGTGTTTGCAAAGAACTCACCCCGGTTGCCGGCGAGCTAGACCTTGACCAGTACGTGCCGAATGCAAAACCAATTTCGCGAAGAAGAGTTACCGTTATAAAATATAGATATACTATTAATTTTAAATAATGTTAAGATAATAATATGAAAACTGTCGAAAATCTACTGTAATCGGTTGGCCTTAAGTGGCTTCATGATTATTTAATAAATAAATAAATATATTACGCCATATTAAAAATTTTGCATACCCAAGTAAAAAAAATTATATGGGGCATCGTCAAATTATATATAAATTAGATATGCGACTATATCAAATTTGATCATAAAAATGAGAACATATAATTGTATCTAAAATACATCATTATATCAAAATACATCTAATTCAATGCGATTGCATATAATTCAATGCATTTAAATATTGTACAATTTTGTACAACTTGATGTTAGCTACAATTTAGATACAGTTCAATACAATTTCATCCGAATTTTGTCCTCATACAAATTTTCGTGTTTTATACATAATTGTATCGAATTAGATATAAGTTGAGATTTTTAAGTAAAAGTTGATACAAGCATTCGCTGGTTTTTGTTAATAATTATATCTAATTTCACAACATTTTAAAAAGGATTTGGTAGTTATTTAGCGTATTTTGACTTGTATTATTTTTACAGTTTTTTACGACGGTGAAACTCTGGAGCCAAGCCATCAAGGCTCTATTTTAACAATTGCTTATCTCAGATGTTTTCACTATTAAAATGCATAAATCTTTCTTTCTTTCGTCTGTATGAACTCTTAGCATATGTTTAACTTCTTATTCAATTCTCTCTAAAAGTACATAACTAATACTTTTGCGCAGGTGTGCGCCCGCAGGAGTTAGACTCGTTCTTGTGCACAAAAACTAAAATTTTTTAAGTTAACTAACTCATTAGTCACAACTCTGCAATTATATAATTATATCTAACATCACTTGGAAAATATTGTTCATATGGTGTTTTGAACCGTATGTAATCATATCTGAATTCAATAAAAAAAATATCCAAAGCATTGGACCTCATATATGTATTTCTATATAATTTTGTATGGAACAATATATGGCTTTATAAAAAGTTATAAAAAAAATATTTTTAATGTTGGTTCTCATGAAGTTATATATTACTATATGTACATTTATGTTGAATTATATACGAACGCACATATAACTATATATTGTATATATAGTAATATATAATGAGGTATATTAATTGTATTTAAGACAATATAATGCTGTATATAACTCCATATCAAAATTTGTGAACCAACTCAAAGCTATATACAGTTAGATACAAATATTTATGCTTTATATGACTATATAAATTTATACATTGAAGCATTTAATTTCATAAAATTATATCTAAATATATATGAACTTTTTTACTTTGGTAAACAAAATAAAAGATATGAAAATGTATCGTAATATAATACCACACATATACGGATGTATAATGATATCAAGTTGTTTAAGAGTATATAGAAACTTTTTTCATCGGATACCTAATTTTTTAAGCAAATTTTTTTGTATATTTAATTTAAATTGTAGCTTTAAAAAATTGCCGGCTTATATGAATTTTCATTAACCTGAAGTATGCAGTCAATTTTAGACACGGTTTACAACTTCGAACAAGGTTTTAACTATTACCTCCACTCGCCCCCCGCTAATGCTTATATATTTTTTAAGTATGACTCTGTATTTATGTTATATATAAAAATCAGCTACCACACAGTGGGATATATCACAAAATGTTTGGAAATAATTCGGCAATTGATTTGCAATGAAATTTGGAACCGGTATAAGCGACATAATATCGAGTTTAAGTTTTAATTTTGAACCTTCAAAACTCCCCGGCGTCGGAAATATGACCACACAATATGGGGAACTTTTTGCATATAAAATCTTGAGTGCTTGTAATTTTTTGTTTCTAATACGATTTTTACAAAACCTATTTGTAATCTGATAGTAGCCAGTAACAAAAAACATGTTTACTGTGAAATGTGTGAAATTTCAAATTTGGTCTGACTCAGGTCCAGTTTTTAGCGAATATCGGGACGAAATCGGGGACAATTTATTTTTAAAATATTGTTTATCTAACTAAATAAATTGTGAATGCAATATTTTGTACACTCAGGAACTTCTGCTTTAAAAACATGTAGTTGTTTGGGTTGTAATACAGTTTCTTTATTTTTAATGTAAATGTCAGTCATTTGTAGAGCAAATTAAATTTTTTACTAACCTTGTGGTTCATTTAAAAAACAAACCACATCAAATGACTGTTTTATGATTTTACATTCATTTTATACAGTTGTTTTTTGTTATTTAAATAAATAAAAAAAAAATAAATGTTTGTTTATTTTTTACTAACATGTGTTTCATTTTTACTACAATTGTTAGTCATTTTTTGAACATTAAAAAACAAATTACAATGTTAGTTGAATTTACTGAAATGTAAGTCGTCCTTTCTTTAAGTGAAATTTCATTTGTTTTAAACTGCAATTGTAGTGGTATTTACCTACAATGCATTGGTCTTTACCTACAATGCATTGCAATGTATTCTAAGTGTACACTCGTTTAAAGTAGAAACTAAAATAAAATTCATTTTTTTTGCGATTTTTTTCCCAAAAAGCACCAACAGTATTGCACCTCCAGATACATATTTTCTTTCTGAACATATAGAGTGTGCATACTATTCTGAAAGGTTTTTTATATAAAAGCGAGTTGTGTTAAACAAATTTTTGATTTGTATATACTTTCCTCCCATCCACTTCTAAAGTTTCAACATTTTTAAGGCAAATATCAACTTTAACCCTCTGTTAACCCGCCTTCAATTAGGTAGTGGCAGCGGTTGTAGATACTCCAACATATATATACCTAATTTATTGGGTAAGTATCTTCCAAACACTGCTTCAAATGTCGACATGGCAGCAAAAAATGGAAAAATCCCATTTTTGAAAATTTTATTTTTGGGAATTGTGGGATTGCTTACAGCCAATCATAAATTCGGACATAAATTTCACATTGTTGACTTTAAAGTCTATTTTAGTCCAACAAATCATTGGATTATGTCTATTAATAAATATTTTATTGAACAGCAAAAATTTGCATTCCTGACGAAAAAAATTCCAATATGATTGTATTTAGTATCACATATAACTAAACATCACATCACATTCATGTGATTCTGAAAATGACATACATAAGCTGATATCATGGTATCTCATGGGATCTGATCTCATATAGTTTAAACCGAAAAATGTGTATTTTAAATATGATCAAATTATATATAGTTTGATACTAATAAGTTTATCTAATAAGTTTTTTAATTAAAATACTGAACAAAATTTCAAATGTTTTAGAGATCAGTACTTTTTATTTTAATCCAATTAAGTGCTACTTGTAATTCATTTATAAAACAAATAAATATTAATTTAAAAAATAATGTTAAATCTAAAATTTGATACTTTTAATGAAACTGAGGTTGGAACATATAATAAATTTAAAACGCTAGGTAAAACAAAAAAAAAAAAAACAACATTTACCGGGAAAGAAAATCAAATTATTTGTTCGCAACATTTTCAAGTTGAAGACTTACAGATTTGTTCAAGAACAGAAATAAACAGCAAACTT